>CM053582.1:262237766-262268738 GCA_028627135.1 Pseudochirops cupreus
GGGGGAGGCAGGATAGGAAGAAGGGACATTTAATCAGACACTCACAGTGTGCTCACTATGGAGAGGTTCTGCATAATTTCACATGTTCACCCTGTATTTGATTGCTTGTCCTTCCAGTGGGGGTGGGTGATGAGGGAGGAAGAGAAAGAATCTAGAATCTAAAGTTCTATAATCAAATGTTAAAAATATATATCTATATATATATGCAATTATTATTATTATTATTAACTACATCCAACTGGAACTTGAGATACACAGGCACTGTGGTTGAGAAATCCATCCTGCCCTACCAAAAAATCAGAGGGGTGAGGGGGGAAGACACAGGAGAGAATAGATTGGGGGAGGAGGGGATACACTGGGATGGCTATTTTGGGGCGGTGGGTAGGGGAAAGATGGGGAGAAAATATGTAACTCAAAATCTTGTGGAAATGAATGATGCAAACTAAAATAAAATTTGAAAAAAAAAAAGAATAAGATTTGGTGGCTAAGTGAATAAGCTTCCAATACTACTTTAGATACTTTGTGCTAGCAACATGACCCTGGGCAACATATTCAGGGGCTTGTTTTTCCCCTCTGTAAAATGGAGAGAATAACAGCACTGAGTTCACAGGACTGTCATTGGGATCAAATGAGTTAACACGTAGAGTACTTTACAAACTTGAAGTGCTATATAAATCTTACCTATTATTGTTGTTGTTATTCTGTTATGTAGAAAAACAAACTGATGTCTAGAAAGAAGGAGAGTAGTAGCCTATCTAAGAAGTCACAGTAAGTTAGTGGAAAAGCCAGGATTAGAATCTGGATGTCAGCTCCTCATTCAGGAATTTTTTTCCAACCATAGAAAGTAATTTCATTTGGTTGTATCTATTAGTAACAAATTGTTAGTTTAAAGCAGTGGTTCTCAACCTTCCTAATGCTGCAACCCTTTAATACAGTTCCTCATGTTGTGGTGACCCCCAGTCATAAAATTATTTTCGTTGCTGCTTCATAACTGTAATTTTGCTACTGTTATGAATCATAATGTAAATATCTGATATGCAGGATGTATTTTCATTGTTACAAATTGAACATAACCCACAGGTTGTATTTTCATTATTACAAAATTGAACATAACCCACAGGTTGAGAACTGCTGGTCTAAATGGATTGTGTGTGTGTGTGTGTGTGTGTGTGTGTGTGTGTGTGTGTGTGTGTGTAGACAGACAAAGTTTTAATGTAATAGTACAAATCTATGTACTCTGACCTAGTTTTTCTTGTGTTCTCAATGGGGCGGGGGGAGCATATTCAGAGCACTGAGAGGGAGAAAAAGTGAATCTTAATTTGAAAAAATAATTAATTAAAAAACTGATCCAGCAATTTCTTTATGGAAAATTTGCTATCAAATGATGTAGCCAAGTTTTACTGTGTGAGTAAAGAGTAGTGTTCTTGGAATTTTTCCTCTTGTGTATGGCAAAGTCCTTGAAACTCTTTCATGCTGATGTGTCCAACCCCAGGGCAGAATGGGACTAGAATAAACATTTTCACATAAACAGTACTAGGTATGTTCACAATCATTTTCACAGCAGGAAATAAAGTAAGTGAGGGCAGAAATGATAGGCAGTCTGAATGCACAATATGTGGGGCAGAATCCATTTGAACCATTTCTCATGTGGGTCTGCAATATTCAGATTCCAAATGGCACCTTACCAACCTATAAGTCTCAATAATTGCTTGATTTTCAAATATTGCTCTCATAGTTTGCTGTGCCTACCCAAAGATGGCTTTTGCCATATGAGGTTGAGGTTCTAAGCAAAAAGTGAAATGGTTTTCCTTTCAAAAGCCTCCATATCTCAGTACCAGTGTTTCTGAATGTTTATGTTGTCAAGAGGGAAGCACTAGTAATGAAACCGTTGGTCACACAGAGGTGCCTTCTTGCAGCGGCTGTTCCAGAGATCGTCAGTTTTATTTAATGGCTTAACGACTTCAAAATTGCTCATTGTTCAGCTGCTCCTAAGCCTGACTGATCTCAGCTTTTAATATGCCTTGTCTAATTTTTAGGCCCATCAATCCATACAAGGAGCTCATCACTACACTGAAATGCTAATACATGTCACATTCTTCAATTGCCTCTGAAAGACCTTGTTTCTGTGTTCATAAATCTCCTTAACATTTCAGGTTCTTTATTTTCTTGTCCGTTGATTCAAAGATAGAAGGAAGATATAATGAGGGCCTGCTTCTGTAAGACATTTATAGAGGGAGGAACTCTTTCAACATAAAAAGAAAAATAAAAAGAAAGGAAGGAAGAAGAAAGAAAGAAAGGAAGAAAGGAAGAAAGAAAGGAAGGAAGGAAGGAAGAAAGAAAAAAAGAAAGAAAAAAGAAGAGGAGGAGGAGGAAGAAGAGGAGGAGGAGAAAGAAGGAAGGCAGGTAGGCAGGCAGGAAGGAAGGAAGGAAGGAAGGAAGGAGGAAAGGAAGGAAGGAAGGAAGGAAGGAAGGGGGGAAGGAAGGAAGGTGAGACATCTGTTCTAGTTAGTCTGAATGTCTTCCTTTCTTTGAAAATGATATTACCACCTCTTTCCTGTCTCTCAAGATGGCGGGCAAAAAACCACCCAAGGAAAAGAAGGTCAAAAAGGAAAAAAAAAAAAGAGAGAACAAAAAAGAACATGTAGCTGAAAAGGTCAAAAAACCTCGAAAGCATTGCAGTCAGAACCCAGTCCTGGCCTGAGGGATTGGTAGATACTCCAGGTCTGCGATGTATTCCTGGAGAGCCATGTACAAGTGGAAACATGCTGCCCCAAAAATCCAGATTGAAAGGAAAAAGAAAGAAAAAGGGCCTGCTACTATCTCAAAGCCTATTGCTGGTGATAAGAATGGAGGAACTCCTGTGGTAAAGATTTGCAAAATGACTAAGGTATTACCCTACTGAGGATGTACCCAGAAAGCTGCTAAATCATGGCAAAAAGCCCTTCAGCCAGCATGTGAGGAGACTTCAAGCTAGCATCACCCCAGGCACTGTTCTGGTCATGCTCACTGGCCACCACAGGAGCAAGCGAGTGGTTTTCCTGAAGCAACTGGCTAGTGGCTTGCTACTGGTGACTGGACTTCTGACTATCAACAGTGTTCCTCTGAGAAGGACGCATCAGAATTTTGTCATTGCCACCTCTACCCAGGTTAACCTTTCAGATGTGAAAATTACAAATCATCTTACTTCAAGAAGAGGCTCCGTAAACCTAGACACAAAGAAGGAGAGATTTTTGACACAGAAAAAGAGAAATACGAGATTACAGAGCAGTGCAAGCCTGATCAGAAAACAGTAGATTCTCAGATCCTGCCCCAAATCAAGAAAATTCCTCAGCTCCATTGCTACCTGCGTTGTGTCTTCTCTTTTTCCAATGGAGTTTATCCTCACAAACTGGTGTTTTAAATGTCTTGCAGAGAAAATCTATTAAAATATTTTCAATAGCTAAAAAAAATATATTACCAGTCTTTGATTGAGAAAAAGGAGAAAGTCATAGCTATAAAGTTGGGTTTTCTTATTAACTTTATCTATTCTTAATGACTCGTCTTCTTTTTCCTAAACCATAACTATAATCTTTCCTAAGCTTTAATTCTTGGACTACATCTGTCCAGCTATACTTTCTCCCTCAGAGTGCTTCTATTCTTATGACTTCTGATATTACCTCTAGGCTATGTCCTTCAAGGTCTTATTATTTAATGGCATGGGTACTCTCTACCTGGATTTCAATTCATCTATAATTTCTAGTCTTAGACAACTGCTTGGGCTTAGAAAGATTGAGTAACTTACTCATGGCTGCACATGTATGAGATCTAGACACCTTTTCACTGTTCATCACACAATATTTTGCTGTTCTTCCCCTGTGCCTTTGCCCTAGCTATCCTCACATTTGGAATGCATTTTTTCTTTACCTGGGTCTTATAGAATCCCTTTCTTCTTTTATAACACAGCTCAAGGACCATCTTTTACATGGAGATTTTCCTGATCCTGGCAAATGCTATTTGTTCCCAAACTACTTTGTATATATTTCTTATTAATTTATGCCTACATATATATTCTTATGTATATATGCATGTATACATATACATATGTATATGTGTATTGGCATATATATATATATATACATATAGAGAGAGTGTGTGTATATATTTGTGTATGTGTGTGTGTGTTGTCCTCTTCATTAGAATATATGTTCTTGTGAGAAGGAATTGTTTCATTCTTTGTACTTATTTCCCCAGCACCAAGCGTAGTTCCAGGCACATAGAAGGAATTTAGTAAATCACTTCCTGATTGCTTGATTGAAATGTTAGAAGCAGTATTTGAACTTAAGTTGACTTGCTTATGGAATTATGAAATAGGGAAAAGCATTTCCAGTTTTCACTAGGAAAGACCACAATGGCCGTGAGGAGAAAGGCTTCAATCATACTTTAATGAGTCACAGAGGGCCCAGGGGGTGGGGAATGATACAGAAAATATATAGACAAGAGGAGAAGGGGGGCTACACAGGCAGATGGCATGGAAATGGGGATGGGATAGTGGAGAGAGGCGGGCAGTGAGGGTAAAAAGATGGAGAGAAGAGGCACAGAGAGTAAGTCACATAACCATGGATTGAGTTGGTAACACTCACTTCCATTAAAAATGGAAGAATCCTGTGGGGTGGGGAGCAGGAGTTTGGGGGATTGTTTTATAGGATTTTCATGGGAGACAGACTAACTCTTAGCCATGCCACCTTGAGGTTAGTTCATTAACATATTATATTCTCTCAAAGTTGTCAGTAAAATTTTGAAGTTAACATATCCACATCCTCTCAAATCTATCATCACTATTTGATGTCCTACTGGTCTTACTGCAGATGTCTGGAGCTTTTCCGAGCTTGACATATCATGGGACCAAAAGGCTTGACAGCAGGTCTTGATGGCTTTCCCTTATTTAGCACATATTCTAAGAATGTGATTTTTGGACAAAATATGATACAGTTTGCAAATTATGCTCCTTTGATCTTTGGGACAGTCTATATGTAACTTCTAGGTTCCCCTTTGCAGTCTTACTTTCTGCTACTGTTACTTTAAACTGGCTACTTATAAATTTACTTACTATACTGACTAGAATTGGGGAGAAGGAGTCAGGGGACCAGAATGAGATACAATTTAAATAAACAAGCCTTCCTGACTGCAAATCGGACCCTCTCTCTACTTCCTCCCTCTTTTTTTCCTCTATGCTAATGATTCCTGAATATGTACCTCAAATTCTCCTTTCATCTGAGCCTAATTCCATATTCTTATGAGTATCCTTCCACATTCTCCTTTGGGTCATGCTCAGTCACTCAGGGAAGAAGGGACAGGGGAAGAAGTTTTTGATCATATATGACGTATCCATTGACAATGCTGATTGGCTGCTGAGCCAGACCCAATGGATGTTTTAAAAGAAGAGACAGATTCCCTTTCTTCACTGCAACATCAAAGGTGACAAGATAGAATTTCAGTAATATCTCTCTTTTACCCTAGCAGTCGACAGTAGGTGCCACTCCTCATAAAGAGCACGGCTTCAACTAGCCATGGCAATTGGTACTTTGACTGCCTTTTCTTCTATCATGTGTTTTTAGATTCAGCCTTGTTAGCACCAAAAGGTTGGGACAAATGGTAGCAACGTAAGCTGGCATCTCCCATAACCCAAGCGCTTGAGCAACAAGAGGGAGAAAGGACAGGAGTGGGCTGACACCAAGGAAAAATTAAGCGTTGGATCCAGAAAGATCCACTGCAGAGAACAGTAAAGTTGGCTTTTGATAGGATTGTAGAGGTAAAATATTAAATAACTGATTAGTTGCCTTGAAAAAAGGTTTCATGTCCCAAAGAGCCTTAGATAACAGCCTCCCCAATGACCACTAATAATAATCATTCCACTACTAAATTCTGTTCAGCTCAGTCAGTAATGCATAATATGATTCTCTTGTGCTTATCATGGCTTTCTTCAATTAAGAATGGGGCACGTGGCCTGTCCTAGCTTCCTTTTGGTACACTGAGTACCTATTTTACTTTCCCTCTTCTTGAGTACACCCTAGATAGGAGCCCAAAATAGACTTGTTTCTGGAGTAGCCAAGGTAAGAGTTTTGAGCCAATAAATGTGAGAATAGGAGACTCAATCCCTTGAAGGGAGGCCAGGCTTTTGAAGAGATGAACCTGGACAAACTTTGATGACAGATAAAGGATAGTAATTGATGAAGGTTGCTGCCAGGCCTGGGGCCTTGGCTCAGCCGAATGGTTTCCTCGAGCCACCATGTCAGATTTCTAGCCATTAAACTTGAATGACTTAACTATATTCTCAATAAACAATGTTTTCAAAATCAAACTCATCATCTTCCCAACTCCACTTCCAAACTAATTCTTCTTTCTAATTTTCTATTTCAATAAATTATACAAACATGTTCCCAACCATGGGGGTTTGAAATCTTGGACTGTGATTATATGCACGCTTTTAGCTTCTAATCTAGTCAATCACCAAGCACTCTTGTTAGTTCTCTTGCACTTGTCTCATCCCGCTATTATCCTCATTGTAATTATTGTTATTGTTGTTTTTCTTAGTGGCCTATATTGTAATTTTTGGTAACAAAGGACATCACGATGAAATAGTGTAAAGAACACAAGGTCATACGGGTCTGGAGATCTGGAATCTAATCCCTGTTCCTCTGCTTAACATGTCTGTGACTTTAGGCAATTACTTCCCCTCACCCCCCCCCCCACGCCCGCCTTCCCCCTTTCTCTCCCTCTGCCTCAATTACCTCATCTGTGGGGTGCATGAGGTGCTGAGGAGGACTAGCAGCTCTGGTATGAGGGCTCACTGAGCCATTTTCAAGGCTTCTCATCTACATTTGGTGTCCACCTTTCACTCAACTCTCACCTGTAACTACAAGAAGTTGTATGTAGTGTGTACAGTGACTATACCCTGGTAAAAAAAAAAAAAAACTTCTTGCAGATGGGCTAAAGCAGGTTGAGGGTAACTTACAAGCTTCAAACCCATTGGTAAGGTAGGGGGATGTCTACCCCCAAGCAAGTGAAGACTTCCCCTGGCAGAATGAGTGGATGAGAACAATTTGTTCTAATAGCCATGAAGGCAGAAGCAGGCTCTATGGAGCACTGAGGACTTGGTCAGATATTGAAGACACCAACATCACCCACTGCATCCTGAGACATCATCAGTCATCCAGATTTTCATCTTGCCACTGGACTCAAATGACTCTGGAAGAGTGAGTGAGGCTGATGACTTTGTGCAACTTTGCTTCACTTAAATCCAATCATGTATCAGACAGGATATCAACCCATGATATCATTGATCCTCTTCAAAATGAAGGATGAACAGTGGACCTCACCTGTAAATTAGGTTGTTTAGACTACATAATCTACCTTTAATATACCTCAACATCTCAGTTGTGGTACTGCCATTATCAAACTGCACAATCTTGAACAGGTTCCTTCACCTCTACAGTTTCCTCATCTGTAAAATGAGAGCATTTTATTGCTCTCATAAGTATTTTATATATCTTATCTCATTATATTCTCACAACAGCCCCATAAGATGAGGGCTGCCATCATTCTTCTTCCCATTTTGGATTTAAGTAAACTGTCTCCAAAGTTAAGTGACTTGCCCCATGTTACTTAAGCTGTCATGTGTGGAGGCACAGTTCGAACCTAGCTCTACTTGACTTCAAGGCCACCATTCTATCCACTTTGTTAAGCTGACCTCTTCCTCTAGTTAACCTAATTTTTCCCATTGCTTGAGTTACCCCTATTCCATCAACTCCAATGGCTCCCTATCCCCTCCAGGATCAAATATAAAATCCTTTCTTTTTTTAAATCAGCCTAAATATAAAATCCTTTGGCTTTTAAAGTCCTCTAAAATCTGGACCCTTTCTACCTTTCAAGCCTTCTGACATCTTACACACATCCCCTCCCCATACTCTGTGATTCAGTGATCGTAGACTTCTTGCTATTCCTTGCATAAGACAACCCATTTCCTGGGCATTTTCACTGGCTATCTCCCATGCCTAGAATTTTTTCCTTCCTAGTTTCCCTGACTTTCTTCAAATCCCAAGTAAAGAATCACTTTCTGCAAGAAGCCTTTCCCTATTCCCCCTCCATGCTAGTCACTTCCCACTGTTGATTATCTCCAATTTATCATATATAAATACATACATACATATATATATATATATATGTATAACTTGTTTGTACCGTGCTGTTGCATGCTCTGTCCCCCAATTATGTGATTTCCTTGAGAGTAATGACTTGTTTTTTGCCTTTCTTTGTATCCACAATATTCAACATAGTGCCTTATTCACAGAAGGTACTTTATAAATGTTGATGAACTAACTGATTTCCCTTCCCAAGGGACTGTAACTTATCAGAATACCCTCTGATACAATTTCATACTATTTAAAAATTGTAATGAAAGTCCACAAACCCTTACTTGTAAAAGATGAAGTAGTAAAAGGCAGTTCTCCCTGCCCATTTTCATATCTATCCAGCATATGCTCACCACTGCTACCGTATATAGTCAAAGAGACCTGAGTTTCAGTCCTGGTTCTATCACCTACTGGCTAGGTGACTTTGGACAAGTCATCTCTCTAAGCCTCAGTGTGTCATGATTTATAAATGAGAGAAAATAATACTTGTACTTTCCAAGGTTTTTGTGAGGTAACTACTTTGTAAGTTACTATATAGATGTGATGATGACAATTATTATCAATTGTGATCCTTGACAATTGATTATTATCATTAATTGACATCCTAAGCAACTATTAGTCATCACAGATCATGGTATCCCTGAGCTACTTACCTGAAATACAGAATGTGGAATCATTCTGAACTACATGGGCTCCACTTTCGACTAGTACTCAGACAGAAGCACTATGCCATCTTATTCCCCAGGTGCTTATTATCCTTAATAACACCTGTTATGATTGCAAAAAAGCAATGTTAGTTTAAAATTGGGCAGCATTTCTTTTAATCTACCTCTGAGAATAATGTGGACTGAGTAATAAATACATTTTATTAATAGAAAACTAGGTCAGAATTATATTCCAACCCCACCCCTTCCCTGATCTGTGTCACCATTCAGAAAGCTGTACCTCTAGGAAGAATGATGTAATGTGCTCAAAGTAATGATTGGAGTACTTGGAAAAGAGTCCTCCAAGAACCAGTTGAAGGAAAAATAGGCAAAGTTTGTCATCAATATCCTTATTTTCCCTTTCTGTATACTTTTTCCCTTTCAATAACCCCTTTGCAATCATGTGCAATGGATAGAGTGCCAGGCCTGGAGTCAGGAAGATTCATCTTCCTGAGTTCAAATATGACCTCAGAAACTCACTAGCTGTGTGGCCTTGGGCAAGTCACTTAACCCTGTTTGCCTCAGTTTCCTCACCTATAAAATAAGCTGGAGAAGGAAATTGCAAGACCTTTGCCAAGAAAACCCCAAATGGGGTCATGAAGAATTGGACAGGACCAAAACGATTTAACAATAACAACCATGGGGGTGGCTAGGTGGCACAGTGAACAGAGCACCAGCCCTGGAGTCAGGAAGACCTGAGTTCAAATCCAGCCTCAGACACTTAACACACATACACACAAAAACTAGCCATGTAACCTTGGGCAAGTCACTTAACCCTAATTGCCCTATCTTCCCCCCTCCAAAAAAGCAAAAACAAAAAACAGTCACAACTATGGGGACTTTGCCTTGTCCAAAGGACAGGGAAGAGTAGATGATGTAGCCCTGCACTGCAATTCAGGACTCCTTGTTTTAGTCTCAGTCCTGCCAAACTAACTGTTTAACTTAACAAGTGGCTATATTTCTCGGAGCCTTTTTCCTCATCTTTCTTTTCCTCATAGCCATCTATAAAATGAGAAGAGAGGACACAAAACTTAACTTTGGGATTTGAAACTATGTCACTTATTAGAGGGATTAGCTTTGTTCCGCTTGGATCTATAAGCAGGATTAGGAACAATGGATAGAAATTACAAAGAAGCAAATTAAGGCTTGATTTCAGGGAAAACTTCCTAACAAGTAGAACCATGCAAAAGTGGAGTGTGCTACCTCTTCATTCTCTGGGGACCTTCAAACAGAGACTGAAGGACCAATGGCCAGGTTGGATGAATAGGTCTCTGGGAGCCTTCCAATGGTGCATTTTTGTGATTGTGAGGGCTGACTAGATGATCTCTGTGATCCTTTGTGGCTATAACATTCTGTGATATTCTCTTACACACTGGGTTAGTAACTTAACCTTTCCCAGAGTATCAACAGTTTAAAAGTGGGCAGCAGGCAGAGGGTACTAAATAACAAAAAGGAATAAATTTCTAATAGTGGAGGATCAGAGGGAAGTGGAGGAGATATTTTTGGATGAAGCCAAAGTCTCACACAAATTACAGCATTCTGACAACTGACTACCTGTTCCGATCAGTTTGGTCTTGTGCCTGGATCCTTAGAAAGCTGTATAAGCCTCATTGGTTCTTAGCTCAGAGAGTTTTATTTAGTTCTGATTCATCCTTTTGATGTACACACCCAGAGTTATGCCACTTAGACACAAATCAAAACACTAGCTGTTCTTGATTTCCTGTCCAGGTTCCCCTTTTTCCTAAATTCTGTGAAGAGAAAAGTAATCTTACTGGAAACTCTCCTAAAGCATTTTAATGAGAAGCTCTGGGCTCAACATAAAGCATTCAAAATAGGGGATGGGGGGGTAGGATGGGGTTTGGTGCACCAGGTGGAAGGTTGTCTAGCAAATTCTCACATTGCCCTGGAGGTAGCATCTTTTCTGAAAAGTTCCAGAAACTTTGAAGTACAAGAAAGAAACAGAATAGTCATTAGTAACTGATGCTAACTGGGGAAGCAAATGTCTATTTGGAGAACAATCAGAGTTCATATATCCAGAGCCTGATATAAATCAATATGATCGTAAGAGAACCAGGCAGCTAGGACCAATATGAATTGGGCAGCAGACCTAAAGCGAATGCTAGTATCATGGTACAATGTAAAGGGCACAGAATTTGGAAGCTGGAGATTTGGGTTTGAAATCCTGGCTGTGCCATCCCAATGCCTTTGTGACTATAGCAAAGTCACTTCACCTATGTACCTTGGTTTCCTTATCTATAACATCATATATACATATATATATATATATATATATATACATATATATACACATATATACATATACACACACACATACATACATATACATACACATATACATATGCATACATATATACAGCCCTTATGCTGATACAAGCCAACATCACATCATGCCTAGACTGTTGTAACATTCTTCTGTTGGATTTCCCTGCCTCTAGCTTCTCCTCACTCTAATCCAGGGGTGGAAAGAAAACTTGTAAAGTTTGAATTCAGTGAAAGGGCTGCACTTGAGGACCTGGAGGGCCACATACAGTCTTGAGGCCACAGGTTCCCCACCTCTTCTTTCATCCCTTCCCCACTGAGCTGCCAAAGTGATCTTCTTAAAGCACAGGTCACAACTTCCTCCCCTACCTTCCCACAATCAATGAACTCCAGAGATTCCCTATTACCTCCAGGGTGTTCTGCTTGGCATTTCAAACCCATAACAATCTGGCATCTTCCTACCTTTCCCCACACACACACACATTTTCTCCAATCCGGTCATTCTGGCGTACTTGTCTCTTAAATACAACACTCTGCCTTCTGAGCCTATGACTTTTCACTGGTCATCCTATCCCACCCCGACCCTTTCCTGGAATGTTCTCCCTTTTCCCTCTACCTCCTAGTTTCCCTGTTTTCTCCAAGACTCAGCTCAAATCTTCCTATTATAAATATTCAAATGACCTAAAAAGGACATCTGAAGGAAGATGCTATCTGCATCCAGAGAAAGAATGGATAAATAGAAATACATATAGAATGAATATGTATGTGTGCATGTGTGTATATGTATTTGTGTCTAATGGTAGCCGTTTCCTACTTCTTTTTCTCCCCAGCCACTGTTAGTGCCTTCCCTCTGAGCTTGCTTTCCATTTACACTATGCCCCATATCTTATATATACATATTTGCTTCCATGTTGTTTCCCCATTAGAACGTGAGCTCCTTGAGGACAGGGACTGTTTTTGCCTTTCTTCGTATCATCCAGAACTTAGCCCAGTGCCTGACACAGTAAATGCCTTAAGACTGAGAAACTGGCTCATCTATAAAGTGAGGGAGTTGCATTTGATGGCCTCTGATGTCCCTTCCATCTCTCTATCTGTGATCCTCTAATTCTTCTCATTCATTTCCACAAAGACTGACTTTTTCCTTTGAGCTCCAAATCTGATGATGTAAGACTTGCATATGTAATATGATGTAAGACTTAATGCAGTATGAAAAAAGCAGAACTCAAATGTAGGACACATACAGTGATAATAACAGCGTCAATAAAGACATCACTAAAAGACAGCACAGTTTAGGCCACGTACAATGGCTGCTATTGGCTCCAAAAGAAGACCAAAATATGCCTCTTTATAGTCACGTAAGAAATTAGAAACTTTAAGACCAGAAATGTAGATCATACTCTGTTTACATTGACAATGTACTAGCATTGTCCTATCAGTTCCAATCACTATAGTAGATGTTTTGGCTTAACTGTTTTTAGAGATAATGCAATATAATGGGTTTTGCAAACAGCAAAACATTATAGCAATATGAGCTACTATTAACCAAACTACCCAGCCTTCATTAAGTGCCTACTGTGTGCTAGCACTGTGCTAGTCACTAGGGCTATGAAGACAAAAATCAAACAATCTCTGACACATTCTAAGAAAACAGTATGTGTACATAGTGTACCTATTTACCAAATAAATACAAGGTAATTTTTGAGGGGGAGTGAGGCTTTCGAAAGAATCAAGAAAGGCCTCATTAAAAAGGGGTACTTAATATGTATAAACAATATTGCTTGCCATTTGGTGGGGTGGAAGGAAGGGAGAGAGTAATAGAATTTGGAACTCAAAACTTTTTTAAAAATATTCTTTAAATTGTTTTAACATGTAATTGGGGGAATAAAATATTGAGAGAAAGAAAGAAAAAAAGGAAAAAAGAAAGAAAGAGAGAGAGAGAGAGAGAAAGAAAGAAAGAAAGAAAGAAAGAAAGAAAGAAAGAAAGAAAGAAAGAAAGAAAGAAAGAAAGAAAGAAAGAAAATGGGGTCTGAAGCCAGTGTGATCAGGAGTCAGGGGATCGATCCTCCAAGAGAAATAATAATTGTGGTTGTCTACAGACTTTATATTCTCTGCTTTCTCTGGGGCTAAGGAAACTTTAGTATTTATTTTAGATGTACACTTTCTCTTCTGATTCATTAAATGTGATATAATTATTAACAAAAGAAAGAGAAAAAAGGGAATAAGAAAGGAAGAAAGGGAAGGAAGGAAGGAAGGAAGGAAGGAAGGAAGGAAGGAAGGAAGGAAGGAAGGAAGGAAAAGTAGTGTTCAAATTGACAGCTAAAGAAACCAGAGATTTTTGAGGCAGAGTTGAGGAAAGAGTGTCTTGCAAGAATGAGAGACAGCCTTCGCAAAAGCAGAGATAGGGACGATGGGAGGTTATGTGGGAGAAGAAGCAGAAAGGCCAGTCTGACTAGACCATAGAGTGTGTGAAACGAAGCAATGTATAGTAGCATGCCTGGAAAGGTAGATTGGAGCTAAACTTCAAAGGCTAAACAAAGGTGTTAGTATTTGTTCCTAGAGTCCAAAAGGAGTTATTGGAGCATGGGAACGTGACTCAATCAAACCTGCAGAGATTGGGAAACATTTTATATTTCTGTTCATACCATGGGTTGTTTAAACAAAGAAAGGATCTTATTTTGTGTAAATAAAAATAAAGACATTGAATTGTTTCAACAATAAGCTGTATAATAACTTTTCTAACAATTTGAGTGGCTACATAGAAATATTAGAGTAATTTAAGAAAAACTAAGGTCAACAGCTAGGACTCTAAGATTATATTTCAGGTCTTTAGAAGTTTACAATTCAATAGATTTGGGACATTGGAGGGTGAGTTTAAATACATGTACAAAATTTAATGAGAAGCAAAAAAAGAAAGCAATGTTGGCAAAATACTTTGGACAATGAGGATCAAGATTTTTAAAGTTGTATTCTGGATTTAAGCCAAAAATAATCTATATCTAATTTTAACCCACAGCTTTGATCTATAAATATCTATTTTAAGCATGCATCAACTACTGTCTATCTTAAGCATTTCTCAATACTTAAAGAGCCTAATCCTTTCTTCTTGGTACTTACCTGATCCCCTCCCACAACAGAGAAGAAGCAGTCACCATAAACACCCTTGAAGGGAAGTCATCAACATCTTTGTGTGAATTAACACAACAGGAGAGTTTCTAAGGTACTGCTTCATTTCTCCTTCTTTTTAAAAGTGATACAAAAGATCTGTATACATCAGCACAGTATTTATGCATTGTCCTGGCCAAAAATTCCCAAAGGGAACATAGCCAAGGTGAGTCAGGGACAAAGTAATTCATCCCTTCAAAGGAGATGCCATTGATGATTCATTTCCACGTGCTCATACTATTGGTTTAAATCCCATTGTCCTAACAATTCTACAAAATTTAGTTTAAATAAAAATACTCCCACATACAGTCCCCCTATAATCCAGCTAATCTATTTCTTCTCTTTATTCTTCATATACATATTGCCTGAACTACACAATTTAGTATTTGATTATATACATTCAGTCATATTATACTCTAATTTTTTTCAGCGTATGTAAGTCTTGTGTTTTATACTGTATATAAGTCTTTTGAGGGCAAATACATCTTATTCTTGTCTATTGTGACCCCACAGCACCTAAAACAATTCTGGACATATTTTAGGTGCTCACTTATGCTTACTGGAATGACTGGCTCAGTAAGAGATTTGTTATGCTGACTCTCAAGTGAAAGCAGTATGCCTGTGTATCAATAGTATGTTAAAGAGTATGTATGAGCATCTTCCAGATGTTATTCTCTGGCACACTCTAGCCTCATATAAATAGTGTTGTAGTGGGAGGAAGACAATTGAGCCAAAGAGAGAAGAGACAAAGGATTTAGAACAGAGATTACCTAGTTCAAAATCCATATTTTATGAATCAGGAGTCTGAAGCCAAAAATGGTAACACAGATCTACTTGTTTGGTTTTTGATCACAGGAATTTAGCAAACCAAATAGCCTCTTAAAGTATAAACCAGTAGCTAATCCCCAGATCTTCCACAGTGGCAGTGACAGGAGTATTTGACTTTCATGAGAATGCCTGGAGTCAACTGCCCCTGATTCTACCACTTGTTTGTATGAACTTGGGAAAATCACTTTTCTTCCCTATTCCTTAGCTTCCTCATCTATAAAATGAGACTATTGGATTTGTTAATCTCTAAGGTCCTTTAAAGCGCTATTATTCTATGTTGTTGTTCAGTCATGTCTGACTTTTTATGATTTCATGGACCATGGAAACCATGAGGTTTTCTTGGCAAAGATAGTGGAGTGGTTTGTCATTTCCTTCTCCAGTGGATTAAGGCAAACAGAGGTTAAGTGACATGTCCAGGGTCGCACAGCTAGTAAGTGTCTGAGGCCATTTTAACTCAGCTCTTCCTGACTCCAGGCCCATACTCTATCCATTGAGCCACCTACCTGCCTCCTAGGCAAATGGAGTTTAAGTGACTTGCCCAAGATCACACAGCTAGTTAATGTCTAGGACTGGATTTGAACTCAGATCTTCTCGACTCCAGGCCCGGGGCTCTATCCACTGAACAATCTGCCTACCCCTCCATTATTCCATACTTTAATTCTTACCTCTAAGCCCTGCATAAAATCAAAACTTAAAAATTGCGTTGCCAAAGAATATTATAATTCCTTTTTTATTAAGCTTTCCCTGATCCCCCAAGTGACTCCCTCTCATAGTACTTTGTTTCTCTTATGGACTATTACACACTACTTTGCATTTTATAAATATATATATATATATATATATATGTGTCCTCTCTAAGGCCAGAGTTTTAGAGGGGTGCACCCTTAGAGAGGAAATGAAAGTGGGTCTGCTACAAGTGAGAAGAAATGAAGAGAAGACCAGGTCCTGCCATCGGCTGCCGAGCGAAGCCTGGCGACGGCAAGCTGACTGACAGTGAAGGACAGTCACTCCAACCCCTCCTACGTTCTCACGGAGGAGCTTTCCTTTCCCGCATCTGAGCAGCTGCAGGAGATCGTACTCTTTTGTACGTGGGAAAGAGAATGACTCTTTCTTCCTTGTTATTGGTGTTTCTGTCAGGTTTTAGGCATTGGGTTGTGTATGTATGCCTGGTGACAGAGTAGTGCACAGTATGAAACCTGCAGAAATGATTTGTGTAATCAATTACCCAGAGCAAACACATCAAACATGGGAAAAGCAGCAAGGGGCTGGCTCCAGATACAGAATTCTCTAGGACTTCAGGGTCCCTGTGGATCCTTATTTTCCCCCACTAGATTGTAAAGTCCTTGAGAGGGGCAATTATGTCTTATTTATTATTGTATCCCCTCACAGTGCTTTGCAAATAGTATCTATTCAAAAACTGTTTGTTTAAAATTATTGAATAGCAACAATCAAAATAATGCCAATAATTCAAGGTTTCCCTAAAGCTTTGGTTAATTCTACTATAGTCTAAATAGACTAAGAAGGAAGAAAGGAAACAAGCATTTATTAAGTGCCTATTATATTCTAGGCACTGTGCTAAGCTCTTTACAAATATTATCTTACTGATCCTCATAACAACCCAGAGAGGAAGATGTTATTATTATCCCCGTTTTATGTCAAACCAACCATATCAGTATAAACTTTGAAGACAGAAGAGAATTTCACCTAGGAAAGACACAGCTGGAGATGCAAGGAGGAAGCATTGTTGAGAAGGAAATCTGAGGCTCTAATAATGGTAAGAGAGGTGGAGAGAAGGAAAGTAGCACCAGAGGTGCTCATTTATATTCAATCAAGGCAACATTAAGATAGCGATAATCTTTCTCTCCCCAGTTGTACACACCTTCTAAGGTTGCATGTTCTCATTTTGTGTTATTTCTTTCATAACCTTCGTAGCCTTCAAGGCTGTTTTTGATTTACTTTAACTAACCATCTCCTGGTTAATGTTAGGGGAGGAGGAAAGGGAAGTACAGTATAATCTTCCCATGCCCTGAACCCTTTCCACTTGCCTACATCCCCCTGGAAGCAATTAACTTTGGGGGTGAGGCAGTATATTGTGGAGGGCTTTTTCCATTACATGGCTGCCTTACCTGTATGGAATTGAACACTGAACTAATAAAGTAGGGTGGGAGAGGGAGAAGGAATTGAAAATATCAGTAAGCTTTTAATGACAACCTATGATGTAGAAAATAAGATGAACTGGCAGATCAGATATGTTCAGTACCAAAGAGTACCTTAACTTAATCACACTTAGAATCAGATTTACTAGTTTTGTTCAAATTTTACAATAGCCAGTTCTCCTACTGCCATCAGTAACATAAATACAATATGTCACAGGCACACCAAGCCTAGTGTTACTCCAGTCATTTTGGAATAATATCATTAATACATTTAAAACCAAACCCCACAAGAGAGGATTCTGGGAAGATGGAGGAGTATACTCCTCAGAAAACTTTTGGCTCTTCAAATTTCCTCCACAAAAAATAAGAGAATATTCTCTCACAGCAGCAGAAATAAGCACAGGGTAAAGCAGTTGTCCTCCTGAGACAATATGAGAAGACTCTAGGAAAGACCCAATCTCCAGGGGAGGGGACGTTTTGCCTGAGTGAAGTGAAAACACTTCCAGGCTGATTGTACAGAATCAACCAATAATAAGTTCTGGGGGTAACTGGGTTGTGGGGCAGCATTAGCCTTAGAAATTTTCATCTCAAAGATGATGGAGGTCTGACAGCTGAGTAGGAAAAGATTGAAGGTCCTTCCACTGTCAAAGGACACCAAGCACACTTATACTGTCCAAATGCTCCCAAGCTGTGGCTGCAGGGAGAAGGAGTTAATCCATACCTGGCAAGTGCAGTAGTGAGGGGCAGGGACCCTCTTGGCTGTGAGCACTTACAAGAGAGCAGAGTCACTGGTTTCAGTTCAGAGGTAGAGAGGACAGCTGTAGTTTGCAGCCACTGGAGGTACTACAGGGAGCAAGATCATTTGTGGGACAGTGTGACTGGGGGTCCTAGCCATGGTGTAGGAGCAGAGAGGAGAGCCCAAGGTTGGGCCCTGAGACAGACTTCAGAAAATAACTGTAAGAAGGACCTGAGACTTGGAGCATCGTTCCTCATACCTCAGGACTACAACTTGATTGCATTAATAGCTGCTAAAAACAAAATAAAACAAACAAATAAATAAATAAAAATGAGTAAACAAAGGAGAAAGAAGGAGACCACAGATAGTTACTACAGAGATAGAGAAGAATTGGGTTCATATTCAGAGGAAGATAAAAAGCCATTCTTTTTTTCAATGAGAAACATCAAATAGTCCCAAGCACAAAAAGAGTTCCTAGAAGAACTTAAAAGGGACTTTAAAATTCAAATAAGAGAGACTCAGGAAAAATTAGGGGAAAAAAGAGTAATCCAAGAAAATCAAGGGCAAGAGGATATAGTGGGGGAGAAGATAAGGGGGGGATTCTTACAGGGTGGGTAGTTTAAGGAAGGGGAGGGTAAGGTAGAGGGCAAAGTACAAGAAGAAAAGCAGAGGACTGAGAGGGGATAGGGTGAGCAGGATAGTGAGAAAAAATAGGAAGGACAAAAATACGCAAGTAATTGTAGCTTAAATGAGAATGAGAGGAAAGTACTCATAAAACAGAAATGGACAGCAGATTAAAAATTTGAATTCAACAATATGTTGCTCTCAGGAAACATCATAAAAGTAAGAAATATACACAAGGATAAAATATAAGACAGGAGTAGAATTTAGTATGTAAAAAAGCAGGGATAGTAATCATGATCTCAGAAAAAGTTAAAATTAAAATAGATTTAATCAAAAGTGAAAAATAGAGAAACTAAACTATGTGTCAGCAATATTATTCAATATTATTTTAGACCATTTAAAATGCTTAGATAGTAGAAATACTTAGTATAAAACGCCTGAGTGTGTACCTGCCAAAAAAAGACACAGGAACTATATGAACATAAACATAAAACACTTTTTATACAAATAAACCTAGATCTAAATAATTGAAGTAATATTATTCATGGAAAGGTAAAGACAATATAATTTTTAAAATTATGATTTTACCTAACTAGTCTACTTATTCAATTTCTTCCCAATTAAATTACTAAAAAAATTATTTTACTGAGTTAGAAAAAATAATAACAAAGTTCATTTGGAAGAACAAAAAGTCAGGAACTTCAAAGAAACTAGAGGGAAAAGATATAAAGGAAGTAGATTCAGTGGAATCAAACCTTAAACTATATTACAAGTGAGAGCATTATTGAAGTATAAAAAGGATTGTTTCAATTATTTTAAACTAAAATTTTCTTGCATAGATAAAACTATGTAGCCAAGAACAGAAGGAATGCAGAAAATTGAGGAGGAAAACTTTCATAGGCAATCTCTCAGATAGGATGTGATTGGGTTGGAATATTGCTGTGGGGTAGGAAATGATGAGTTGGTTGATTTAGAAAAACATGAAAAGACTTGGACTTATGAAGGAAGATGCTATCCACCTTCAGATAAACAGATAAAAAGAGGAAATAAGTATAGTATAGTCTTACATATATTTGTATGAATGTATATAGTTATATGTTTATAGATATCAATGTATACACTCTCTCTCTCTCTATCTCTCTCTCTCTCTCTCTTAATTGTAACCTTCTTTGGGGAAGGAGGGAAGAAAGGGGTGGGGGGAGTAAGAAGTGCACAACAGAGAACAAAAGAAAACCTAGAAGGAAGCAAAGAAAAACTGGGCAGCTTTGAAAACAATGTGTAGTATTTATTATGTAGGTTTTCTTGAAATGGAAATTTTTTGTTTTATATTGAATCCTCTCTTATGGTCTGCTGTGTACATGGCAATTTTTTCTCATTTTGTATTTAAGTTTAAAATAAAAAAGTTTGGGGCAGCTAAGTGGTGCAGTGAATAGAGCACTGGCCTTGGAGTCAGGAGGACTTGAGTTCAAATCCGACCTCAGACACAACACTTACTAGCCATGTGACCTTGGGCAAGTCACTTAACCCCAATTGCCTCTCCAAAAAGAAAAATTTAATAAAAAGGTAAAATAAAAAAGTTTGCCAAAAAATAATAACTAAATTCCACCAAAAAATTGGGAAATGCTTCTTATCCTTACCTCTCTGATCGCTCATTCACAGTATCTCCTCTGTAGATCTAACTATGCTTTATAATTTCACTTCGTCTAATGCCGGTTTTGTTCAATAATGAATGTCATCAGGCTATAAACTCTTTGAGGGCAGGAACTTGTTTTCTTGTCTGCTTGTGTCTCTTCTTGCACCTACCACAGTACCCTACAATGGTAAATGCTAAATGAACATTTATTGAATTGATTTAAATTGAATTATGCTGGTGAAATTTCCAAATAAAACCGAAGTAGCTTTTTAAAATGCCTGTTACTGAATCTATTAAACAAATGGTTTCTGTCCCCCCGAAGTTCCAATTTAAGTACAGTCACAGTCTAAAAAAAATGTTTTTTAAAGAATCATTGAATTCTAGAGCTGGAAGAAACAATAAAGAGCATCTAGAACAGTGGTTCTCAACCTTCCTGATGCCGTGACCCTTTAAAAGTCATATGTGGGCATATCTGCATGTGGGTGGACCCGCCTGGAGACGGATAGAGGAGCAGTGTCTTGGTTCCTAAGACCATTGGAAATATGTGTTTTCTGATGGTCTTAGGTGACCCCTGTGACCCTTGTGAAAGGGTCATTCGACCGCCAAAGGGGTCACGACCTACAGATTGAGAAGCTCTGATCTAGAAAAACCTCTCCATTTTACAGATGAGAAGCTGAGGTCCCGATGGATTAAATCATTTTCCAAAAGTCACACAGCTATTGAGTGGCAGAGTCAAGATGAGGGTCCATCCATGCCCTCTGGCACCTACTCCAGAGTTCTTTCTATTATACGATTCTTATTTCCCCAAAGATTCATTTTAATATCACCACAAATTTAAACAGTAAGAGGGAGGAATCATCAGGTCATTTGCATTTGCGACACAATTTCAGAAAAGATAAAATAATAAATACTTGAAATATAATTTCCATTGAGTTATTGAAAGGTCTGTATTTTTCACACTTTAATAGCATTTTTATCACCCCCATCATCGTTATTAATATTTGTTGAACGTAGTAATAGCACAGAATCCTCATTAGGGCTTTTGGAGAATGGTGAAGATGCAATCCCTTAGTGAACTTTTCATTTAGGAAAAGAGGAGGCAGAAAAGCATACATGCAAATTAATACCTGAAATGGCATCTGTAAGGATGATTTCCAAGGAGGGAGGTATGCTGAGGGAATTTTTTTTTAATTCAAACAAGCACAGCTTTGTAGAGGAGGTGGTCTGTACTCTGAAAAAGAGGGTGAGGAAGATGAAATGGTCTACATATGGGAAATGGGAATAAGTTTCAAGAGGGCCTTAGTCATGATAGTGTTGGAACAGAAGTGGACATTTAGTCCTAGAAAGAAAACTGGACTGAGGCTTAGCCCCAACTCTATCATTAAATACCTGTCACTAGGGTAGTTCACTTAACCTTTGTTGGCCTCAGTGTCTCATCTATAAATTGAGGGAAATGGACTAAATAATCTCTAAAGACCCTTCTAGTCCTAAATGCTATTATTCTACGAATAGGGGGTAAAGGTATAGTTAACTTGCCCTTTTTGTATGGTTTAATCAAGAAAGCAATAAGTATTTACTAAGTGCCTGCTGAGTAGGTGTCATGCACTGGGGATACAAAGACAACAGTGAGAAGTCTACTCTCAAAGAGCTTATTTTCTAGCAGGAGAGACATTGTACACAGGTACAAAGCAGATGCAAGGAACCCGGGGAGAGGGAAGCACTAGCAGACACGAGAAGGGTCTGCCCTCAAAACCTTGGCAGTGAGATGATGTGTAAGTATGATCCTCACTTTACAAATTCTGATCAGAGAAATTGGAGTTGGAGTCAGAAAACCGACGTTAAAATCCCAAGTCTGCTGCATATTATTTGTGACTTTGGGCCAGTCCCTTAACCGTTCTATGCCCTAGCTTTCTCATCTGTGAAACAGACACAAAAATACTCATGCTAGCAACCTCACAAGACTTTTATCAGTCAACAGCTGAGCAGTTGTTCACTATGGCCTATGCCCATAAGACTAGAGAGCAGAAGCAACATTTTTTTTTGTAGGATGATTGACATCATAGGGAATAATCATATATTTATTTATAGGATTCTTAATACCTGGACATTTAACAAATATTAATTAACTAATGAATGATTTGGGAGGTACAATTGCAATATAGTAACTTCATTTTTTAATAGGTTCCAGAGCCTTTAGTTCAAAACAAAACCATTGTTAATTTGCACGCTATTTGGCATAAATTTGCATATCATACTTCAGAGACCATAACTCAAAATATAGAAAATAAAATGCAATCTATCGTAATTGCATTCTAACCCAATATATAATAAATATACAACTCAGCTTAATCTTGTACCAAATTGGGAAATAAACACCTGCCATTGCAGGGCAAAGGGAGAACAAAGAACCAGAGGCAAAAATATGGAGCAGGTAAAGTTAGTTTTGGTACCTTCAACCCACCTTCTCTTTACAACACTTCTCTAATTTTCTGGCACCACATCCCATTCACCATCTTATGTTCAGTTCCCAAAGGACCTAGCTCTCAGCTCAATCAATTCAATGAATCCTCTCTTCTGCCATAGCCCTTAGGCATTAACTGATAATTCCCTCTCAGGGGTATTTACATTTCAATATAAAGTTCTGGAAAATTAAGAAACCTCTAGGATACCAAAAGAATTAACCTTTACAGGAAGACTCTCTGGCATCTCTATTGTTGTATCTTGAGGCAAATAAGAAGCAAGATTTCTTGGGGCTAGAAAACAAACCTTAGAATCAGAAAGGCCCAGATTTGGGTCCTGTCCCTGACAGAGATGTTCCACTATAAAACCACAGGCAAGTCACTAGCTTCTCTGTAGGCTAGGCAACTCTCTAAGACTATACATTTTAGAGTTGTTCTATATCAATTGAGGAAATTACACATTGAGAGTTCCCAAACTGGGAAAAGTCACAGGTCTGGATCCCTTCCTCCTTTCCTCCCTCCAAAATGAGCAAAAAACTCTGCCCAACAATTCCAAATCATACAGGCAACCCACAAGTCCTACGGCAGCTCTGGCAAGGAAACCTATGCTACTCCCCAGTCTAGCTGGAAGAATTAACTTTGAATGCTGGATTTGTGATAAGAAGATCTCAGTTCAAATCTTAGCTATGCCACTTAGTACTTAGATGACCTTGAAAAATTCTTTAATCCTTCTGGGCTTCAGGTTGTTCATTTATGCAATGAGGAATTAGATTAAATGATCATAAATTCTCTTCCAGTTCTAAAATTCAATGATGCTACTCTACTTCCCTGGTCCCTTTCCCCAACATTTTCCCACTACTATCAGAGGAAATTTCTGAAAAGTTTGTTAGAGGCCTAGGGATTTTTATTTTCAATCTCTGAACCTGAATCCTTTCCCCTGGAAATAGCACTGAAGAACACCTAAAAATAAAATAAATTCTATATCATCCAGGATAATAACTCCCAGTTTGCACACAGAAAGCAAGAAATGATGCACATCTGGGCCATTCTATGAGAGTAACAGAGAGCTTCAGGAGGGCCTGATAATCATGCCAGACTACAAAGAACAGGGTCAAGGGCAAGGTTCGCATCTTTCTGGGTCAAAGATAGCATAGTGGGAGAAGAGAGTCAGGTTAGAGAGGCTCGGCTAACAACTATGAGTGTCAACATCCCAGGGGCAGGCTGGAAAACTTCTGTAGGAGCCTAGATAGATTTCATCTTTCATACAAAGTAGAAAAGTACGTCATCTCAGCAGCCGATTGAGCTGTTGACAGAAGACAAATGGTGGTTGTTGCCATCTTTCTCTCTCTCTCTTTTTTTTTAAGAACTTGCTAAGCTTGTTACTGGAAAGAGCTTTATTCCTTAGATTATTCCATATGCCCAAATATAACAGTTACACTGGCACATTTGAACTCCTGATTTCAAAAAATGTACATGGAGATAGATGTACTTGAGCAACCCTTGTGTCACATCCTGTTTCCTTAATCCAGTTTTTGACATTTTCTGAAGACTCTTTCAAAGGACTAAGCTAAACGGGGCCAGAACTCAGTCTTTTCCCCTTTAAGCCCTCTGTCTCTCCCTCTAATGTGTTCTTCATCAAAAATGCGCTAGAAAACAGTCTAGTGCACTTAGAAGGTGTCATTTTTCAGTTTCTCACTGAAATGCAGGTTGGCAAATAGGTTAATTTTAACTTCACAGATTGCAAGGTGTGTGAATAGAACAGCTATATGGAGAACAAAATAGAGCTGAGAAGAAAGAGAGGCTTTGAACTACTAACTGGTTATTATTCCAAAGGTCAAAGCAGGGACTAGAGGCCATTGCCTCCAGTTCCAAGATTATAGGAGCTCACTTAGGATGATCAGTTGAGGGAATGTGAAGAAAGAAAGGAATATCAGAGTTTCTAATTGGTCCACTGATCTGGGGCCACAAACCCTATAACAAATGACTTCCTTGCTGAAGGCCAAAAAAAGCTGATTTTTCAGAGGAAGCAAAGAGTAGTTGAAAGAATAATTGCCTGGGGGTTATTGGAAATGGGTTCTAGTTCTAGGGCTGTCATTAACTAGCTGGGAAATCTCAAGAAAGTTACTCTAGTCCCCTGATCATCCATGTATTTATCTGAAAAACTAAGAGATTGAACTAGATGACCAATGAAACTGAGCCATAGAATACACAAAATGGAGAAATGTGATAAAAAGTAGTCTGGAGGGGTGACTAGGTGATGCAGTGAATGATGCACCAGCCATGGAGTCGGGAGGACTTGAGTTCAAATCCGACCTCAGACACTTAATACAAAACTAGCCATATGACCTTGGGCAAGTCACTTAACCGTAATTGCTGTGCATCCCCCCCCCCCCTTTTCAAAAAGCAAAAAAAAAAAAACTAGTCTAGAGTCAGAGTGTGAGACTTTAAGTGCTAAGGAGAGAGTCTGTTTTTGAACCTAGATGCAAAAGGGAATCACTAGAGATTCTAGGTCAAACAAGAAGGGAATGAGCCTTTTTTTGGAGACTTCTAAGTGCCAGGCACTGCGTTAAGTTCTTGATCCTCACAACAAACATGCAAGGTAGGTGCTTTTATTATCTCTATTTTACAGAGGAAGAAACTGAGGTAAAAAGAGAGTAAGTAACTTGCCCAGGGTAACACAACTAGTAAGTGTCTATAGTCAGGTTTGAATTCAGGCAAAAAAAGAATATGATCAGAACTGTACTTTAGGAAAGTCACATTGATAACTCTTTGAGTATGGATTGGTGAAGAGAGAGATTGGAGACATGGAGAGTAATCAAGAGACTATTGAAATTGTCAATATAATTCTATAACACAGGCTCAGAATTAACCAGTTATGAATTATCCAGTCTTCACCCCACCTTTAACTGACCATTTATTAATTTCTTTATAAAGGTTAACAAGAATAGCTAAACAAATTATGATGCATCAGTAAAATGGTTTTGTTCCATTTTGTTTTCATTTTTATATAGGGTTCAGACTTGACCAGGTGTATCAATCTGGAACACTAAGAAAGAGCAGCTACTCTGGTCACAAGCTGGCCCTGAACCCAGGTGTTCCTGACTCCAAAGTCCAGCCTTCTAATCATTCTGCCTTTCTATGGAAAGGAACATACTGGCACTATCAAAAATAAACAATATAAGGAATACAGATAGCTATGGGAAAATATTAAATATATAAATATGAAAAGTATAAAGTAAAAACATTGAATACAGTTATTTATACACATATTTAATGTATGCTGTTGCTGTTGTTTGGTTCTTTCAATCACACCTGACTCTTCAAGACCCCATTTGGGATTGTCTTCGTAAAGATACTAGAGTGGTTTGCCATTTCTGCTCCAGCTCATTTTTTCTAGATGAGGAAACTGAGGTACACAGAGTTAAGTGACTTGCCCAAGGTCACACAGCTAGTGTGTATATGAGGCCAGATTTGAACTCAGGTCTTCCTCACTCCAGATGCAGCACTCCGTCCATTGCACCAACTTTAAACTAGGTCTGGATCCAAATGTGAATGGACAAAGAGGCTAAAGGGAATATAAAGAATGGAATGAATTAGAAGGCACCATTGACTTCATTCACACAACTCACCTCATCTCACAAAGATATTTTATCATTAAAATACTGGGCTTTTTATTACTATCAATAGCTTTACAAATGTTAAATTCATAATCTTTCCTTAAAATAGGCAGGATCAAGTGGAGGATAGGAAACCTAAATTAGGCTCTCTGGCACTTCCTGGCAAGTTTGAAATAAGGCTTTGTGGAGAAGGAAACTGAAGTGAATAGTCAGAAGTGATTTAAAATAATGTTTACTCCCTGGTTCTTTCAATTATTCCCTGGCTTTCACAAACATGAGCAATTAAGCTAGCTATAATTTAACTATGTTTTCCCTTGCCCTTTTACCTACCTAATTCATCTGATCAAGGACTTCATTTCTGATCTCAGATGAACAAAGTCATTCTGTGTGAACCATAACTGGTTTTACAAGTCACATATGATGAGTGCATTCCCTTCAAAGACCAAAACAATTAGAGCTTACATTTTAGATGAAATAAAATTTCAAGGCCAGGTATGAAAGAGGCCAATAATTCATTTCTGGGTCTCTTTAGTGACTTGTTCATTCCTGCTATGTACCTATCCAAAGGGAATTTCTTTATTCCCATTGGTAAAACTTACTAGAAAAGTCCCTCAGGAATATGCCATATTCTTTCCCATGATGGCTAGAAAGAGGTTTACTCACTTCAAGGATTAATCCTTTTGCATCACCCAGTATAGGCCTTCATATTTAAGAGAAGAATCAAAAACACAACAAAACTGTTTCACCAGTGAAGTTAATATATTATAACTGAACCCACAAATTGAAAAATACTATTGTATTCACTATTATTTAAATTGCTCTAGACCTCCAATACTTCTAGAGAGTTCCCTCAGCCCCAAATGCCTTGTGTCTGCATTTCCTATCCTTCTAATTGGATATAAGGAATGAGGGAATGAGAAAAGTTAAAAATAAAAAAAAAGTCACTCCAAAGTTTCACATGTAAGTGGGTAGGAGGATGGTGGCTCCATTTAACTCTTTCATGGAAACAACAGAGTACAGTGAACAGAACACTGTTGTTCCAACCCCAGCTCAGCCATTTATTCCCTGGACAAGTTGACTTAACCTTTTTAAAGTTTCAGTTCCCTTATTTAAATGAGGGTTTGGGACTACATGATCTCCAAAAAACATTCCAACACCAAAATCTTAGTCATTCTACAATCATTTAAAAATGAGGAAGATGGGGGGAAGGGCTTGCAGTCCTAGTCTGACTCTGTTCAAGAGCCCTTTAAGATCCTCTCTGCAGGATCTGACATTCCATGGTACTCTGAATGTTCTAATAGTCCTTCTACTAGGAACAATATTCACATGTAAGCAACAGTAGAAAGTCAGGATCTAGAACCCTAGGACTGGAAGGGCCTGTGAAAGTATCCACTCTTTTCCTTTGATCACTTTGCTTCTTAATCAATCAATCAATCAACATTTGCTAAGAGCCTACTGTGTGGCAGGTGCTGTGCCAAGTGCTAGGGATACAAAAAGGGGCAAAAACAATCCTTGACTTCAAGGAATTCATGATCTAATACTTCCTTGAAAAGATAGTTTTTTAAACCTCACCCTATAGGGAAGAATTTAGGGAGACACTGAGATCAGGACGTAAAGCCTGAGGATTGTCCTTTGCCTAAATTTATCAAGTAAATAGAATGAATGCGGAATTTCCTTGGAGGACTCACAGCTTAGGGGTAAGTTTGTTTTTTTTTTAATGGGAACTGTGATTCCATAGGTGTACAAACTGGTAAGCACATTCCTCTCCTAAAGCTGATCATCACTTTCTCTGCAGTTTCTATCTTAGGGCACTGCCTGGCACATTGAGATGTTAAGAAATTGGCTTAGACTCAGTCTGCATGTATTAAAGGCAGGATTTGAACCCAGGTGTTCCTGACTCTAAAACTAGCCCTCTATTTGCTATATCTGGCTGCCTCTCATCACAGTGCAGTTTCTTCCACAGAACTTCCATGCTTTCAAACTTAATGTGAAACAGGCTGGGGTAACTCTAATGACTGACCCCAGGTACACTGTTAAAACCTTTTTTAGGAATCAAAGCCTGTTGAACTACTGAGCATGTCTCATACAAGGTCCCTCTTGGCAGTTGAGAACTTCTTATGAAACTTGGCCAGCACCAGGAATGGGAGAGTGAGAGGTAGAAGTGGCGACGGACAGATTAGCAGTATTGAGGTTTGAATTTAGGTGTACCTGAGTCTGGTCTTACATTCCTGGGATTGTTCTTTGTGTATGGGAAAAAGAACAAGTTGATTTTGGTGACTGAGAGACAGGTGAACCAAATCATCAAACTTACTTAGGAGCTTCATTTGCCCCATTTGTAAAATGACAACAGTAAGGCCTGTTTATTTTATATGGCATATATGAGACAATGGGATGATGAACTGAGGCCCTTTCCACATTTGTAGTTTTTTTGAGAAAGTTGAGGGACTACCTGCGTAATTTAATGGTAAGTAATATATAAAATACCAGTGAAATTAGCTAACTCATCTAAACAAATATTTCTTAAACATCTGCTATATATCTAGAACTGTACTGGATAGTATGGGAGATACAGAAAAGTATAAGACCTAAACTTTGTTCTCAAGATGTTTATTATCTCACATGTGAAATAGCTGAAGAACTCTACCAATTGTCCATGCAATCAGGTATTAAGTGGTAATGAGTTAGTTATATGATGGTGAGTAAGATATGATCCCTATGTGTTAAAAGAATTCTGAGAAAGAACCCAATGATAACGGCCATGAAGACTGAAACCTTTAAGACACTACAGGATTTGAACAGGGCTTTTAGTAATGGATGAGATTTGAATATGGGAAAAGGAAAGGAAACAATATTCATCATGGGGAATGACAATAGCAGAAGAAGAAGGAGGAGGAAGAAGAGGTCACAACGGAGATCATGACAATGAGGACCAGAATGGACAGCACTGGCACTTAAAATAAATTTGAACCCAACGCACTTCACATGTTCCTCTGCACTTTCATGTGTCATGCAAAAATCTTCCTGAAGAGATGAAAATCATTACATATTTCTCAGTTTTTCCAAGTATTATTTCTCATTATTCTCGTATTATCCTTTTTGCATTTTAAATGTACAGTATAACTGCTGAAAAACAATGAAACATGCAAATAAGGATCCTGAAAGTGTTCTTTGAAAAGTAGTGTAAAAGGCACTCAACTTCTCTTAATGTACTACATTGTCTTTTAAATACATTTTTTCTTTGCTTTTTCTCCCTTCCACCTGCCTCTGTCATTCTGCCTGCAAAACTAAATACCCCAATAGCACTCTTTGTTGGAAAAAGACTCTTGTACAATTTGGGCTATTCATTTTAAAGCCTAAGATTTTACTGTGTATTTAAGAAAAACTGGCAGATCTTTCTGTGACACTTTTCCACCATTGCTATTTAATATCTAACATAAAATTGGTATAGCTGCATTGCAGACAGAACCTGATTTGTCTACAGGATATCTCTAGATCAGATATTTTCCCAATGAAGACTATGTCTAGTTAAACCAAATTCCATAAAAATGGGTCAAAGTTTGGTGTTTTCAACCATTCTAATCATCATTTTAGATTGCCAAATGGCCAGTATGATTACATGAAACTCATATACTTCTTAAGAAGAGCCATGGTGTAAAGAACATTTGATTTTGACTCTAAGGACAAAGGTTCAAAGCCCAACTCTGCCACTTACTAGCTATGTAATCTAAGGTAAGCCATGCCATCTCTCTAAACTTCATTTTCCTCATCTATAAAATGAGAAAGCTGGACTAAAAGATCTCTGACATCTCTTACAGCACTAAACCATATGATCTTAATTTCTTCCATGCTTCAAAAAGTCATGATTTCTTTATTGTGTCATACAACAAAGCAGATTACAATCCGTCTGTCCCTTAATGCAGTGGCTCCAAAGTATGTGATCAACTAATCAAAAGATGGGAAGATGGGTCTCATCCCACCCACACCACAATAACCAATTATTGGAATTGTTTCTGTCACAACCATACTATTCTTCACACCGCAGCCAAATATTAATCACTTCACTCCCTGTCATTGCTGAACAATTTCCCAATCATCTCCTTTCTGAACTGGGCAGTTATAATCTAACCCCAACTTAGCAGCTGCAGAGGTACTGTTGAGAAAATCATCTTTCTCCATAAGGAAAAAAAAAGTTACTGATGTGATCCAAAAAAAGGTGGAAATCACTTTTTTTATAGATGATTTAATAAATTGCTCTGGCCAGAGACATTCATTACTCTGCATCCAACCTGGTGATATTTAATTAAATTGAACTAGGCAAGTCCTTAGATGATCAACATGGAATCTCTTACTGACCCGTACTTGAAGTCATTCTAACTTGATAGTTATCTACTAAAACTTTAATGTCATTGACATTGTCTTTTTTTTTTTGGAAGTTATTTCCTTAAACCAGTTTTATTTATTTTTTTGCTTTCTGTCACTTCATTTCTTTTTTTTTTAATTTATTTTATTAAATTTTTTTTGAGTTACATATTTTCTCCCCGTCTTTCCCCCGCCCACCACCCCAAAACAGCCATCCCAATGTTTCCCCCCTCCCCCAGTCTATTC
>CM053582.1:262269238-262290589 GCA_028627135.1 Pseudochirops cupreus
GCTGTTCTTACTTTGCTTCTTATGCTTATTCTTACTCATGGTTCTTCAGACCATGATTTTTTTTTTTAAATCTCTGTGGGGCTCTGCTTCCAGAAGGGAAAGCTCTGTCCCAAATCGCTGGGGTCCTCCCGGCTTCCGTAGCTCTTAGGAAGAGGCTGGGAACTCTTCCTGTATACTTCTGGCTGACTGGATAGCAAGGACTCCAAGACCGAGGCCCAAGATGGCGATCCGTCCAGGCCGCTCAACATGAGAGCTCTGGCCTGAGAACAATTGCTCAGTCCCCCTGCTGCCTGCAGGCCGTGGGCGGGAAGCTGCAACGCCCAGGCAGGTGCAAAACCTCTGCCTTTTGCTTTTCTGCTCTGGAGGCTTTAGGGCCGGACTGCTTATCTCCCCCTTTCACAAATCCCACTCACAGCTGCTGCTAATGCACTCACCTGAGAGGCTCCTCAGCTCATCCAGTCCAGCCGCCCCCAGGGCACAGCCGTGGCTTCAGGCCAGGCTGGTTTCCATTCACAGTGCTGATATGGTTCCTCGTAGCCGAGCTGACTTTAGTGGGAAGTATCTTTGTGTGCGTTTTGGAGTTCTAGGATTGGTTTAGAGTCCTGTTTTATGAGTATTTTGGGGTGGCTATGTGGGAGCTGCGATATGTTGCTGCTGCTATGCCGCCATCTTCGACATTGTCTTAAAGAACTCAGGATCACTTGAAATGAAACTTTAATTGAAGGCTTTTGGCATAATCACTATTAATTAGGCCAGGTGAAAAAAACTTGGACTATGGTTGTTATATATATATTGATATAGATATATACATATATAAATATAACCATACTTTATGATTTCTCTTTATAAAAATAATAAGCAACAATTGAAATATTATCAACTTTTCATGGATCAGTTTGACATTTATTAAGTTCCTATACTAGTTGCCATGCACTGCCTTACATTATTTGGACAATGTAAATGTAAGGAAGAAATGGGCTCAGGGCAAAGGGAGCTTATGAATTGGTTGGTTCGACAACATTTTAGAAGAGCCGTATCTATTAATTACTCCATTTTAAGAACAATTTTAAGGTGGTAGATAGAGATAGCATTATAAGCTCCTCAAAGGTAGGAAAAGTGTTTAATTTCTCTTTCTACCCCCCAGCACTTAACATAATACCTTACACATGGGGCTAGTTAATAAACATTTGTTGAACAAATGAACAAATGAATTCATCTGAAAGCAAGACAGACTTTTTAAAATTGAAAAGTGCTTGGATGAAATCATAAGGTTCTATTTTATTCATTGTAAAATAACTTTAAAACATTCATTACGTCATGGCGAATCAATCAGAAAAAGATTCTTTCAGAAAAATCAATCAGGAAAAGAATCTTTCACTGTGTGGCCAGCCCATGTTTCCTAATTAGTGAATGCATCACTTGGTCAGATATATCTGGTCAGTCTCAGTCATGCTTCACATTATTTTTTTTTACTTTATAAATTATTTTCATTTTTCGATATTCACTTCCTCAAGATCTTGGATTCCAAATTTTCCCCTCATCTCTCCCCTTGCCCCACCCCAAAAAGGCATAAATTCTGATTACCTCTTCCCCTAATCTGCCCTCCCTTCTATGACCTTTCCCCACCCTTCTCTTATCCCCTTCCCTTCTACTTTCTTGTAGGGCAAGATAGATTTCTATACCCCACTGCCTGTATGTCTTATTTCCCAGTTGCATGTAAAAACAATTTCTAACATTTCTTTGTAAAACTTTTGAGTTCCACATTTTCTCCCTTTCTCTCTCCCCATTCACCCTCATTGAAAAGGCAAGCAATTTGATATGTTATACATGTGTAGTCATGCAAAACACTTCCATAACAGTCATGTTGTAAAACCATATTTCCCTCCATCCTATCCTGCCCTGCCCCTCCATTTATTCTATTTTCTCCTTTGACTCTGTCCCTCCTTAAAAGTATCTCCTTCTGATTACTCCCTCCTCCCATTTGGATTCCCTTTTATCATCCCCACCTCTTATCTCTGTCTCCCCTACTTTTCTGTATGGTATGACAGATTTTCATGCTCAGTTGAGTGTGTATGTTATTCCCTCCTTAAACAAAATCTGATAAGAGTCAGATTCACTCATTGCTTCTCACCTGTCCTCTCTTCCCCTACATTGTAAAAGTTTTTTCTTGCCTCTTTTATGTGAGAAAATTTGCCCCCATTCTGTCTCTCCCTTTCTCCTTCTCCCAGTACATTACTCTTTCACCTCTTAATTTTATTTTTTATATATCATACCTTCGTATTCAACTCACCCTGTGCCATATATATATATACACACATGTATATATACACTCATACATGTATGTATACACATATGTAAATATATATGTATGTGTGTATGTATTATGTATATATTCCTCCAACTACCCTAATACTGAGGAAGGACTCATCAGTTACAAGTAGCATCTTTCCATATAGGAATGTAAAGAGTTCAACTTTAATAAGTCCCTTATGATTTCTCTTTCCTGTTTATCTTTTCATGCTTCACTTGATTCTTGTATTTGAAAGTCGAATTTTCTGTTCAGCTCTGGTCTTTTCAGCAAGAATGCCAGAAAGCCCTCTATTTCACTGAATATCCATTTTTCTCCTGAAGAATTATACTCAGTTTTGATGGGTAGGTGATTCTTGGTTGTAATCCTAGTTCCTTTGACCTCCAGAATGTCACATTCCAAGTCCTCTGATCCCTTAATACAGAAGCTGCTAAATCTTGTTTTATCTAATTATGTTTCCACTATATTTGAATTATTTCTTTCTGGCTGCTTACAATATTCTCTCCTTAACCTGGGAACTCTGGAATTTGGCTACAATATTCCTAGGAGTTTTCCTTTTGCGAACTATTTCAGAAGGTGATCAGTGGATTCTTTTAATATTTATTTTCCCCTCTGGTTCTAGAATATCAGGACAGGTTTCCTTGATTTCTTGAAAGATGATCTCTAAGCTCTTTTTTTGACAATTGCTTTCAGGTAGTCGAATAATTTTTAAATGATCTCTCCTGGGTCTATTTTCTAGGTCAGTTGTTTTTTCTAATGAGATAGTTCACATTTTCTTCTATTTTCATGCTTTTGGTTTGCTTTATAATTTCTTTTTTTTCTTTTAAACTTTTGTTTATTTTTAGTTCACATCATTCATTTCCATGAGATTTTGAGTTACAAATTTTCTCCCCATCTTTCCCATACCCACCACCCCAAAACAGTGATCCCACTGTAGACTCCCTCCCCCAATCTTCCCTCTCCTATATCCTCCCCCATCACCCCTCTGACTTTCTGGTAGGGCAAGACTGATCTCCATACCCCAGTGCCTGTATATCTTATTTCCTAGTTGCATGTAAATAATAATGATGATTATACATATATATATATACACACATATATATATATACATATGTATTTTTAACATTTGATTTTAGAACTTTAAATTCTAGATTCTTTCCCTTCCTCCCTCATCACCCAACTCCACTGTAAAGACAAGCAATTCAATACAGGCCGTACATGTGTAGTTACACAGAACATCTCCACAATGGACATATTGTGAAAGACTGACTATATTTCCCTTCTTCCTATTCTGCCCCCCACTTGTTCTATTCTCTAATTTGTCCCTGTCCCTTTATAGCAGTGTGTGCTTCTAACAACCCTCCCCCCCAACCTGCCCTCTCCTCCATCCTTCCCCCTCTCATCCTCTTCCCCCCTACTCTCCTGTAGGCCAAGATACCCAATTTAGAGCATATGTCATTCCTTCCCTAAACCAAATTCAATGAGAGTAAGATTGACCCATTCCATTTTGCCTTCCTGTTCTTCCCCTCCATTGTAACAGTTATCCCTTGTCTCTTCTATAGAGAAGATTAATCCCATTCTGGCTCTCCCTATCTCCTCGCATTCTATTCCTCTCCTACCTCTCAATTTCACCTTTTAAAATATCCCATCCTATTCAATTGATCCTGTGCCCTCTGTCTATGTACATACATATACACATACTCACATATGTATTCATATGCATATATACCCTTCTATATAGACAAATGTGTATATACATATATATATACATTTATATTCCCTTCAACTATCCTCATAATGAGAAAAGTTTCATAAATTACAATTATCTTTTTTCCATGTCAGCATGTAAATAGTTCAACTTTGATAAGTTCCTTATGAATTCTTTTCCATGTTTACCTTCTCATGCTTCTTGTATTTGAATGTCAAATTTTCTATTCAGTTCTGCTTTTTTCATGAAAAATGCTTGGAAGTCCTCCACCTCATTGAATGACCATATTTTCCCCTGGAACATTATACTCAATTTTGCTGGGTAGGTGATTCTTGCTTTTAATCCTAGCTCCCTTGATCTCTGGAATATCACATTCCAGGCCCTTAGATCCCTTAATGTAGAAGCTGCTAGATCTTGGGGGTTATCCTAATTGTGTTTCCACAGTATTCAAATTGTTTCTTCTTGGAAGCTTGCAATATTTTCTCCTTGATCTGGGGACTCTGCAACCTGGCTATAATATTCCTAGGAGTTTTCTTTTGAGATCTTTTTCAAGAAGTGATAGGTTAATTCTTTCAAGTTCTTTTTTTGCCCTCTGGTTCTAAAATATCAGGGCAATTTCCCTTGAGAATTTCTTGAAGGATGCTTTCTAGGTTGTTTTTTTGATCATAGCTTTCAGGTAGTCCAATAATTTTTAAATTGTCTCTCCTGGATATATTTTCCAGGTCAGTGGTTTTTGCAAGGAGGTATTTCACATTGCCTTCTATTTTTTCATTTGTTTGGATCTGTTTAATAGTATCTTGATTTCTCATAAAGTCATTTGCTTCCATTTGCTTCACTCTAATTCTGAAGGAATTATTCTCTTCAGAAAGCTTTTGAGATTCTTTTTCCATCTGGCAAATTCAGTTTTTTGGCATTCTTCTCCTCATTGTCTTTTTGGGCCTCTTTTGCCATTTGAGTTAATCTATTTTTTAAGGTGTTATTTTCTTCGGTCAGGTTGTTGGCTCTCTTTCCATGATTTTCTCGCATCATTCTCATTTCTCTTCACAATTTTTCTTCTACTTCTCTTATTTGGTTTTCAAAATCCGTCTTAAGCTCCTCTATAGCCTGTATTCAGTTTCCATTTTTCTTGGAAGCTTTTGTTGTGGGAGTTCTGACTGTGTTGTCTTCCTCCCATTCCATGCTTTGATCCTTTTTGTCCCCCAAAAAAGAAATCTAAAGTTGGATTGTTATGCTTACTTTTCTTCCTTTGCCTGCTCATGTTGCCAGTCAATTACTTGACTTTTGGGCTCAGTAGAACTCTGCTTTCAGAGGGGAGCACTTTGTCTCAAATCCCTGGGGTTTTTGCAGCTGCCGGAGCTATTAGGAGGCCGCTGTCTCTGCAGCCCCCACCAGCTTTGGCTCACTGGTCACACACCCAAGGACCACCACCCAAGACCATGATCCCAATCTAGGCAGGCCAAGGCAACAGCACTTAGCCTCTGAATGATAGGTTGGCCCCCCTGCAATCTGCAGGCCAGGAGCTTCTGAAGCAGCCACATGGAGGTGGCTGCAGGGCCACCACCACTGCTTCTTGCCCTGGAGGCAGATAGCCAGACTCTCTCCCCCAAATTTAGCTAAATTCCACTGACCTTTCACTTTGTCCTTGTTTCTCATGAGTTGATAATTCTGGAAACCACCACAGCTGCCAGTGATCTGCTCTCCTGAAAATTCCAGCTGTGGCTTGTTCTGGCCGCACTAGGGCTACAACTGCGGGTTCATGTGGTGCTGGTCTGGGCTTCCAGCATGCTGTGATGAACCCCTTCCTGTCTACCTGCTGGGCTACTTTCAGCGGGAGCTTTGTCACTCTGTCATTTTGTGGGTTCTGGAGCTGTAAAATGTGTTTAGAGTCATATTTTATAGGTATTTGAGGTAGCTATGGGGAGAGCACAGAGTTCTCTGGCTTCTAAGTCACCATCTTGATTCTGCCCCCTGCTTTATAATTTCTTATAAAATCATTAGCTTCCATTAGCTACATACTAATTATTAAGGAATTATTTTCTTCAGTGAACTTTTGGACCTCCTTTTCCATTTTACCAATGCTGCTTTTTAAGGCATTCTTTTCTTCATTGCCTTTTGGATTTCTTTTGCCATTTGGGTTAGTCTATTTTTTTAAGGAGTTATTTTCTTCGGCATTTTTGGGGTCTCCTTTAGCAAGCTGTTGATTCATTTTTCATCATTTTCTTGCATCACTTTCATTTCTCTTCCCAATTTTTCCTTTACTTCTCTTACTTGATTTTCAAAATCTTTTTTGAGCTCTTCCATGGCCTGTGAGTGATTTATATTTTTCTTGGAGACTTTGTATGTAGGAGCTCAATTTTGTTGTTTTCCTCTGATTGTATGTTCTGATTTTCCTAGTCACCAAAGTAAGATTCTATAGTCTCATTTTTCCCCACTGTTTGCTCATTTTCCTAGTCAATTACTTGATTTATTTAGCTCTTTGTTAAGGTAGGTCTCTGGTTCCAGTGTGGAGAGTGTACTGTCCCAAGCTTTAGGGGTTTTGTGCAGTTGTTCTAAGAGATATTTCTAGGGCCCTGTAAATTTTCAGTTCTTCCAAGATTGTATGATCAAAGGAGAGAGGTTTACTCATCTCCTGGTCTGTGCTCTGGTCTGTGAGTGATCACAAGCACTCTTTTTCTGCCTTAGAACCATGAGAAGGATTCTCTTGCCTCTTCTGTTGCAAGATCTACCATGCTCCTCCTTACCCCAGGACTGCCACTCAGGACCACAACCCAGACCCAAGGAGGGTAATGGAAGAGAATCTTGCCACAGTGCCACCAAATAGATCCCTGCAATCCACCTCTGATAAGCTGCTGGATCCCCCCACTGTCTTTGAGCTGAGAGTTCCAGAAGCAGGCACTGCTGCCGCCACTGCCACAACCCTAGGGCTAGGTCTGGACATTGCTTCTCTCTCTCTCATCCAGGTCTGACAGACCTCTCCTACTGACCTTCCATGATATTCTTGGTGTTTGGTAGTTGAGAAGTCTGGAAACCACCACAGCTGCCAGTGATTCAGTTTCCTGATGCCTGCTCCAGCCCCATCTATGCCGGCATGGCCCACTCTAGACCTGCTCCTCTCCCAGTCTAGTGCAATAGACCTTTCTTGTTGACCTTCCAGGTTGTCTTGGGCTGGAAATTTGTTTCACTCTGTCATTTTGTCAGTTCTGCTGCTCTAGAATTTGTTTAGAGTCCTTTTTACAGCTATTTCAAGGGGCTTGGGAGAGAGCTCAAGGAAATCCCTGCTTTTATTCCATCATCTTGGCTGTACCCCCCTTACATTGTTTTTGTTGTTCAGTTATTTCTAGTGTCTGTAAGCCCATTTACGGTTTTCTTGACAAAGATATTGGAATGATTTGCCATTTCCTTCTCTAGCTTATCTTACAGATGTGGAAACTAAGGCAGATAAGTAACTTGCTCAGGTTCACACAGCTAGTAGGTATCTGAGGTCAGATTTGAATTCATGAAGATGAGTCTTATTAATTCCAAGCCCAAATCCAAAATCATGGAGGACATAGAGAACAAAGTCCAAATGGAAAAGATTTCATTTAGTTGGTAAAGTCCTCCATTTTTCAGTCATACAGTAGCATTAAAAGGATGCTGATATTTTAAAAGATGAGTCTTTATTTCAAGAGAATTTTGAGGTGTAAGTACTGCATAATTTCCCAAGGGCAATCCAACTTGTTCTCTTCCTTGTATTCAATTCTGAGCCCAATATATTGTCCAATCTCACCATCTGTCCAGCATATATGTATTGATGGATGAACAGTATGGGTTGTCTATCCAATTGTATATCCTAATCTAGACAATAGTCTTCATCCACTTGGTATTTGCTTTGTAGATAGCTAAGCCAAAAATAATTGTTTTGAGTGATTATGCTTCTCACTTAAGAGTCTGCAATGTTCTGGGATTTGACACAGTAAGCATAATGTCATCTCTAAGCAGCTACAGGACCTCACCAACTAAAGGAAATCTCTTCCATTTGGACTCTGTTCTCTTCATGTTCCGTGATTTTGGCAAACAGCATTGGCAAGAATACCTTTCTCTGTTTTTTGTCTTGCTTAATATTAATAATCAGACATTCCAACAAAGTTATGTCTGGTACATTTTTTAGAGAATTTTATGTCATTTTGATGTATTCCATAATAATATTTGTGACTTTTCCCAAATATTTGAAATTCTTTACTCTTTCTTATATCTTGAGAATCAATCCTTCAACATCCTCAAAACTGTCCTTGAGCAAGGGCATCTTATGACTTGGTCCCATACAGCTACTCTCCTCATTTTGTTGTCTTTAGTGCTAGAAGTACTTTCTTATTTAGCATACATTACAGCCTATGGTCTTATGGTCTGGGTGTAGTGGTTCTATTGGAACCACTATTAGAACTTTTCTTACAGAAAAAAGAGTGTGTTATGGACATTTGTTACAGATTTTTTTCCATTTTTGCTTTTTTCCCAATGTCATCCTTAAATGTCCTCTGGATGATTTGACTTAACAGGGTCTTGCATCAAGCCTTGTTTTAATTTATTTTTCTTTCCACTGCATTTCTAGTGCTTATGAAACAGTATTGCTCATAATCTTTAAACATCCTCTTCCACAACATTTCATAAAGGAGCTTATATTCTAAACAAGTATTGCTATTGGCTGCCATCTCTTTCTACTTAGAACAAAACATCAAACTAACTTGAAATCACCTAGCTAAGGTGATTTCTAGACTCTTTTGATCTCCTTGTGATAAATTATTTCTACTAGCTAAAATTCTTTGTTTCATTCTTTGCACTTCTATCCCCATCGTCTAGCCTGGGACATAGTAGTTGCTTAATAAATCTTTGTCTATTGATCGATTGATTGACTTTGGAAAACTATGGTAGTCTTTGTTTCCACCTATTCTTTTATTAATTTCCCTTTTTTTGGTATAAACCACTTGTTTAAGTAGAAGAGAGAATACTTTCCTCAAATGAGCAATTTGTGTTTCTACTTTTAATCTTTATCCTAATTTATTATTAATTTGGATTCTTGATTTAACAAATCAGTAGTAGAACAACACCCAAGCCAAAAATCTGGAAATGACTCTCAAATTGGTGACAGGTCATTTCCTTTCTTTAAAACATAATCAATTTTATTTTTTGTGATACTATTTGTTGCTTTTCATGTCCTCAGAAGTCTCATCCCAAAGAAAACAATCACCACATGTGGACATGAGGTTTCCATAGAGTTTACACATCTTTGGCCCTTATTACTCCTGAAATATAATTTTTAATACATTTTCACCAGTTTCCCATATGTTCACCTTTGTTTTGAAGTCACTGGATAGTAATATGTATGTTGATTTCATTTGGAAGGTCTGAGTTTTTTAAAGAGAATTCTCTACCTTCTCATCTTATGAAATACATGTTTGTACATAAACTGCAATTGTCCTTGGTCAACACAACGACCAAGATGTAGTAGGCACCTAATAAATATTTTCTGATTGATTGATTGATTGATCTTCATGCTAGTCTTTTTTCCTTTGCTTAAAATAAGTATTGTATCATAAGACAAAGTATCTCATTAAATTATCTTTTTTTTCTGGTTTTTGTATATACCATAAAACCCAAATCCTTTATTTGTCTCTCCAAGAAAAACCTATCAAGCAATCATTCCATTTAGTCATGATTTCTGTCTTCTGATTTCACTTATACCAAAAATGTAAAGATTAATATTATTCAATTCATCTACTTTTATGTACACTCATTGGTTACTGGATATGAATCTCACATTTAAAGTACCAATAGCTAAAATAATACTTGCAGACAAACTAGAAATTGTAAGCTTTTTAGCATCCATTGTCCCCTTTTCTTCTATTCTGCTACCATTATCAGAGAACTACATAGGGATCATAGAAACCTGAAGACACCTTATAGTTTTGTATCATGGGACGTCATAGCCAAAGAATTCATCACCAAGTGTCTACCCTGTTAGTGATTAGTCTCCTCATTCTTAGCTATGTGAATCCTCAGAAAGCTGACATAGTCTGTGACAAGAGCTACCTTCATAGAGAACATGGTAGAATCTCGTAGACTCAGGCTCACAGATTTAGCACTAGAAAGCACCTAAGAAGTCATCTAATCAGAAAGAAAGGAAGGAAGGAAGGAAAGAAGGAAGGAAGGGAAAGAAGGGAAGGGAAAGAAGGGAAAGGAAGGAAGGGAAAGAAATGAAGGGAAAGGAAGGAAAGAAGGAAGGAAGGAAGGGAGGGAGGGAGGGAGGGAGGGAGGAAGGAAGGATGGGAGGGAGGGAGGGAGAAAGATGCAAATAATTTGCTTCAGTCATTATTCAGACAATATTAGTTCTTTCTCTGGAGGTCGATAGCATGTTTCATCATGAGTCCTTTAGGATTGTCTTAGATCATCATAATGTTGAGAATAGCCAAGTCATTCACAGTTGTTCATCAAACAATATTGCTGTTACTATGTACAATCTTCTCCTGGTTATGCTCACTTCACTTTGCATCAATTCATGTAAGTCTTTTTAGGTTTTTCTGAAATCTATCTGCTTGTCATTTCTTATAGCACAATAATATTTCATCATAATCACATACCACAACTTGTTCAATCATTCTCCAATTGATGGGGACCCCCTTGATTTCCAATTCTTTGCCAACACAAAAAGGGTTGCTATAAATATTTTTGTAAAAGTAGGTCCTTCCTCCACCCCTTGTTTAAAATCTCTTTAAGATATTAAACCTGGCAATAGTATTACTGGATCAAAGGGTATGCACAGTTTTATAGCCCTCTGGACATAATTCCAAAATGCTCTCCAGAATTACAATAAGCATTTATTAAGCACTACTGGGTTCCAAGTATTTTGCTAAGCAGTGAGAGTACAATGAAAGGGGAGAAAAGCCAGTCCCTGCTCTCAAATACATCACAGTAAAATTGGAGAGACAATATGAGAACAACTATGTACAGACAAGCTATATACAGGATCAATTTAAGATAATCAACATAGAAAGGGTGCTAGCATTAAGAGGATTGAGAAGATGCTTTTTGCAGAAAACGGGACTAAGAATTGAAGGAATGTAAGAGGTGGTGAAAAGGGGGGAAATTGCACACATGGAAGACATCCAGGGAAAAGGCCCCAAGTAACAATATAGTAGAATATCCCAAGAGTACCAGCAAGGAAGGCAACGTCACTGGATTACAGGGTGTATAGAGGAAAGGAGAGAGACGAAGGTGCCAAAGAGAGAATACTGCATTTTATTCTGAGGGGACTAGGGAACCCTTGAAGTTAATTGATCCACATGGAACAGTACAGAGGCTAGATGGAATGTGGTATAACCTTCAGGAATATTGAATCTTAACAGTTAAAACTACCTGAAAGTGGACTAGATTGCCTGGGAGGTAGTAGGTTTCTCTTCATTAGCAAAAGCTGAATGACTCTTGCCAGGGATGTTGTAGAGCAGAAGTATCAAACTCAAATAGAAACAGGGGTCATTAAACAGTACATAAGGATCCCTGTGGTCAATATATTGAATTAGTATTAAATTATATTATCTATGTTTTATTGTATTGTTATATTTTTGTTAAGTATTTTAAGTCACATTTTAATCTGGTTCCAACTGTACTTGGGTGTTGTGGGTCAACTGGGGTCTGTGTGTTTGACACCTTCAGTGTAGAAGTTCTCTTGTAATTGCTTAGATTCCTTCTAGTCCTGAAATTCCATATAATGAAACTCAAAGGAATTACAACTTCATGTATAATTTCTAATTCTGTTATATAATGTACAGGAGGAAATCTCATCTTATTTGATGTTTATGAAATTCAAAATTTTTAAAATGAACTCAAACAGTACACTTTTAGGCATTAGATTTGATGAGGGGGTGGGCTCTTCTTTATGGATACTAAAAATCATACATCTGTATATCCTATCCAGGATTCCCCCAATTTTTTTGGTCAGCAGAATGCCTCCTCGTGTCACTATGTTAAGAGACTGAAGGGAATTGGGATAAAGTTTCTCAGCCTAAGCATTTGAACCTTAGCTACTGGTAAGTCTTCATTTCCTATGGTCTAATGATTTTTTTTTTTCTGAAATGCCCAAATGCTAAGAACCTTATTATCCTCTCCTTTGTGGAACTCGGCCATTTCAAACTGACATTTCAAATGTCTGAAGGCAGGAAGGGAGGGGTTTAGCTAGAGGTCACTACTCCAGGATTGACTAGATCAGAATGTGATACTGACAGGTTCCCTAAGTCCTATTGGAGACCCTCCAAGTTGTCAATGACTACACATACACAAAGCTACCAACTTTATGCATAGAGACGATCCAAGCTAAAGTAGGATTAGGCACATAGAAATAGAGAATAGGTACAACCTTTGACTAGGTTGTCATAAGTCACAAAAAATTAAACCATTATATGGGATTCTGTCTTAAGTCCTGAGTTCAGACCTCTCTTGGGTAGGTCTTTCCGTCCATATGGGAGAAACCTGATTCTCCCTCTTCTCTCCTCATTTCTATCAGCTTCCATCCCTGTACATACAAACTTTTTCCTAAGCACTCTTGGCACCCTTGTCTAAATTACTCAGATCCTAACCCTCCTTTAGACAGATAAACTTTAGATAGATAACTCTAACAGGCATTCATTAAGCTACCTCTAGTCATTAGAAATAAGAAGACAAAAATGAAATACTTCCTATCCTTGGGAAGTCTACATTGTAGTGAAGAGGTGGAGATTATATAGTATGTATGTGTATATATGTCTATGTGTATATATACACACATCTATATGTATATACTATATAAAACATAAGCATATATAATACATTTCATTAGTGCCTAGCACTTAACACAGTGCCTTGTACACAATAGCAGCTTAAGAAATGATTCTTGATTAATTACCTAAATGACCAACTAACCAGCAAATCTATATTAATGCAAGTACGATGTCATGGAAAAAGTGATAGAAAAGTGATAGAAAAGGGATCTAGGTACAAATCTTCTCTCTTCCGCCCTGTAAAAATTGTGGTGTTGTACTAAATGACCTCTAAGGGTCTTTCTCGTTCTAAATATATTCAATTTCTAGCAAACTCTTTTCTCTCCTGTAACCTGCTCCTATGTAGTCTGTTCTCCCTGTAGCCTTTCATCTAGACCTATGTTGGAAGATCTTGGGCTACTGTCCATCCAGGTCCTATTGGCCTTCTTTTTGAAGTCCTTGTCAGCACGCGGTTCTATTGACTTGTGTTTGTATTGAATGCACAGCAGGTGACATCCTGACCTCAAGAGTATCTAAGAGGATAGAATTAATGCCATCTTCTCTAGGTGTTCCTGATCTTGAAAAAGGTCTTTATTTGACCCTGCTGCTGCCTCTAGCTAAGATTATTTTTCTTCTTCCTTTCAAAGCCAAATTTCTCAAATGGATGATTCTCGACTTCCTTATACCCCTCCTAATCTATCAAATCTCTTTCACCTGGCTTACACCCCTACTATTACTCAACTAAATGATTTCTTAATGACCTCCTAATTTCAAATCCCATTGCTATTTTCTCCAGCTGTTCTACCCACTTAGAATTCCCTTCCTGTACTTCTCTATTGAAACCCAACCCAGTCTTGAAAGTTCAAATGAAATCCTATTTCTTTCTAATGTTCTTTTCTCACCAGTCACATCACTCTCTCTTTTTAATACTGATAGCAGTCTTATCTGTATCACTGAACTGGTGTGGCTACTGTGTTTTGCTTTGCTCAAATATATTTCTGTTATCACCAACTAGATTGTAAGCTCCTCAAGGGAGTCCTACTTTTTATCTCACCCAAAAAAATGTTCACCATGACTTAAATTTAATAGTAAATTTTTTCAATTGACTAGCTTGTTAAAGGTGAGGGAGTTAATATCAATATATGTTAATATATATTATATTTTGTAATGTAATATAGTTTTATTCTATAATATTAATGTAATTAATATAGGATTGGGTTTTGGCTGTTGTGGACTGTAATTAGTACAGGTACAATCCCTTTATTTACACAGCAAATGTAGTTGTAATTATAGATTCCTCTTCTTATTCTCTTGAAAAGTTGCTTGCAAACTACGTTTTTGGAAATCAAATCATATATTAAATGAACTGGAGGACCTGCTTGCTATTAAAGCAGTGGTTCTCAACCTTCCTAATGCTGTGACCCTTTAATACTTGTATGTGGGAGTATCTGCATGTGGGTGGACCCGACTGGAGAAGGATAGAGGAGTGGTGTATTGGTTCCTAAGACCGTGGGAAATATGTGTTTTCCGATGGTCTTAGGCAACCCCTGTGACCCCTGTGAAAGGGTCGTTTGACCCCCAAAGGGGTCACGACACACAGGTTGAGAACTGCTATATTAAAGGGAATGATGAGTTAAGTTCTTTGGAAAATGTAAAGAATTCTTTTACAAAATGAATAACTACTCTCTAGCATATATTGTTTTATAAAATAGGATTTTTGCATGGCAGGTTTTTTTTTCCTAAAAATGAAGTTTCCTCTAAAAGGTACACATTTATTCGTTTCTTCTTTTCATTTTTTATATCCTGGTCAATTTTTTAAAAAATTCATACCTGCCTACAGCCTTATTTCTTTAGCAACTAGATTCTAGGATAGTGTCTTTCAAAACCTGGGTATACTGGTTCCTTGCAAATGTATGCCACCATGTAATATGAGCATCAAGTCCATGATGAAAAATCATGGTTCAAAAATATGAAAATGAATATTTCACCTAGAAACACTCCTTATAGAGAGAATGAGGATGTGTTCCCATAATGATTCTGTGTATTTTGTGATCAGGACCAAGCACAAGACACAGACTCCCTCACATCTGGGTTTAGCCACGCACTATTTACCAGCTGGCTCAGCTGGGCAGAATCATTTTTCCGGCTGCATGCAGAGTCATAGGGTGGAAATCTGATTAGCCTCCCATTTAATAGAGCCCAAAGCTATTAATAATAAATCCATGGGAAATAGTTTAATTAAAAACTTGAAACTATTGTCAGACAAAAATCACCTAATATAAAAATAATTTATAATGCACACCCTAATTAATAATTTACCTCCTAGGGTAAAAAAATTATCAAAAGTAATTACAATTAGAGCATAGTATTTTTTTTAAGATAATAGGATAATACTAAGAAGCTAAAGTAATCCCTAAGCAACAAATTCAGTTACTGGCTCCATCACATTTTGTTTAAAAATATATATACATAGATTTTTTTGAAGTAATACATTTTTAAAACAGAATAATAAAATACAGTGATCCCATAACTTGAAGTTCAGAAAACTAAATGCAAGGCTTTAAAGTTAAAGCAATGACTAAATGTCTTTTTGGGTAGTTCTCATATTAGAAGGATGTATATTAATTTTAGGGGATTCGGGAAAGAACAATCAAATGATTAAGGCTTGGGTAAGCTATTTAAGTTGACTTAAATTAAGCCACATTAAATTACTGACCTGAAACCTCCCTCTGATTAAACCATAGGCAGCAAGGGAGAGGAGACACCAAAAAATAACTGCCTTCTCCTAAAGAAGGTTGGAAGAGAGAGTTTTAGATTGATTATAGGACTTAAACATAAGGGGAGTTTATTAGAGTCATTGTTCCCATTTCGGGGCACCCAGACTACAGATGGAAGTCCACTTCCCTTCCAATTTGTTTTAATGAATAGACTGCAAGATTTGGAGACCCACATTTAATACTCAGTGATTACATGATGATCAACGAATCACTTAGCTCCTCTGAGTCTCAGTTTTCTTTATCTGTAAAATGGGGGAAATAATGCCTGTAATACCTATCCCACAGGGTTTCTATGAGGTAGCATATTTAAAGCACATTTAAAACACTAAATTACTACCAAAATGTCAGTAATCATTATAATTTTCATGTGCCAAATAACTTAATGAAGCCTCATGTGGTGGAAATGATATCCTAAGGCCCTGCCTCATGCAAGTTCTCTAAAAGTATTGAAGCTCTCTTCCCCAAATTGCCTTGGAAGACTAAGGCTTGGGTCATTGACATAGCTTCCTGGTTACTGAGGCACATAAATAGCTAGAATCCAAGAGGATCCAGCTCTTCTCTCAGGCTTCTAATCCCATTCCAGTAGCATAGTTAATATCAGCCTAACTGAACTGAATCAAAGCTGTGTACCCACTGGATATCCTTTCTCTGCTCTCATTCCCTTGTTTTGGCAAAGTAAATATCCTTTTGCTAACTTTTAGGTAGATCTTGAGGGTCCCAGTATTAAAACAAAGGTCAGCCTAGACTGAAAAAGGTCTGGCACCACATTTTCTCCACAAGTCTCTGATTTGGGTGAGGAAAAATCACCAGATAAACAAGAGGGCCATTAGGGAACATTAAGTATTTGAAGTAGTCTGTCTAAGAAAATAAGTTTTCCCCTAAAAATGAAGGAAAGTGTGAGTAGTAGGTCCTGACAGATAGGATGAGATAAAGCCATTCCACTGTCATCCTCCCAAATTTAAGCTTGAACTTTCAAAGAAAAATGGCTGCTATTGCAACAAAGAGAAAAAAGAAAGAAAACAGTCCTTAAACCTTATTTTCAGAGCATAGAAATGAAAACTATAACTGGAGATCTATACAGGAAATGTTCCAGTATCTCATGCCTAGAGATGAATTCAGTATCATCTTGAAAGATTAGTAAAATGAATGAAAGGTTGGGTATGTACACAGGAGCCATTGACAACATTCTTATTGAATGCCTGTCAGCTGCATGGTACAGTGGAAGAACACTGGGCTAGAGCTCAAGAGACTTGGATTCTACTATTGATGTGACCTTGAGAAAGTTTTCTTACTTCTCTGAGTCTTGGCTCCTTCACCTCTAAGATAAAGGGGTTGAACTAGATCTCCAAATGTCTTCATGGAAGCTCTAAAAGTCTATGATTCAAGGAAACAAGGACGGGAGGAAGATTAAAAAGAAGGAGAAGAAGGAAGGGGGGGAATAGGGGAGTGAGGAAGGAAGGAAGGGAGGAAGGAAGGAAGGAAGGAAGGAAGGAAGGAAGGAAGGAAAGAAATCCTTCTCTCCTCAAAATATAATTCCCATTGGGGATACATGGCTTCAGGAACACATAAATGGATTACACGCACAGAGCAATTCTACTCATGTAAAAGGAAAGGAAGAGCATGAGCCTCATGAAAAGCCTTCACATTACTATAGGACCTGATCTGGAGGGGACCACAGATGTCATCTAGTCCAACCAGTAAAACAGGAATCACCCTACATTTAAAAAAGTGATCCTCTAGCCTCTTTTTCCAGATCCTAGTGATTAGGAAAAACTCTAATCATATGGAAATTATTCAAAATACATAAAGTCAAAAGCAACTCTCTTTACCATTCACAGCGTTGTTTCTTATTCTGAAACTGAGAGAAACTTGACAAAGCTCAGAGGTCCTTACTTTCATTTTGGTGGCACTTTCCTTCTTTGCTCTCCCCTTCCTCTTTCTCTGATTTTCTCCACCCCATTTCCCTTTTTCTCACCAACTTTTTGTTTGCCTCTGATTGTAGTCAGCGCTCATTAATCATACATTAAAATACAGCTTAACCCCATTAATAGTTCTCATTGCTGAAGAACTTGCCAACCTCTAATCTGGAGATAAAATCTTCACCGATAAGGTTATAGACGTTTCAACAATTTCTTTTACAAACATTTTCCTTTTCTGCTTTGTTTCCATTTCCTACTCACATTGAGTAGACTAAAGTTCCATGTTGATGCCTCCTTATAATCATGAGCCTGAGCTCCCAAAGACAATGCCAATGGGCTTTAAATATGAACCTAAAAATAGACTGTGTGTCAATTATCCTGGTACTAGCCTTGCTGAGTTCTGTTAAGTTCTGATAAGCTCATTAACAAAATATAGACTACCAAGAAATGAATTGGGAGGAGAGAAGGACACCTCAACCTAATACGGGCCAGCTGCTAAGGGATGGAGGGTTGGTGTTATGTTAGTAGAGGGAATACCCATATGGATAAAACAAAATATCCCTGAAATGTTGGAGTATCCACACTGAGTAGGCTGACTTTAAGAATCTTTCCTGAAAGAATGAGGCAAATTACACATAAAACTTAAAACTTCCTAACACTAGGCATGTGCAGACATACAGCTTAAAGGAACTTAAAGAGCAAGGCTCATAGACATAGTTGGCTTTGGCCCCAGGATTTAACTCAATAGCATTACTTATGTAAACCTAGATTTCTCAACCACATGGACAGCTGAATCACACTGCACCCATATTACACCTGCCAACATTCCCTGCTGAAAAACAACTACATTTAATGGTGTGCAGCGATTCGGAGAAGGTGGGGGGAAGGGCTCCTTGATAATCTGAGTACACAAGAAGCAGCATCTTTCTTGTAAGATTAGTCAGATGCAGGGGAGGTTGGGCAGCCTTTCAAAATTAGAGCTGAACATGACAGATAGTGGCTAGCATCAGGTGGGAAAAGTTACACAATGTTCTGGGAGTCTGGCGCTGGTACTGTGCTGGCTAAGCTGGTACACTCAGCCGGTGCAGGATGCTACCAGGACATTCAAATCAAGCTCTCTTTCTACAGTAATGAAAGGGACATAATGTGATGCTGGTTTCACAAAGCAAACTTCTATTAAAATGAAATCTCAGTTATGAGGCCAAAATAGCTTAGCCTTTGCACCTCAAAAAGGATATGAATGTTTTAATTTTTTTAAAAACCCTCAGCACCCCTCCCCATCTATCTTGTTTTATTCTTCTAGATCTAGGAAGCAGTAACATGAAATGATCACTTTCCACTGATAGCCCAGCATTGTTTGTTACTCTTCCTGACTGAGATGGTGGGTGGCAAAGTGACAACATAGCACTGTGGCCCCCTAAAATGTTAAGGAACAAATAGTGACAGCATCTCACCAAATTGTTTGTCTATTGTTTGACTCCTGGGGCATTCTGCTATGATAGATTGGAATCATGGCTAGATCTAGATGAAGACGAGAATAGAGCTGCTAAAAAGAACTCTTCCTGAGAGCACCATAAGTTCTGGAAGAAGAAATAAGAGGAGAAGAGAGGAAAGGGGAGGGGAGGGGAGGGGAGGAGAAGGGAGGGGAGGGGAGGGTGTACTGGAGGTACTTTGCCTGACTTTTGGCTGGCTGTCTAAAGAAATGTCAGCTTCCACAGTCAGGAAAAAGGTTTTGGCAATCCTAGCAGATAGGGCCAGCTAGACGGCCAGCTAGTGTCCTTAAGGAGGTGACTCCCAGAAGTTGGCAGCAGGGAGCCATCCCCAGAAATGACTACATGTTCACCACCAGCAAAGTTAAGCCCAATAAAACTACCAAGTTGAGAAGCCCCCATAAGACCAACAGAGCAATACCCAGCTGAGCACTCAGTCTGTGACCAGTGGGGACCAGCAGAGACGGATGCCAAGGGGGTGGTGCCACATTTAGTAGGAAGGTCTAGTCAGAGCTACAGGTTAATTCTACCAGAAGACAATAGTGGTACAACAGTGTTAAATGCATGTGCCCTCCATGCATGTGCTCTGACCACACGCATGTTCCCTACATGTATGTCTCTCATATGTGAGCCATATGAGTATACACTCTTCCTAATGATGGTATTATGTTAATGGTAGAATAAGATAGTGGTTTAATTGAAAATATTCTAATGAAATTTTTCATACAATACTATTTCATTAAAAGACTGCTTTGAACTTAATGTGTCCTCTGGCTGACTTTTTTTTTTAATTTTTAAAGAAACACCTACGAGGCAGTTTATGAGCTATGGCACTGAGTGGATATAGACCCACAGAATACCTTAAACTTGGGAGAGCCACATGTGAAATAGGGGTTCCCCTAGGTGCTATATTACCAAAGTTGCCCTTTACAACAACAGCCTCTAATCTCAGCCCAAGATCAGAATTCAAATCAACATCCGTGCCTAGGGTGGTTTCCTTATTGACCAGCAAGTTTGAGTGAGCCAACAATGTGACCACCTCATGCCAGCCAAGAATACCTTACCCTAGCCTCTGCCCATCCTTTGGAGCCTAGTGTGGAACTATGGTTAGCAAACTTTCTCTTCTTACTCTCCAAACCCATGTGATTCACAGTAGAAGACAATCTTGACAAATACTCCTTTCTGCTGATACCATTCCTAGGTCTTTCAATTCCCATCCACTTCAGCCCTACCCCTCACAAGTTCCTATCCCATACTACTCCTATATTATGAATGAGCCCTCATTAATTGTTAGCAAACTTCTCTTCCCACCAGGCCTATTCCTCCTACCTACTTTTCCATCTTCTTGTACTCACAGAACCTGGGTCATTCTCTAGAAAACATTGTATCCCTAGCCACCTTCACCAGTGCTAACTATACCTCTTTTCACATCCCCACATATACTGGGCTAAACAAACAATCAATCATGCAATTAACAAATATTGAAGCATCTTCTATGTGTCAAATAATGGGAATATAAAAACAAAAGCAAAACAATCCGCGCTCGCAAAGAGTTTGCATTCCGGGGAGCAGAGCCAAGATGGCAGCATAGAAGCAGGAAAACTCCGCAGCTCCCACATAGCCACCTCAAATATCCATAAAATATGACTCTAAACAAATTTTAGGTCTCCAGAACTCACAAAAGTACAGAAAAACACATCTCCCACTGAAGGCAGTTTGGCAGACAGGACAGGAAGGGCTCATCACAGCACACTGGGAGCCAAAACCAGCCTGGTCTGAAACCACGTCTTGGCCCCCGGGGGTCACCAGGACAAGCTGCAGCTGGAGCCTTCAGGAGAGTGGATCAGCAGCAGCTGTGGCGATTTCCAGAATTATCAAGCCATAAGAAATAAAGACTAAGTGAAAGGTTAGTGGAACTCGGCTAAATTCAGGAGAGAAGATCCGGCCAAATTGCCTCCAGGGCAAGGAAGCAGTAGAAGTGGAGGCCCTGCAGCCACCTCCACATGGCTGCTTCAGAGCTCGCAGCCTGCAGATTGTAGGGGGGCTAATCGATCATTCAGGGGCTAAGTGCTCTTGCCTTAACTGGCCTGGATCAGGATCATGGTCTTGGGTGATGGTCCTGAGGTGTGTGACCAGTAAGCCAAAGCTGGTGGAGGCTACAGCAGCCTCCTAATAGCTCTAGCAGCTGCAAAAGCCCCAGCAATTTGGGACAGAGCTTTCCCCTCTGGAAGTAGAGTTCCACAGAGCTAAAAAGTCAAGTCAAGACTGGCAACATGACCAGGCAAAGGAAGCAAAGTAAGAATAGCAATCCAACTTTAGATTCATTTTTTGGGGATAAAAAGGATCAAAGCATGGAATGGGAGGAAGACAACACAGTCAGAACTCCC
>CM053582.1:262291089-262309407 GCA_028627135.1 Pseudochirops cupreus
CTACAATTTAAAGTTCTGTAATCAAATGTTAAATATATATGTGTGTATATATTATTATTATTATTATTATTAACAACTACATGCAACTGGGAATTAAGACATACTGGTACTAGGGTAGGGAGATCCATCTTGCCCTACCAGAAAGTCAGAGGGGTGATGGGGAAGGACATAGGAGAGAGCAGACTGGGGGAGGGGTTATACAGTAGGATGGCTGTTTTGGGGTGGTGGGTGGGGGAAAGATGGGGAGAAAATTTGTAACTCAAAATCTCATGGAAATGAATGATGTAAACAAGAAAATAAATAAATGAATAAAAAATAAAAATTTAAAAAAATTTTAAAAAAAGAGTTTGCATTCTAATAGGGGAGTGAGAGAGAGAAAGAGAGAGAGAGATGATGATGATGACAATGATGATGATGATGATGGTGGTGGTGGTGGTGGTGGTGGTGGCCAGACAGATTATAGATCGGTGGGTAGATAAATAAGATATTTTTGCATATTTACATTATGTATATACAAATACACACAAATAAACATATATATGTATATACATCACACATACAAAGTAGATTAATTTAACCTTGGTAGAGGGAGGTATTAATGGTTGGAGAGGCCTCATGCAGAAGGTAAATCTTGAGCCCAACACTGAGCACAGTGTCTGACATATAGCAAGACAGGAAAAGGAACTGAACCGGTGATTTCATTGGCATAAAAACATCCCAGGTGAGGAAACTACTATACCAATGTAGTCTGGCAGCTTTGCTAAAACGTATAATCTTAAGAGAGTTGCCTAGAACATTCAGAAGTTAAGGGAATTGCCCTGGTCACACAGCCAGTATATATCAGAGATAGAACTTGAGTACAGATCTTCCTGGCTGTAAGGCCAGCTCTGTCCACTATGATACACTGACATTCAACACAGGGAGAGAAACAGAAAGACAGACAGAGACAAAGAAAGTGCGTCGGAGAGAGACAAAGACAGAGAGAGAGAGACAGAGAGATAAAGGCAGAGGGAGAGACAGATACAGAGAAAGAGGCAAACAGAAATAGAGAGGTAGAGAGACAGAGAAAGAGAAATAGAGACAGACTAGTTCCTCTACTGTCACCACTCAGCAACCTCTACCTCTGGCTATTCAACACTTTTCAGGTTCATCTATTTAGCAGCATTCTACTCAGTAAGGAGTTCAGTGCCTAGTGCAGAAGTCTCCTTCTTTGCCCAACCCTTGCTTTCGTGCTTGGGAATGTCAGGATAGCTGTTCATGTCCCTTCAAATGTTCTGAGCTACCAGATCATCTTCAGCTCTTCTAACCCAAGCCTTCACTTCCCTCAGCCATACAGAGACATAGTCTTGATCTCACCATTCATTACCCATACAGGTCAGACCTCCACAATCCAGAAATCTGAAATTCCTCTCTTGGACCATAATCCCTTTGCCTTCCCTTTCTTCTGCCTCACTACACCCCTCCCTGCTCTTGCAGTCCATCTCCCCTCCTTTAGCCTTACTTTCTTCCTTTTGCAATATTTGAACATAGATGTAACCAGCTCAGATTTATATTTTTATCCACTAGAAAATCCTTTATCCCCTTGTCTTGTTGTAGCTCATACCTTTGCAAACCTCAACCCTGAGCTACCCTAACCTCTAGGCTTCTCTGCTCCAAATACCACATTGCTGAACACTGCCAAAGGAAGTCACACAATTGTGTTGGTTGGATCCGCTACGAATTAATGTTATCTCAATTAGTGCTTTTTGATGAAAAGTGATCCTTTTGCTCTTTCCTGATTGACTGACTATGCCATTCCCTGTTCCAAATTTTTTTTTCCTCTCCTAAAGTCATATACACCACCCCTCTCCACTTCCTCTCAGTAGAGGGACTTGTTTCATACTGAGAAAATAAAAGCATGAGCTCTGTCTCCTCCCCACTTCTATACTTAAATTCAATCAACTTCATCCTTTAGTTTGTGTTTTTGCTCCAATCCCTATGGGTAAGTGGCTCTTCTCCTTGCCAAGGCCAAGTTTTTATCTGTTTTCTTTTTTTCTTTTTAAATTTTTAAAATTATTTTTAATATTCTTTTTTTATTTTGAGTTCCAAATTCTCTCCTTTCCTCTCACCTGTCACCCACGAAGAAGGCAAACAAAATTATATCAATTTTACATGTGAAATCATGCAAAACATTTCTGTATTAGCCATTTTGGGGGGGGGGGAAGTAAGAAAAATTAAGAAAGTGAGAAAATTATACTTCAGTTTGCACTCAAAATAAATTAGTTCTCTCACTAGAGGTGGATAGAGTTTTTTCATCATGAATCCTTTAGAATCATCTTAGATCATTGTATTGATCAGAATAGCTAAGTCTTTCACAATTGATTATCATCACAATACTGCTGTTACTGCATGCAACGCTATCCTGGTTCTCACTTCACTTTGCATCAGTTTATATAGTTCTTCCCAAGTTTTTTCTGAAACCATTCCCCTCATCATGTCAAGGTCATCCTTGCTATATATACCCTTAATTCTGTCTCTTCCCATCTTCTCTAGGAGATTATTAGCCCCACCACCATCCCCACTCTAATCTTAAGTCTCTCCCAGTATACTGATTCTTTGCTGCTTATAAACATACCTGTTTCCTCCCTCCTTAAAAATTGAATCTTGCCATTCCTGTCAGCTATTACCTCCCTGTCTCAGTAAAATGCCTTGAATTAACCTTCTACAATTGGAATGCCCATTTCCTTTCCTTTCAATTACTTCTCAGCCTCATGCAATCTAGCCTCCTGTTTCATTATTCAACTGACTCTACTTTCTCCAGTCATCAATGATCTCTTTTGTCAGATCTAATAATCATTCTTCTTGATCTCTCTGCAACATTTGACACTACCTCCTGGACACTCCTTCTCCTTCTCCTCTTGGACACTCTCTCCTCTCTACTCTTCATGGTTTTCTTCCAAACTGTATGATCATTCTTTTTCAGTTTCTTAAACTGGATCACCACCATCCATGTCTTACCCACTGATTGTGAGAATTCCCCCAAGGTTCTATTCTAACTCCTCTTTTCCATCCATGCTCTCTCGCTTGGTAATCTTATCAGATCCTATGAGTGCAATTATCACCTCTATGCAGATGACCCCCAGATAAATTTATCTGTGTTAAGTCTCTTGCTAAAGTTCAAGTCTCATGGCATTACCTGCTTGAACTGGATGTTTCGTAGTCTCAACTGAGCATATCCAAAACATATCCAAAAAATTTCCATTTAAAATTTTGGTGTCATCCTTGACACTTCATACTCACTCATCTGACATATCCAATCCATTGCCAAATCTTGTCATTCCTGTCTACAATATGTCCTGCCTACATCTCCTTTTGTTCCTTCACATAGCCACCACCTTAACACAGACTCTTAACGATTTTTCACCTGGACTATTAGCCTTTTAATTGGTGTCCTTGCCTCAAGTTTCTCTATACACCAATCTGTCCTCCAATTAGCTGCCAAAAGTGATTTTTTTTCTCCTTAAGTATGGGTCTGACCAGGACATATCACTCTTACCACTTCGGTTAACTCAACTGGCTCCCTTTTACTTCCAGGATCAAATGTAAAGTCTTTTGTTTGCCATTGAAAGCTCTTTACAACCTGGCCCTTCCTACCTTTCCAGTCTTCTTATAGTCTACTCTCCATGAACTCTACAATTCAGCCATATAAGTCCATTTGACATTATCCACATAAAATATTCTATCTCAGGCCTTTCTGCCTTTGTGTGGACTATTCCCTCCCTCCCAATCTCCAACTCCTAAATTCCTTTAAAGAATTCAAGATGATGAGCAGGCAGATTTCAGAAAAACCTGGAAAGTCTTGTATGAACTGTTTCTGAGTGACTTGAGCAGAACCAGGAGAACACTGTACACAGTAACCACAACATGGTGCAATGGTCAACCATTACTGACTTAGTTGTTCTCTGCAATACAGTGATCCAAGGCAATTCCAAAAGACCCATGATAGAAAATGCTATCCACATCTAGAGAAAGAACTTATAGAGTCTGAATGCAGAACAAAGCACACTTATTTTCACTTCATTTTTTCATAGTTTTTTCTTTTGTTCTGTTTCTTCTTTCACAACATAACAAATATAAAGATATGTTTGCCATAATTGCACATATGTAACATATCAAGTTGCTTGCTGTCTTGTGGAGGGGGAAAGAGAAGAAGTGAGAAAAATTTGGAACTCAAAATCTTATAAAGAAATTAATGTTAGAAATTGTCTTTACATGTAACTGAAAAAAATAAAATAATTCCTTCAAGGACCTATAATGTGCAAAAATATTTATATCAGCTTTTTTTGTGATGGCAAAGAATTGGAAATCCAGGGGATGCCGTCAACTGGGGAATGACTGAACAAGTTGTGGTATAAGATTGTAATTAAATACTATTGTGTTATACAAGAAATGACAAGGGGATAGTTTCAGAAAGACCTAGGAAGACTTATATGAAATGAAGCAAAATGATGTTAGAAGAACCAGGATAACATTGTATATAGTAAAAGCGATATTGTCTGATAATTAACTGTGAATGACTTAGCTATTTTCAGCAATACAACGATCCAAAGCAATTCTGAAGGATTTATGATGAAAAATGTTATCCACCTCCAGAGAAAGTATAGATGAAGTCTGGATGTAGATCAAAGTATATTTTCTTCTTTTTCTTTTTTTGGTCTGTGTTTTCTTTTGCAACATGGTTAATATGGAAATATGTTTTGCATGACTGCTTATGTGTAATTGATATCAAATTGCTTGCCTTTTCAAGAAGGGGGAAAGGGGAGAAGAGAGGGAGAAAATTTGGAACTCAAAATTTTCAAAAGCAAAAGTTTAAAAATGTTATTATATATAATTGGATGAAGTAAATATATACACATATATATTTTACAAAAAATTTCCTTCAAGACTCAGCTCAACTGTTAACTCTTCCTGAGGCCTTTCTTGGTCACCCAGCTGCTACAGCCAGAACTTCTAAAATTGACTTCCATTCTCTCTGTGTTTATATTATATAGTCTAATCTCTCTCATTAGAATATAAGTTCTTTTTATAGAATAGAGAGCAAGAATAATATATAGACTATAAGGGTAACAGATTCTTTTTTCCTCTCTTTGTATATCTCCAGCTCTCAGCACAATGTCTGGCAAATGGTAAACATTTAATAAATGCTTGTCGATTGGTTGATTGGTGAATGAAATCTGTGCACAAATACTCTGCTTTAAACAGATAACAAAAAAGTAGAATGAGATGGTGGGAAACAGAATGAGAGAGGAGATTCCATCACACTTCTCATTCTCTTTTAATAAAAGTTCTATGCCACAATGTCCCTCCACTGGTCAGACTCACTTATTGTTTACTGTACTACAGTGCTTAAATAAGTCAATATAATGTTTTTTTAAATTAAATTTTCTTTTTATATCTACATTCACTCTTGACATGAGTGAAATTCAATGAAGGTAGACTGAGGCATGTTTTTTTTCTGAGAAGGATAAAAATTTATTAATAGGGCATGAACCTAGTAATAAAACAGGTCAATGTTTTATTACTAGCCATTAGCCAAAAGACTTCAAAGAGTAAGACAGCTCTCTTTTATAGTTTTTGGGGAATACAGAACAAAGAATAGGACTTCATAGGTAGGAAACAAGTTGTGACTGGTTACAAGAGTTTGGCATCAAGAGTGGCAAAATCAATATGACTGATGACAGAGCTGAGGCATCAGGGACAATATGATTGGTTGGAAATTGGGAATGAGGAGCTATCAACAACCCTCTCCTTTCCTCCTATGACTAAGAAATGTTCATTGTTTGAAGAAACCTGCAAGGTTAAAGATAATGGACTAGACTTCTTTGTTTAGCAAACCAGACATCCTTGAAGGGTAGTTTTGTGATATAAATGTATTAGATCAGATTCCCTGGTGTTCAACCATAACCACCAAAAATAACAGATTTCCTTGAGGAAAGAAGAAAACCATGGTGAGCAGGAGGATTGGATGTCTAAATTTAACACATTATGGGCCAGTTGAATTTCTGAGCTAAGTTCAGAGACAAAGAATCATGACTTAGGCAATTATAGGATAAAATCAATTAACTGTAAGTAGGATCAATTAAAAGATGATACAGAATCAATCTGATCATTTCACTCCCTGTCACCTCTCTCCCCCTCCAACTGATAAAGAAAGAATAACAAAACTGCAATTGCGAACACATATAGTTGAGCAAAATAAATTCCCCCATTAGCCATGTCCAAGATATATGTCTTAGTCTATACTCAGAGTTCATTACCTCTCTGTTAGGAGCTAGGTAACATGTTTCATATCTTGAGTCCTCTAAAATTGTGGTGTTGATATTTTGTTGATCAGAGTTCTAAGTTTTTCAAAATTGTATGTCTTTACAATAGTGCTATTATTATATAAATTGTTTTCCTGATTCTGTTCACTTTACTTTGTACGTCATCCCATGTTTCTTTGAAATTATCCCCCTTATAATTTCTTAATAGCATTAATTATGATATTATGCTGTATCATAAGTAATGGTATTCAAATGTATATAACACATAGAATGTGTACATGTTATACATACATGTATATATATACATATATATGAAATATGTTCCTGATTTCCTTTCCTTCTGAAACATAAATTGTCTGATGTGGGTATTTGATTAGTGGAAATTCTCTAAGCTGGGTTAGCTTTCTTATGGTCTTGGGATTTTATTCATTGAAACAGGAAAAGGAAAATTTGCATTTAGACTCAGTAATTTTTCACTAGCCAGCCAAGGAGTAAAATAGCGCCATAATGCATGGACACATGATCTATAGGAGGTTTTCAACTGTCAACAACTAAAATGTCATGGATGAAAACATGTGACCCTATGGGTGTGAGCAATTGAGAAAATCAAAATCAGCATCCATTTGAAAGATCAATTCATGCTTCATCTTGGAGGTCCAGAGAGCTGCCAAACAGCAACAACTAAATACAGAAATCAATGAATTCATTTCAGCAAAGAGATATGTTTTTTCCAACATGAAATTACTATTAATATTTTTCTCATCTATGTGGAATAAAATCCTAATAAATCAAAGATGTATAGTTTCCCCTCACTAATAATTTTCCCTCCATGGGCACAAGATTATTTTCTTTACCTGTATCTTCACACTCCAATGATTCTCAACAAGGAGCAGTACTGGTGATGCAACTGAAAATACATAACACTTGGACATGATATGGGAATTTTATATTTAAAGAACTAGTTTGTGGACATACATCACTCCTTCACCTGACCAGAGCTCAAATGAACTGTCATGGTGGGAAAGACACCCCACCATCTGTGATTTTAATGAAAGAAGATACCAGCTCCTAAGAGGCAGTTAATGCTCCCAGGAGCAGCTGTGCACTGTCTCCAAAGAGAATTATGGGGGATGCACTGCATGCATGGCATTGCTTATATGAATTTGATTAGATACAGTATGGTAACCCAGAAATGTGGACTAAGAACACCATCATGTCAGAAGTTAGAATTACTATCATATTCACAGCTACACATACCTTCTGGATTTCAGGAGCAGCAAGCTATTACCTCACCTGTTTCTCTAATTTCAACAGAAATGATGATAAATTATTTAGTATACTGTAACCAGATGACATAATATAGATTTTTTTTTAAAAAAAATGAATTAGTTTGTGAGCAAGAGAGTCATGATTCTTGCCTGCCCCACCCACCTACCACCCTATAGAGGGGGCTTCTCCCTAACTCCTGAAATTCCATTCCATGCAATTCACCAAGCTTGTAGAAGGTACCTCCCAGGCATGCTGATAAACTAAGATGCTGATAAATTTATTTCAGTATAATTGGTTTCCTTTGCAACCCTGTCTATTTTGTCTTATACATTTAAAAGCATTATTCTAAGAAAGAGCCCTTAGGCTTCACCAGACTACCAACATGGTCTGATCCTGGGCATAAAAAGGTTAAGAATCCTAGATCTAAATTTACAGATGAGGAAACCAAAGCTTGAGAGTTCTCGTATCTAGTCAGAAGCAGATCTAGGATGTGGAACCTAAGTTTCCTGATCATCGTCCAGTTGACTTTAGGTATCTTTGTAATGTTTAACTGAGTTGTCCAAAAACATGGCAACAAAGAATTTTCTCTGTTATGCAAAAGATAAAAATCACAAGTGAATGGGATAGGCTAGTCTCTCGTATTAGAGGACCAACTACATCACTAAAGGAAAAAATGTAAATCTTCCTAACTTGCACATGCTACAAGAAAAGGCAGATTCCTACAGATGTGCAAACACAGATACTTTCAGACATAATTGAAGATGCACAGAGTGAGTCTGGAACCCAACTCAAGAAGTACAAGCAATCTTCTTCCAGGACTGTGACACTTTCTCAAAATGACAAATGTGTTGACATAAAGCAATAAACAGAACTGACCAGCATTTTCTAAGATGATTTTTACTCCTTAATGCCTTGAAATAACAAACACTATTTTTAAAAAACATTTAAAAATAACTTGCAGCGCAGTATTTACTTGTTCCTGTTGAGAACGGAGAACAGAAATAGCCACTTAAGGAGTCTCTGGCATAAGAACAGTGTGCTATATTTTAAAATAAAATCATGACCAATTCTCTGCTATCAAAAATGAACTCTGTGAAACACTTGCAAATCAAGAAAATGCAAATGAAGGAGGAGCTTTCACTCTAGCAAAGATAGAAAAATGAAATTTTTATCTGTGGATATTCTTTGGAAGTGGAGAACTGCACTCCTGCAAGGATGTGGAATATATTATCTATGTATATACAGGTCTATAATAAAGTTGAGAATTAATATTTAATAGCTTTGCTTTACAGGAGACTTAAAGTGAGGGCACTGTGATGAGAATTTCTTTTAAGTGTCACACATATCAAAGACAAATCAAAGTTTTAGTTCAAAAATCAAAATAAATGTGTACATAATATGGTATACATGTTTGCTAATTAAAGTTGGCAAACAAGGAACAAATTAGCATCTTCACTGATGGAAATGATTTGCTTTGGCTACACCATTTTGATGTAGCCAATAAAGGGAACCATCCATAATATATTAGCGTTTTAAATTTTTTAAAAGGGAGAAAGTTATAAGGAATTCCTTCATAGTGGTTCTGACTTCATTACCTATCAAATCATACCATTTGGTTGGTCCACTTCTTGCCATGGCACAACCTCAGAGGACTCTATTTGTGCTTATGAAATAAATAATATACGGGACCCTTTAGAAAGGCAACATAAACTGTACTACTAAAAATGTTTTCTTATGTTATCAAAAGGACTTGGCCTAAGACAGCAGAACGCAGTAAACAGCTGGTCACATGGCTTACACAAATTAAGCTAAGAGGTCATGTTGTAAGGACGGAGAGAGCTTGAAAAAGCTCTAGGAAGACATCGGAAACTGAACCAATAACTAAAATACTACCATGAGCTCATGCTTCAGTTTGGGACACACAAGCAGTAAAGAGAATTTTGGTACTATTTTGGATACAAGTATGCAAGGATGGTGAGCTTGCTGTCTACAAAGAAGCTTATCTTTTATAAGTCTCTGAACAACTTTCAGAAGAATTTGGTCCTATGTAATATCATATGAGGAAAATGAGTACTTATCCTAAGTAGTAATGCTAGTGGCATTTTAATATATATCATCCACAGAGATTCAAAATTCCCAGAGGTTAAATACTTTCCCTCTATAACATTCCATGGGCAGCAATCTAACCTTAAAAAAAAAACCCTCATGTACTTATAGGCAAAAAAAAATAAATTTTAAAAACGACAGGAAATTTTTCAAAAAGATCTAACTAATGACTATTGCACTGAGCAATAAATCAACTAAGTGCCTACTATTTGACAGAGAAAGGAGTTGGGCATGCAAACACAAAAATGAAATAGTCCCTGACCTCAGCAAGCTTACGCTCTATGAAGTAAGATGATATGAATATGTGGATGTATATATAAAATCAATATAAAGTCATTTTGAATGTGAGGGTATTAGAAGGTGGAAAGACCAGCTAAGACTTCATGATGGCAACAAACCAACAGTAGATAGACTAAGGAAATTAAAAATTACTAATTAATTTTTCCGGAATAGACAATGTTCTATGTACCTTAGATCTAACATAACCAGTCAGCACAGGTGACATAGTGCCAAAAGCATTGGACCTGGAGTCAGGAAGATTTGAGGTCATATCTCACTTAACCTCTATCTGCCTCTGTTTCCCCATCTATAAAATGGGGATAATAATTTTACCTATATCCCAGGGTTGTTGTGAGGATTGAGTGAAATAATATTTGTAAAGCCCACAGCAAACTTCAAAGCATTATGTGAAATGTTAGCTAGTAGTAGTAGTAGGTATTAGTTGTAGTGGTAGTAGCAGTAGTAGTGGTAGTAGTAGTAGTAGTAGTAGTAGTAGTAGTAGTAGTAGTAGTAGCAGTAGTAGTAGTAGTAGTAGTAGCAGTAGCAGTAGCAGTAGTAGTAGTAGTAGTAGTAGTAGTAGTAGTAGTGGTAGTAGTAGTAGTAGTGGTAGGAGGAGGAGGAGGAAGAGGAAAAGGAGGAGGAGTATAGGTGGGGGATGGGGATGGTAATGTTCTGCTACCATCTGGACAGTTGGTGATAAAGTGAAGAGAAAGACAAATTACTGAACAGTAATACTTTAATGAAATGCAGTCCTTGCCATTAATAACAGAGAAGCACTGTGGCATGGTGGATAAGGAGGAGGCTGCTACCATACACTAAATAAATATAGGACCCTAGGTCAATTAACATGTCAGTGACCCCAGACAATTCTCCAAGGTTATAAGGTGCAGAACCTCAATAGATCTACACTTATAAAGGGAATTTTCTTACTGGGAATTCCTGACCAGTGAAATCATAGGTCTACTCTCCCTGTCTCCCTTAGGGAGTATACAATGTGAGCATCATACCTTGGAAATTAGAAAAGGACAAATTGGGCCTTGTTTATTGTTTTGTCTGTTGTCTACACTTAAGAAAGAGATGGAGGGGCAGCTAGGTGGCACAGTGAATAGAGCACCAGCCCTGGAGTCAGGAAGACCTGAGTTCAAATTCGGCCTCAGACACTTAACACTGACTAGCTGTGTGACCTCAGGCAAGTCACTTAACCCCAATTACCCTGCCTTCCCCCCTCCAGGAAGCCAGAAAGAAAGAAAGAAAGAAAGAAAGAAAGAAAGAAAGAAAGAAAGAAAGAAAGAAAGAAAGAAAGAAAGAAAGGAAGGAAGGAAGGAAGGAAGAAAGGGAGAAAATGTTAATTCAGATGAAACCTAAAAGTTTATAAAGATACTTTTTTCAAAGCATAAATTGTTAAATGTTTACCTGCATACATACCTCTGATCCCTTCTCCTCTCCCACCAAAAGACATTGTAATACTTAAATATCTCACCTCTCTAGGACAGCAAATATTACTAAACAATAGTTTCAAAATCTAATATGACCTCTACGAGACACAACACCAATACCCTGTATTTTGAAACTTAATCTTTCAGTAGCTGGCCAAGGTTGGATTCAATCCAACATGATGGTGGCCTAACTAGTAAGCAAGGAATAAAGGCAGGAAGTCAAGTAGAAATTATCCCCTCCCCAGGGTGTACCTTAACCTTCTTTCTGTTCCCAAAGATCTGCCATTTGAGTCGCCGTTGCTTCTAGAGTCTCAAGGAATAGCCTGGGATAACAGTGTCAGATTTCAGCTGGTAATTCAATGATTACAGCTTCTTTCAGTGAATCATTCCTGTCATGTTAGTCCCTCCTTGTACATCTCCAGATGAGTTGGGGAAATTACATATAGTTTAATGAACAGAGTATGGAGCCGAGTAGATCTAGTTTTATAGCCATGGCTTTGACACAAATATGTGTGTGTGTGTGCATGTGGTTTGTGTGTGTATGTGTGTATATGTGTATATGTATAAGTATATGTACATACACACATATGTAAAATCACACGTGTGTGTGCATAGCCTCTGGCAGCACTCCAATTCTCAAACTCAGTTTCTTCATCAATAAAGTGAGGGAATGTGGGTAGATGGTCTCTAAAAGACCTTCCACCTCCAAGCTTCTCTGATTCTAACCTCAGTTTCTCCTTCTTCAAAGGGGAATGATAATTCCTACTCTGGTCATTTCGCCTGGTTGCTGTCAATATTAAATAAGACAAGAGTTTTAAGGTACTTTGAAAATTAGAATATGGGTTTAATGCCTTGAAAACCTGGCACCTTGAAATAGAGCCCAGCTTGGGCTTTGAGCAAATGGCTAGATTGTTAAGAGATTTCAGGGAAGCTCAGCAATACGACGGGATTATGGTTGAGTGTTACCATTTTGATGAGTAGTTTAAACAGAGTTCCCTAAAAATTATGCCCAATATCTCATTTCGTTCATTAATGCATGTGTATAACATTTGTTTAGTAATTTGTATTCTACATACATTTTAAATACTAGTCGGCTGCTTCTTTTCTGAGGGAAGGGAAAAAGTCTGTGATTTAATTGATGGCACACTCTTTTGTCCCTAGAAACTATGAAGGAAAAACTGTTAAAATAACACTATTCTAGATTTTGTACAATGACTAAGTAAGAAAATCGGTCCTTTTCTCAAGGAGCATATAGCTCAATAGAGGATTATAAGGCAGACTGAAATATAAAAGTGCCCAGGAATTCTTAAATATGTGGAAAAGATATGAATTACTGCGATAAGAAGAAACTTAAGTTGTTGGTGTGCTGCATTTGTAATATAGTTATTGTGTGTATGTATGTTGCAATCTTCCCTTAGATTTTATATTTCATGAGGGCAAGGACATCCATGTTTCATCTATCACTGTGCCACATTCAGTTCCTAAGACAATACTCTGCACATATGTGCTTTATAGAGATGTGATACTTCCTTGATTGTACTCTTACACCCCTAATAACTTCATTTGCTCTTTTTCCTGCTGAGGCACATGGACATAGGGGGAAGGAATAAGGAGAGAGGGCTGATATAGATGGTAAGAGTAAACAATCCTAGTTGAAGAACCCTGGGCTTGTAGCTTAAAGGAAAGAGAATCTCAAAGACATAGCAAGAGTGTATGTCTATGACAGCAGGCTATAAAGGTTCTTGATGGTGCCTGTAGTGTGGCACATACAAAATCCAGACCCAGAATCAGTCGAGGAGGCTGATGATATCAATTAACAGTGATCAGTAGGTGTAAGCCAGGAAAACAATTGACTCTCTTTCCAGGACCATTGTTGAGGAGACATGAAAAAGTGATTTGGAGCATAGATTTTGTTAAGCAGTGCATGTCATTCTGCCCAGCAAGAGGAAAAGTTGCAACATATATTATAAATTTAGGTAATATATCTCTCTATGTCTCATGTCATAACTGAGAGAAGAGACATTAGATGGTAATGGCCTTCTTTGTCAGGTCATCTGCACCTGCCGTGACTAAGAGAAAGGGCTATAACCTAAATGGAATTTTTCTGTCTTCTGGAAATAAAATTGGGAAGGAGTAGAATGTTGTGTGCTATGACATGTATCTATTGTTTTCTTAATTTTTATTATGCTTTGATTCAATCTAATTAAACTATTTTAATCTATGACCATTGAGATATAGATGATTGAAACAATGACCTGGGTCTAGAAGCCACAGGAGGGGTTAATAGATGGGGCAGAGCAATGAGTGGTATGTCATAGCTAGCACACTTCCATGCTGAGAGCCCAGAACATAGCAATATGGGATGGAATGTTGAGTGACTGACATCCATTTGCCCCATGGTCCTAACTGCTGACAGCACCAAACCTGTTACACTAATAAATACTAACTGAATTGAAAAGAATTGAAACAAGGAAAATATCTTGTAGGGAATGACATTTGAGAAGTATTTTGAAGTACAGAAGGGAAATGACTTGGCAGAGAGAGGAGATAATGTTCCAAGACAGAACAACAAAGTTTTCCTGATTGCAGCAGATGAAGGCAGGCAGAGGAGAGAAGAGGCAGTAACTGGGAAGATTTAGAGAAAGAATAAGATGATAAGGAACAATTAAATAATAAAAGCTTGCACTTACCTAGGGTTTTATGCTTTTTCACTTTTCCTAAAGATTATGTCATTTGAGTCTTACAACCCCAGGAAGCAGAGAGACAAAGTATTATCTTGATTTTACAAATGAAGAGGTTGAGTCCTGTGTCCAATTAATACCTAATTAACTGGACCAAGACTCAAACCCAAGTCAGTTCTGACCCCAAGTCCAGGACTTATCCACTACAGTATTGTACTGTTTAGCAATGGTAGCAGAGGGAAGGTTTGGAAATGATAATGGAGAGCAAGAAGAATGCTGACTTTCCCTCTATGACTAATGTTTGGGGGTCATTAGCACTGTAAAAGGTGTTCAAGGATGCAATGGGAAAAGCAAGGTGTCCAAGAGTGACAGAAGATGGAAGGAACATAAGAGGAAGAGAGTGAAATAAAAAGTTCTTGAATGACAGAACAGGGTTAACTATGGCACAATGAAAGGGGCAGGTAAAGGTGAATTGAACCACTTAAGAAGGGGTAGGGTTGAAGTATACGAACCTATTAGAATTGAAAATGTGTTTGAGGGACCTGAGATGGAATCCACTTAGACAGCCAGCCCTGTGTCTGTATTTGTATCCAGATAGCCCTGTATCACAGGGATTAGAAGAGTAAGAGGCAGGAGGTTGCTAACCACAGGGGAGATGTGTCACCTTTTGACTGGGGATCCTACTTTGAAGAATCCAGAGAATGGAACAGGTTACATTAGTTCTCTTTTATGTGTTAGGGAAGAAGGCAGATTAGGTTTGGTATCAGTGTTTCTACCTGTAGATGAGATCCTGGAATCAAAAGGTCTGGTCCCTGAATCCTTGGTCCCGGACCAGGGTACTTAAATTTGATGAGGGCCCATTGTTGAAGGTTCTGGTATTGGAGTTGTGTGGTCTGGTGTCTGAAGCTCTTGTTCAAGAGATAAAAATTTTATTTCATGAGATATAGAATGGCTTCAGGAGATGAGAGCCTGATATTTGAGTTGATTTTAGCCAGACTGAGATATTTCCCATAATATAACACCTTAAACGTATCTCAGGCAGGCAAGGGAGGGAAGCCATGCCTTGTGATATCAGGAAGATGGGGTCAAAAGAAACAGAAAAGAGACAGAGGGGACCAATGCAGAAAGTCAAAATGGCTCTAAGGAGATTAAAGCATCCCTTTGACCATTCTCATACGTGGAATTAGAAAGAAAAAGCACTAAGGCATACATGATAAAAAAAAATCTGAGCAAGGACTGTTGAAAAGAACATATAAAGACAGACAGGGTTTTCCTAAGTTGGAGCAGTGAGAAATTCAAGCTGGCAACAGAGGACTGGGGTGCTGGCTGCCAGGTCAATGGCAAGGAGATACTGAGCCAAACTAGCAAGCATGCTATGCTGCAAAGCATGCTGACAGGGGCAGTCAGGCAGTGATGGTGGCAAAAAGCTGGGATCAAGGCAATAAACACTGAACAAAAAGGATGTAGATCCCAAAGGTAAGGAAGGTGGCTAATGGTAGACTGCTCCTAGACAGTATATGAAACAGGACTGGATGTTTTGATGCCAGGAGGCTTTCAGAGTCTATGTGACTAAAGAAGTGATGGCATTCACCAGTGTGAATTATACTATTTCCTTGGTAAGTAGGGCAAGACACTAACCCCTTCTTTGGATGTTGTTTTGTTTGGTTGGTTAGGTACATCTCTCTCTCTCTCTCTCTCTCTGTCTCCCTCTTTCCCTTTTTAAAAATCATTCTTCCAACTTTGTTTCTTTTTTAAGTTTTAATATATTTTTATTTATTTCGTTTAACACTTACCAATTACACATTTAAAAAATAACATTCTTTTTTAAAATTTTGAGTTCCAAATCCTCTCCCTCCTCCTTACCCTTCCCCTACTCCTTGAGAAATCAAAAAAAATTGTATCAATTATACATGTGAAGTCATAAAAAACACATATCCATATTTGCTATGTGGCAAAAGAAAACATATACATACACAAAAAATAAATCCAAGAAAAATAAAGAAAGTTTTTAAAAAGTATGGTTGGCTATCTTTCAATAAGCTTATACCATGTTAAAGCCTTGGTAACCTCAATCATTTAGAGAGGTCTGGGTCTGGAGAGATATTAACCAGATTCTGACATTGAAAGGAAAGCTTCTGGGTGGGGACAAAATGAATCAGAGACTTTTATTGAAAAATGTTCAAGACTAAAACCAGTCTCTGAGAGAACAAAGAGAGTACCAGTAATGGGGCACAGGATACATATAGGATCAGTCCTATATGATGTCAAAAAAGCTTTAATAGCTTAAAATTGCACTACAAGAATTGGGACACCCTGTATTGCAGAGCAAGATGGTGAGAGGGTATGTCTAAGTCCAACTTCCCCTCACATCTCAAAATGTTAAAAAAAAAAATTACCAAAGAAAATAAAAAAGCAAAAGGAAAAAGGGAACGCATCTACACATAGAAATTCATACAGGAAAAAAAATATCCACTGGAGCCATCTATGCCCTGTACTTCACAGCTCACTCTTTCCCAATCTATGTTCTCCTCTCCAAGCTTACTATGGTCATACCGTTATCTGAAAAAGCCACTAGAAATCTCCCCAGTGGCAAAGATTTTAGCTGGACGCTGCCACTGCATATGGAGAAAAGGTCTATGAATTCACCTATTAGCACAGGATTGTTATCTTTGAACAGAATTAATTACTTCCAAGCATTCCTGTTGAGAAAACCAGAGCTAAGTAGAGTTTTTTGAAATACAAATGAACAAAATGAATGGACAAAATATGAATAAACAAAATAAATTTGAATGAACCAAATGAATTTAAGAAAGGCAAACAAATCTGAACTTACAGAAAGTGTTAAGTAACAATCTAGTGCTTATATTCTGAAAAGGACAAGAAAAGATTATTATCCTTTCATAGAATCTTCCCCTTGCTCCCATTTAAGGGCCAATGAGAGAACAAAGAGAAATAACTTCTGAATTTGGGTGTGGAAAATAAATAATTAATAATAGCAAAAGAGAAATACCCCAGGGGGGTGGTATAGTATAGAGAGAAAGGAAGGGGAGGAAGATAGGGAATTTATTTCTTGCAACTGCCATACCATAGCAAACAGTAATTCAGCAGAGGTGAGGAATAGGGAAAAAGTGGGGATCTCATGAACTTCTCTCTTACTTGGGCCTAGCAAAGGAAGGGAAAAAAGTGTGTGTGTGTGGTGTGTGTGTGTGTGTGTGTGTGTGTGTGTGTGTGTGTGCTTGTCTGTCTGTCTGTCTGTCTCATTCTCTGTGTCAGTGTCTATGTGTGATGCAGATGTAGCTTGTTTTGATGGATGCAATCCCCTTTCTCACCCCTTCAATAAACCCTCCTCTTCCCTATCTCGGTCCTGTTCCCTAATTATTTTACTGTATTACCACTAAGATAAATATCTATATATTTATACTTGATGTATATAATAGAAATATGCACATATGTATGCATGTATTATGTATATACACACATACATGCACACACACACACACACACAAATACATGAGAGTCAGAGAAAGAGAGTTGCACTATCTCTATACATGGACCTTAACATAGTTACTGAGGTACTCACAGAGGAGGCAGATATGGCACCAAAGAGAAATTTAGAAGGACTGAATTAAGTATATATAGAAGGCATCCATGCTGGAGATGGTAGCAGGAATCTGAAGGAAGGTAAGATACCAAAATAATTAAAACTTTATTAACAACAGAAAAAAGGCAAATAAAATATAAATAATTACCAACCAATACCTCTACAAAATCTACTATAATCATTTATATATTAACTGAGGGGATCCTCACCAAAGGTGTTAGTAGGGAACAAGTGATATTCCTCAATGGATCACATCTTTTTTTTTTAATTTTATTATAGTTTGCATCATTCATTTCCACAAGATTTTGAGTTACATATTTTCTCCCCGTCTTATCCCCGCCCACCGCCCCAAAACAGCCATCCCAGTGCGTCCCCCCTCCCCCAGCCTATTCTCTCCTATGTCACTTTTTGGTAGGGCAGGATGGATCTCCCAACTGCAGTGCCTGTGTATCTCAAGTTCCAGTTGGATGTAGTCAATAATAATAATAATAATTGCATATACATATAGATAGATAGATAGATAGATAGATACACATTCATAACATTTGATTACGGAACTTCAGATTCCAGATTCTTTCTCCTCCTCCCTCACCACCCATCCCCACTGGAAGGACAAGCAATCAAATACAGGCTGAACATGTGAA
>CM053582.1:262309907-262338079 GCA_028627135.1 Pseudochirops cupreus
TCTGGCTGCGCTCTCCTCCTCCCTCTCTCTCCCATGATCTTTCTTTTCCCCAAAGAAGGAATCAAGGGTTTGGGAGCTGTTCTTACTTTGCTTCTTATGCTTATTCTTACTCATGGTTCTTCAGACTGTGATTTTTTTTTAAATCTCTGTGGGGCTCTGCTTCCAGAAGAGAAAGCTCTGTCCCAAATCACTGGGGTCCTCCCGGCTGCCGTAGCTCTCAGGAAGATGCTGGGACTCTTCCTAAATACTTCCGGCTGACTGGATAATGAAGACTCCAAGATAGAGGCCCAAGACGGCGATCTGGATCCAGGCAGCTCAACGCGAGAGCACCGGCCTGAGAACAATCGCTAAGTCCCCCTGCTGTCTGCAGGCAGCAGGCGGGAAGCTACAACACGGCGGGTGCAAAACCTCTGCCTTTTGCTTTTCTGCTGTGGAGGCCTTTCGCTGGACTGCTTATCTCCCCCTTTTGCAATCTCCACTGGCAGCTGCTGCTAATCCGCTCACCTGAGAGGCTCCTCTGAGTCCAGCCGCCTCCAGGGCACAGCCACGGCTCCAGGGCAGGCTGGTTTTGGTTAGCAATGCTGATATGGTTCCTCGTAGCCAAGCTGACTTTAGTGGGAAGTATCTTTGTGTGCGTTTTGGAGTTCTAGGATTGGTTTAGAGTCCTGTTTTATGGGTATTTTGGGGTGGCTATGTGAGAGCTGCGATATGTTGCTGCTGCTACGCCGCCATCTTGGCTTCCCCCCCCCCCATCACATCTTTTCCATCTTACAATTAACTGAAAGTTTTAGAGCCAGGGTAGGGAACCTGTGACCTCAAGGCCACACGTGGCCCTCTAGGTCCTCAAGTACAGCCTTTTGACTGAATCCAAACTTCACAGAAGAAATCTCCTTAAGAAAAGGATTTGTTCTATAGAAGTTAGACTCAGTCAAAAGGCTGCACCCAAGGACCTAGAAGGCCACATGTGGCCTTGAGGCTGCAGGTTCATTACCCCTCTTTTAGAGAATATCAGATAGTATTGTTCTTCTTCATTCTTTATTGACTATTAAAAAAGTATTGGATTTGGTAGAACAAAACTCTGCTTACAGGAGCTTTAACAGCCAAATGTGTCCTATCCATACCTCCAGACCATTCCATATTCCTTATAAAATTTAATAACAGAAATAATGAAATAGATACTTAATATCTAGATATATACAATTTTAAAATGCTTGCTTTTGTTTTTAAAAGAAAAATAATGTGATCAGACCCGTATCTTATCTAGATTATTCTGTGGAATGGATTGGAAAGGACAGAGACTGGATACAGAGAAACCAATTAATTAGAAGGCTTTTCAATTAGTCTATGAAAGAGGTAATGGCCATCAGAGTGGAGAATAGAAGATGTTGAAATGAATCTGGGATCTCAATGATTTGGATGTTTAATCCAATGATGTAGACAGACCTCAACAGATTCATACCTGCCATTTTGTGTGACTCGTCTATATAGGGCTATAAATTTGCTCTGGAATGTCCAACCAATATGCTAGAAGCCTTTCTTGCTTTCTCCTGACATCAGGGATGTGATTTGCCTCTTTTTGTATCTCCAACATTTGGTACGAGGCCTGGCATATAGTTGGCACATAATGAATGCTTGGTGCCTGATGGAAAGACTGGAGGAGATGGTGAGAGGAACAACTTTCCCTGAGGACACAGCTTCTGCCATATCACAACCTGCTGAGCTCAGTGCAGAGATTTTCATTAATAGATGGTTGGCTACTAGATGATTTTTCTCCTTAGCATTTCCTGCTAAGGAATAGAGACATGATCTTTTGGAGATAGTACTGATGAAATTAAAGAGCCTTGGCATATTAAAAATAAATGCTTTGACCAAATAGTAACAATCTTAAAGAATAGCATCCTGAGTTTTATTTCAAATAGGTAAAATCCCATTTTAATGAGCTCTGCTTCATGCAACCCTTTTCCTATCCCAGTGGATGGCCCACAGTAACTAGACTTTGCTGATTTGGTTTCAATAAAATCTATTAAATGAAAAAAATCCTGTAGAACAGATGTGTTCCTAAGGCCACATCCATGAAGCAGTCAAGCTATTTAATGAAAACATTGTTCCTTTGGTTCAATATTTATTCTTTTCCTTGTAACTGTATTTTTATTTGAAGGGTCTCAGTGGGGTTGAAAGTAGAGGAGATGGGCTAGGAATCAGGCAGCTAACTCAGTCTCACCTAGGAGCAGTTGAGATAAGAGAAATAGAAACAGGGCAGGGTTAGAATTTCAGCTGTAATTACAGCAGGAGGCAGGAATAAAGGTAATATACCTCTCCTTTCCGGTTGTTACTGCCTTCAATGCTTCTCACTCCCCATGACTCACATCACATGGCAGCCCTAAAAAAAATCATCTAACCCACACCCATCTCTAAAATGATATCATTTGCAAATTATGTACACAGAATAAAGCCTTTGCTTTATTTAAACAAACAAAAAATAAAGGATAAAACTTCCATACTCTCTAGTAAAAGGTTTTCATTAAAGCATAATTTGAATTTAATGAAACAATTTGGTCATCTCATCCTGTTCATTAAAATAGGATTTTACCTGCAAACATAAGTAGCAATTAAAAAAAAAAACAACTCGTATAATTTGAATGCTTCTTGCTAATGAAATCAAATACAGTATTTTGTTTATAGCAAGTTTTATCAGTGTTTACAAGCAGGTAGGAATAGTGTAGTATGGTTTATTTTCCAGTACAGAGCTCCAAACACGCAGCCTGATATTATGGGGAAAGTTCTCTGTTTGGAAGTCAGAAGACGGGTGCAACAAAATGAGGGGTCTAGACTGGATGGTCTCTAAGGTCCTCTCCAGATCAAAAGCTATGATCCTATAATTCTATGACCTGTAATCAATGAAGGACCCCAGGCCCTGGAGTGGTTCACCTGCTCCTTATCTACTGTGGGCTCCTCTTAACACCAGTCCTGGTTGAGTCCTAGGGGAGCCTTGGCTCTAAGACAAGCCAGGGAATGTATGAAGAACCACCTTCATCTCCATGACATTTAGATTTTACCTGATGCTAATATGATTAACTGGTTGACCTCAAGCAGATCACTTACCCTATCTGAGCTCCAGCTGCTTCAATTGCAAGAAAAAGATAGAGCTACTCCCAGGGCTTAGTTCACAGTATGTTGGGAGAATGACATGATATAGGTAAAGTACTCTGGTTCTATAAAGCTGTTATTCTTATTGAGAAGCATTGTGGTTTACAATGGAAAGAGCCTTGAACTTCGGAGTCAGAACACCTAGGTTTGAGTCCTGCCTTCAGTACTTGCTAGCTATATGTCCATGGGATTAAGGAGTAGAAAATAATCCACTAGTTGATCAATAACATTGTTCTATATGTATACATATATACATATGTGTGTATATGTATGTAATAGATAAATGTAGGCATATACATATATGTGTGTGTATATAAAATATATATAGATGCATATGTATGTGTGTGTATACACATACACTCACAAATGTAATTCACCCTTTAGCATGCAACCAAAAGAGTTTAAAACAGAATTAGGAAAGATGGGCACCAATGGCATTCTCTAAGCTCCAAGAAGATTTCAGATTTTACCTGAGGGCAACTTCCCAGAAGGTCTATGATTCTGAACTTATGGGGGATGCAGGCCTTGAAGAGGGCTTTTAGGCAGGATGCTAGAAGAGAAACCACACAAAGTCAAGCAAAACTCAAAATAGGAAGTAGGTTTTGAGAGTTTTGTAAAATGGCATGTTTTTTAAAATTCTAAAATCAGACATATGGAGGTGAGGGTGACCCTATTGTAGGCCATCATAGAAGAATGTTAATTTCTGGATTATTTAAGAATTGTGCAACATAAACATTGCTTTAGTATAAAACACTGGGGAGAAAACACTTGAAATGATTATGCTTCAGTTTCTTTCAAAGCACTAGAGACCTATTAAGAATTAGGAATATGGACTCATATGGCAAAAGTACTACAGTTGATTTGCTGGGGACGTAAAGTGAATAACTGGGTAGGGAAATCTACTGTAGGGAGATTGGTCAAGATACTTGTGGCTCAAATGACCTACATACACACACACACATACATGCACACATACTCATACACACACACACACACATATGCACAAGATCAGTTGATGCCATCACAGAAAGTTAAGAGACAAAGAAGTCTCACTATTGAATTGCAAGGAGAGCTACTCAAACCCCTGGTGGTCCTTAAAAGAAACCAGCTTGCCATCTCTGAATCTCAATCAAGGGGAAGTCTAGCCCTCAATAAGATGTGTAGGAGACCCAAAGAGTTGGAGGAGGGGAAGCTGCAAGGAACCTCACAGAACTGAAAGAACAGAAATAAAGGTGGAGGCAGACCACCACTAAAAACCAGGCACCAGGACTCAGGATTGAGCCTATATGAGGCAATCAGACACAAGGTCTTTCTTAAATTCTATAGCTATTAATGCTTCACATGAAAATTACCTTATATTTTATACAAAATTGTATGTGTATATATATTTATATATATACATAGCTATGTGTATTTGCATATATATATATGCAGATGTATACATAAATATACATATATATGTATATATGTTATCTCCCCCTCCATAGACTGTAAGCTTAACAGTAGGAATTACTGAATTTCTATCATTGTATTTCCAGGCCCTTACAAAGCACCTGGCACTGTGTTTAATGAATATTTATGCTGATTGAGTCTTACTACATTAAATATTTTAATTATTTTATTTAATTTATACAAGTTAATGTTTTTCTGATGTCATTGGTCCTCTTTGAGAACAAAGGATGTATAACAACAATTTGCTTCATATTGGTTGTGTGCATTATACTGAGTACTCAAAGACTATGCCCACGGAAATGCAAATTCTCTCAGACTTCATCAAATCGCAGTGACTTCAAAGATAGGCCTAGAAAAAAAAACATAGATCTGTCATCTGAGGACGAGGTCAGCTCAGTTCAGAGAGATTCAACACCAGGTTGGACCCAGGGTAATGAACTTTTAAGTCATAACAACTCACTAAGGCAGTGTGGGAATGTGTTAGAAATACTTTGAAACCAAAAAATTCTATATAAATTTAATTTATTGCTGTTGTTGTTGTTGTTGTTACTACCACTAAGGCATAAATGAGTTGCAAACTGCATTATTGGTGGAGAGGATACAAACATTAACAAAATCATGGATCTTTGAAATATTGGAGTATATGAGTTAATATACAATGGGGAGTAAGCAATATTTATCTCTGAAGGCTCTTGTACAACCAAGAAACTGGAGTAGGGTGTCCTGAGGAGAGCTTAATGTAGCAAATTGTCATCAAATCAGAGGATCCTAGAGACAGAGAAGGGATCTCAGAGACCATCTAGTCTTCATTTTATAGATGTGAACATTGAGACCTGGGGAGGTTAGGTTATTTGACCAGCATCACACAGGTACTAAGCACCCAAGCTGAGATTTAAAACCAGCTCACCTGACCCCACTGCCCATGCTTATTCCAACATACCATGATTCCTCCAGAATTCTCAGACATTCTTCCATCAGCAAATTAGTAGAATGAGTCTATATGATTAGCTAATTGTAACTTTGGAAAGCAGACAGAGCCTGGCCCTGAGGGGATATGTGGGACAGGACAGAGCTCAGTTAGGAAGAAGATGGAAGTCAGGCAATGACAAGCATGAGAACTCCAAACCTAAACTCTATTACTTCAAGGCTAGCAATTCATTGTTGTGGGCATAACTCAGTTACCTGCTAATAAGATGAGTTAACACAGCAGCTCATTGGTTTATTTTGTGTAAAAAAAAAAAACCTACACCTATATACAGCTAGATCCGGATTAATCAATCCCCTGAAGTGGTAGCATGTATTCAAATTAGCACTATATGTAAAATATGGTAATTCGTTCCAGCCCAATGGAAATATTCTGTGTAAACTGGAATAATGTGTCGACTTGAGGGAATTCATTATTTACACTAAGGGGGATCCAGATGTACCAATAAAAATCACACCCAGCTGGTGAGCCACTGTTTGCTGACCCCTGATTGCATCAAAATGTCTCATTTTACATATAAGGAAACTGAGGCCTAATGTGATTTGCCCAAGGTCATACAGCTGGTAAGTAGCTGACTTCTAATAGCTTTTTTCCATCAATAGCTTAGTTGAATGAGTTTATAAGATCAGTTCATTGTTCTTTCTCCTAACTCTGAGGCCACTGCTCTTTGCCTAAGGTTCTTATACATCTAAAAAATGGTCATATGCCAGATATTAGATATTAGTTTTGAACTTCTGAAGTTTTCTAAGTGAGGTTATACATTAAGTAAATGTTAGGAGAGAAGGAAAGAGGGAGAGAAGGAGAAAAAGAATGAGAGAGAGGAAAAGGAGGAGGAAAGGAAGGGGAGAGGGAGAAGGAGAATGAGGAAGAGTAAAAGAAAGAGAGAGGGGAAGATGGAGAGACAGGAGAGAGAGAGAGAGAAAGGGGAGAGAGAGAGAGAGACAGAAAGAGAGAGAGAGAAGGGAGATGGCAGAAAGGAGGGGAAGGAAAGAGAAAGACAGAAGAAGGAGGTAAAGGAAGAGGGGGAGAGAGGAAGAGAGAGAGAGTGGGGGGAGGGAAAGAAAAAGAAAACCTATTAAATTTTAGGGTTTGGGGGCAGAACACCAATTCTTGAGTCCCCGCCAATTTCCCAGAATTATACTTCTTTTAATATCCTTTTGAGCTTTGTAAAAATAGTTCTAGAAGAAGCATATATTTTAATATTAAGTACAACTCTGAACCCAGAATTCAGAAGACTTGTGTGGTTTAAGAATTTCACCATTCTCATCATTATAATTTTCATCACCATCCGAAAGACTAAGCCCAAATCTGTGACAATGACACTATATATACTAAGTTCTCTTTGAAGTTGAGCCCTGTCTACAAGAATAATACACTATACTACTTCTAAAAGCAAGTCAAATAAACACCTATTTAATCTCTCCTTGTGAAAGTACTGGACTTGAAGTCAGGAGACCTCAGAATCAGGTTTGAATACTTGCTCTGATGCTATTAGCCCAATTAGCCAAGTGCATTTGGGCAAGTCACTTAACATCTCTAGACTCAGTTTCCTCATCTGCAAATGCAAGATAGAGCCTTGCACTTTGCAAATTTTAACATGATATTTAAATGGTAGCTATTAACTACTATCCCAGTGTCTGCTAGCATACAGGAAAAGCCAGTGATATGCTCCCTGTTCTCAAGTAGATTAACACACATTCAATAATTAGCTAATGCTCCTAGGGTAGAATATAGTGTTAAACTGTGTGGAATTTGGGTGTTCAACATGAGTTCAAATGAGGGGTACACAACTGAAATGACCAAACAAAAAGTTAACTACAAGGTAGGTTCAGAGAGAAGGCATGAAGAGTTGGAAGACACAGTGCCAGCTAATTGTGATTGTGGTGGATTCTTCATACAGAAGGAGACGCATCTTTAAAATGAGGGGATTGATCGGAGGTGGGGGGGACCTCTGAAGTTCTTACTAGCTCTAGATCTATGATTTTGTCCAACCCGCTGCAGTGCCAAAAACACTGGCATAACCAGGATGGATGCTAGCACAGGTTCTTAGATCTGCTTTACTAGGAAAGCTAGCTGTTTAAAGGGTCAACAATCTCTTTGAATTACATTCACTAGTTCAGGGGAAAAGTCAGCAACCTGAACTTCAGAGAAAATACAAGCAGAGAAATAAAGACCAACAAACAGGACTCTGACTGCCTGAATCAACTATACACTTTATGTACATCCCTGGATTGAGAGAGCCTTTACATCTGAGCACTTGGGGAGCTCTGAACATAGGGCCACTCAGAATTTCCACCAGGGAATCACAAGATCCTTCTCATAAGTGAGCCCCCAAAGCATAATACCAACTGAGAGTATGTGTGCATGCTTTTTAAAGCCAGAAGGCATCACAACCCTCCTGACTCAGTGTCTAATTAGAAATTAGCAAAAGGTGTGAAAGCCTTCCTATAAGCAAGCCTCCCCTAGGAAAATTTCCCTTAATGGGCTCCACATGAGGCTTATTAATGGGCCAGGAAGATCTTATATCCCATTAACATTACACCACCACAACCACCCATTTTATAGATGAAGAAACAGAGGCTAGATGTGTCACGGGGAACTTGCTTAAGATCGCATAGGTAAGTAGCAGTCAGGCCCTTTGTCTCAAAAAACAGTACCTTATCTACCACACAGCAGTTCACTGCACAGATGTAAAAATTCAGAATGTATGTCAAGTGAAGTGACTTAACCCTTTGATGGAATGAATCACTGGTGGTCTTTAAAAATACTACCAGAGTCCTTTCCAAAAATCCTTTCCCAGAGTCTTTCCAAAGTACTACATTGGCTCTCTGACTACAAATCAAAAAATACAATGTGCATAAATATTCCTTGCCAAAGTTTTCTCAGAATACATAATTTACATTATACGTTATATATGCATTCATATACATCTATAACCTCCTCCTTAATTCAGGATACATAAGTACATGATTTAATAATCATAGCATTATTATATTCTCCAAAATTAACTACATATTTTAAAAGGAAGTCAATTACAAATATAGATGGCAGCTTAGTATGTGTTATACTTAATAATCTGGTGATAGATGAAGAGAGGAATCTTGAGGTTTAAGGTCCTGGTCTACCATTTGCAAATCACATTACCTTAGCTATACTGAGTCTCAGTTCACTTGTTTCCTCAGAAAACAATAATGCCCCGTCTACATCACTATGTAATTGTGAAAGTTACGTGAATGAAAGCTTTCTGAAATAATACACATTATAAGGTACTGTTACTATTGCTTCCCAAGGAGGCTTTCACTTGCAAAGATGGGGCTGAAAAGGAGGCAGCCCTTCTACACTGGAAATGTAGCCAGTTAGGTGGGTCAATGGAGTGAGGACTAGACCTCTGGTCATGAAGGCCTGAGTTCAAATTTAGCCTCAGACATTTACTAGTTGTGTGACCTTGGGCAAGTCACTTAACCTCCCTCTGCCTTGGTTTCCTTCTCAGCAAAACAGATGGTCATAGCACTTACTTCCCAAAGTCGTTGGGAACGATAAATTAGATAATTTACAATAATAATATTGTAAAGCACTTAACAAAACTTAAAATGCTATGTAAATACTAGAATAAATTGTGGAGGAAAGGATATTTTTAAAAGGAAATACAAAGTGCCAGTTAATGGTGATTATGGCAGATTCTGCTCATCCAACTCTGTCAATTTATTAAATAGCTATGATGTGTCAGGAATTGTACAAGACTAAAGATAAAAAGTAAAAAAACAGACAAACAAGCCCCAAAATACAACACCAAAATTACACAATCCTTGCCCTGAACGAATTTCCATTTTCCTGGCAGTGATTGCATGTGTATCATACTACAACTCTATGACTCAGGTGTTGTCCATGTGACAATCCCCAAGCTTATGTTCTAGTGGAGGAATGTAATATGTGTGAGACAACAATCACCTGGTCTCTGTCCTGAGCCGGGCATGCTAGGGCCAGTACTTAGCAGCTTGCAAGAGCTAATAGTCAAATGTTCAATTCATTTACACCTCAGAAATCAGCAAAGGCTACAAATAATGGCTTAATTTATTGTTTTGTTAATTGCCTACACAATCAAAGTGATGGAGAAAATATTAATAATTTTTTTCCAGACTGCTAGTAATTAAACATTTACCATCACACACCTATCCAAACACCCTTCCCTGGTCCATGCCCCTTTCCAAAGGCCCTGAGGCAGGAGCTTCTTTAGCTGGGACAGAGGTGAGATAATTCAAACCAAAATTGAAACTGCTCAGGGTCCCATGTGACCCCAAGGACACTAATGGGGAGTAGAGCTACAATGAAAGTCATTCAAGAGTGAGGAACCCAATAGAGAAAAAACAGGAGGATGTGAGGTTGGCCTTATCTGCAGACTCCACACAATGGATAGGATGCTGGGGTCCAACCAAATTCTGTAGGCCATCTCCCTTAAGGTGCTCCTGCTGCACAGACCATCTCCAGATTGCTTGCTCAAATGTAGCCATGGTGTGGCCACCCAATAAATCAGGAAAGCGGAAGAGACCACTCCCTCAGATACTCAGACTGGCTTGCCTCAAGCCCACTGTGGTCTCTGTTACAGCAGCAGCAGCAGACAGGCAGATACTAGCCAGTTTTGCATCTCCAGTAGAGGAGAAGAATGTCTCTGATTTGACTTCATGTGTACATATTGGCACAGTGGCTAGAGCCCTGGGTTTGGAGTCAAGGAGATCTGAGTTCAATTCCAGTCTCAGACACTTACCAGGTGCATGACTTAATCCTGTTTGTCTTGGGGTCACCTCATCTGTAAAATGAACTGGAAAAGGAATAGAAAAACACTCCGGCATCTTTGCCAAGAAAACCCCAAAAGGGTCACAAAGAATCAGACATGACTGAAACAACATCACAATCCTTACTAAATAATCTCTATTATGGGATTATTAGAGAGAATTAGCCATTAATCTCTTTTTTTTTTGCTTTGCTTAGCACTTTGCCACATTGGGGTAGGGAGTGGGGTGCCAGGGACCACTCAGGAATTCAGCAGACAAGGCTCTGACCCAACAGAAATTTAAGTGGATCCAACTTCTGACAGGTTTGAAAGCCCCTTAGGAAGTGAGAAATTACAAGGCTGTTTCTCCTATTTTCTCCTTTCTTACAAGGGAAGTAGTATATGACCAAATTTAGTCTTAAACAGTCAATATCAAATACCTCATTTCTCACTTGAAAGCTATCATTGAAAGGTTCTTAACCTGGAGTCCATGAACTCGGGTTTTGTTTTGTTTTGTTGCATAACTATATTTCAATATAATCAATTTCTTCTGTAAATCTATGTATTTCATTTTATGTCTTTAAAAACAGTTCTCCAAAAAGGGATCCAGGGGCAGTTAGGTGGCACAGTGGATTAAGTACTGGCTCTGGAGTCAGGAAGACCTAAGTTCAAATTTGGCCTTGGACATTTACTAGTTGTGTGACTTAGGATAAGTCACTTAACCCAGATTGCCTGGGAAAAAAAAGGGATCCAGAGGCCCCTCCAGACTGCATTCAAGCTATGATAAATATTCCTTTCAATTATGTAAGATCTTTATTTGTTCTTTATACACACAAAGAGCACCACCACAAAGGGTGTCCTCCCCTCTTGCCTTTACTTCTACTCCTGCCTCTACCCTAGGGTCATCCAGTTCCCATCAGGATTGGAGTGTGACTGCTCACACCACTTGGATAAAAGGAGAGTCAACAACTTTAACATTGCTTTGCTTGACCACTGGACCTCACCATCTTCTGGATCTCCAGGTCCCCCAACACTGTTATCTAACCTGCTAATGAACCCTAAGAACCTCTGGGTCTTGCCATCTGTTCTGCCAATTTGGTCTTAGAAATTCTGGGCATTTTTATAATCTCTGAAAATGAAATCCTTTAAATGTCCTCTCCTCCTGTGTAGAGTGTGAGTTCCTTGAGAATAGGAACTGTCTGAATTTTTCTTTTCATAACCCTAACACTTAGCCCAGTGCTTGGCGAATAGTAATCATTTAGTAAGTGCCAGTACATTCATTTAGCACACATAGCATACTATGTCTATACATGACAAGTACATACAACTTTCCAAGCATGAGACCTTCACATCATTTATCTGACATATATCTCTATGAATTGGAAGGTGAGAGCTACCAAAATTTAGCTCTCATTGCGTGAAGTTGGGATATCTCTTTGAGTTACCTGTTCCCCTTCTTCTTCTTCTGTACCTTCCTTTACTCTTGTCACAACAGAAAAGTTGATCAAAATTTAGTCAAGAGCAAAAAAAACAAAACATTTTTTCCCTACAACAATGGCATGCTGAGCAGAGAGAGCCAAGATATAGAGGCAGGCAAGTATAAGCTATGTATAAGGGACAGTAAGTAGTCTAGCTTAACTGGAAAGAGAAGATAATCAATGAGAATCAAAGAGAAGGGTAATCAATGACCTTGAGTGGAAAGCAAAAGAGTTTAGATTCTATTCCATAGGAGCCATTTAAGGTTCTTGGGTAGGGTAGTGTTTTTGAATAATATTGTGTTCTAACAAGATTCAACAATTAGATAACAAATGTAACTGTCTGAATGCAAGGCACCTACCGTTCCCCCTAAAACATGAATGCAGACTATCATCGTACGTCACTGACTTCTGTTTCCCCACATGTACAGTCCCCTGATAGAATGGGGATCAGTTATAGATTTTGAAATTGGTTCCTACCAACCTCTTTTATTTTCCCATCAACTTGATTCTCTCTATAAATTCACTGATGGCTACTGCTGTTAGTATTCATTCCCTTGACCCCAGCTGGCTAAGTGCAGACCATCTAATCTCAATTGTCCAAACATTCATTTTTCACAGTAAATATATTTTAATCCAGGGGTAAGCAAACTACAAGCAGAAAAGGCCAAATCTGGCCTGCAGTCTATTTTTGAATGGCCCTGAAGCTAAAAATGGTTTTTTATATTTCAAAATAAAGTTTGCATTTAAAAATGTAAAAACCATTCTTAGCTCAGGGGCTATATAAAAAGAGGCTGCTTGGCCTATTTGGCCGTCCAGTTGTTGTTTGCTGACTACTCTGTTAATTAATCAAGTGTTTTATATGCAACAGGGCTGCCTCTCTAGTAGAACAGGCATCTCTAGTGTCTCTTCCTATCCTTTCTCAAGGGATGTTCTAACTCCTAACAGGAAAGGAAGAAGAGGTTGGGGCTGTAGGCTAGTCACTAATCTGCTCTCCTCAGAGAGAAGGGTACTGGACTAGAATTATATCTGTCTGTTCCCTTAAATATTATTAGTCTAGGGTAGGACTTCTTAAACTTTTTCCACTGGAGACCTCTTTTTGCATTTTGACAGCATTGTTGGCGCTGCATGGGCATGACTGTACATGCAGTACAAAGTGTGCATGCTTTGTGTTCAGAACCAAGGTTGCAATGAAGTTGCATGATGCAACATGGCCAAGTGCTGCCAGAAACACCTCGGACTCATCACACACTTGATTTTTTAATTCATTTTTGGTCATTGCATGTTCATAAGCCTTTTACCGTTGTGAAATTTTTCATGACCCCATGGGGGTTTAAGAAGCACTGGGAGGGGATATAGTTTCAGACTCAGGCCAAACTCTCAATTTGCTTTTTCTCAATGGGAAAAGGAGGATCTCAGCCTCTGTATCTAAGTAATGACTCTTTTCCCACCAAATACCAGTCCCACAATGAACACACATACAGCAAATAGCAAAGAAACTCATTTATCCAAATTAACAGGGAAAGAGATGCCAGAGAAAGTATACATATGAGATTATATTCAAGACAATACAGAGTGAAGGGGCTCTTCCACTGGGAGGAAAGTATCTCAGTCTAACCAAGAGAGTCCCAGGTCTCACCCAAGGGAAAAATTCCTCAAAATCTCTAGTACAGCAAGCTAAGGATAGGGCCATGACAGAGAGTGCCAGTTTCTCCATGTTGACTTCTTCACAGAGTGTTTCAGTATCCTGAAGTGGGGTTTATATCATCCATCTTCTCTCAGAGCTGGAAAGGAGCAACCTCCAAAGAGACTGAATTTCTCTTCCACCTTTGCCCTTTCTTTTCCAACTCTACCCCTCATACAGACACAGGATATTATCCACCAATGAGGAAGGAATCTCATACCAATGGGCTTTGGGGCTCAGGTTACATGTATAATTATTCTTCAGCATGTAAATAAATACACATATGCATACATAAATATATATTTTTTCCAAAGAGATCTCATTTGAGGGGTTCAGTTTACGTTCAGGAGAGATCTATATTCAGACAAATATATTTAAGTGCCAAATTGTGTGGTACTAATTATAAGTGCAAATATTTGTTTTTCTCATTTGTCCTTTCTTGTCATCTGTGTTAAATTTACAGTTGTCAAAGGAGCAAACCCATTATAGGGGGAACAAACAATGAAAGAATTTGCAGCCAACATGGTGTAAATGGAATATTGGAGGACTTGTCTAGGAGGACTTGATTTGTCTAGCATCAGACAGAATTATTTCCTACCTAGCTGTGAGGCAATTGGACATTATTTTGTATTTCCCTTTTTAAAAATTTCCTCTTCTATATAATTTATCTTAGTTCTATTGGGTTACAAGAAACAAAATTGAGCCCTTAGAGCAGACCTGCCTAGAATGCTACTGTGCCATTTGTAGAATATATCACATTGGTGTTGAAAAATGACAGCCACAAAGAACAACACACTGGAGAAAATTTTTTTAATTGTTTCAAATTTCCTGAACATTTTCTTTTATCATTTCACCTTATGTTTCAGAATTTAGCCTCATTCCCTTAACTAATGACAATATTATTAAGGCTAAATTTAATTCAATTAGTTTATAATCTTTCTATAATTATGGTGATCCAAATTTAAAATGCCTGAGATTCCTTGTAAGGGTAAGATTTACATCTTATGATAGGCAACAGTCTTTTCTATCTACAGATACTGTCCAGTGCTTCAAGTAAGCATTTTAGTCTCTGTAAACTTCTATTGTAGTACCTGGAGACACTTAACATGGGTACCCCAGGAAAGGCTACTTTGATGTGACCCTGGACAAGCAGCTTTTTTCCATACACACTTGCATGCCTATTTTTCCTCATCTATAAATTAAGAGGGTTAGACTGGAGAGCCTCTGAAGTACCTTCTAGTTCTAGATCTATCCTTTGATCCAATTTTCTTTTCAAAACCATAGCCTATAAGCCCCCATCAATGAGTTTAACTTTTCTAGTCAGTCAGAAGACACACAATTCAAAGTACAGGCATTTAATGAAGTAGCAAAAAAAAAAGAGGAAGAAGAAAAGAAAAAGAAAAGTAGTAATAAAACATTTCTTTCAAAAACTTGGGGCACACCTTCCTACAAATTTTTATATATATATATATATATATATATATATATATATATATATAATCAGTAGGTAGAGTAGTTATACATAGAGAACAAATGCAGAGAATCACATACTTAAGTAACACATTTGGCCAGAGCAAATGTGAAGGTACAACTCACACTTCCAATGCATCTGTGATATCTTTCTGTGATGCCATAACATTTTCCCCACCAGACCAGTTTCCCATGGGTCTTGTATGTATGTCCTGATCACATAGTCACTACTAGACAGATAATCTCTACCAGCAATACTGTTATACTACAAGAAATAAAGAGCAGGATATTTTCAGAAAAAACCTGGAAAGACTTACATGAACTGATACAAAGTGAAGTGAAAAGAACCAGGAGAACATTGTACACAGTTATAGCAATATTGTATGACAGTCAACTGTGAATGACAACTCTTCTCAGCAACATAATGATACAAGACAATTCTAAAAGACCCATGATGAAAAGTGCTATTCACTTCCAGAGAAAGAACTGGTAGAGTCTAAATTCAGATTGAGGCATATTTTTTTCTTGATTTTTTAATTTTCCTTCGGTCTGCATGTTCTTTTACAATATAACTAATATGGAATTATGTTTTGCATGACTACATATGCATAATCTATATTAAATTGCTTGTCTTCTCAAGAAGAGGGGAGAGAAGAGAGGAAAGGAGAGAATTTGGAACTCAAAATTTTTTTAAAAGAATGTTAAAAATTGTTTTTTCATGTAATTGGAAAAAATAAAATATTACTTTTTTTAAAATCTTACTTCTTCAAGACCTAACTCAAATCCTTCTTCTTCCATGAGATCCTCCTTGATACCTCTAAGACCTCCCTCTCCTCAAATTTCATATAACCTTTTATCTTGTCTACTTTCATCTATTGTGATTACAATACTATGTATTAGAGTTATTTGTATAAGTATTTGATCCTATGAGATTGTATGTTCATAAGGGAAAGGACCATGTCATATCTATTCTAGTATCATCCCAGTTGCTTAGCACAGTGCTTTGTAAATATTAGTTGCTTAATATAGGTTTATTGAATTGAAATTAGTTCACTGAATATTTATGCAACTGAACGAATGAATAAATGAAAAAGCATTGTCAAATATTTACTGAGTACCCACTACATTAAGAATTAGGGATACAAACACAAAAGTAAGATAGTCCCTGTCCTCAAAGAAGTTATATTTTAATAAGGAAAGATAAAACAATATGGAGGAATAGTGGCTAGAGCATGGAATTTTGTTTTAGGAAATAATAGGGATTCATTTGCAAGTCATGGCATCACCTTCCTGATCTCATGGTCCTCTTCAAGAACAAAGGACAACAGAGGACAAATAACAACTTGTGAGTGGTATGAGTTGTCCCACTGCAGCCCAACTGGCCAGTTCCAGTTGGGCAATGCAGTTCCTTCCTCTCTCCTCTCCTCCTTTCTCCTCCCTTCACCGTTCCTTCCCCGCCTCTGGCCCTCCTCTCCCTTTCCCATCCTCTTCTCTCCTCTCTTCTCTTCTTTTCTCCTCTCTTTTCCTTCTTCCTCTTTCCATATAGGATATAATGCCCTTACCTACCTGTGCTCTGCCCAAAGGAATATAAATTTCTGATTGTAGAAATCTTGCAAGATATCTGGGCTTGGGCTTGATGGGCTGGATTTCTTTCTTTAAGCAACGCTCTTAAACGGAAATCACTCTGGTTCTCATTGATTGGACAGCAATAGGTCCCAGGCCAAGTCTCACTTGGTCTTTGTTTGGGCCCTGATTGGCTCAGAGTAAATGTAGATAGCAACTGATTCTGTTTTGGTCAGAAACCCTGAAGGTCTTCCCCTCCCAGATTGATTTTTTTTTAACTAGTTAGAAGAAGCCATTGTTTACCTCATTTCTTACCTAGCCTTAATCACTGAATGGGCTTGCCTCAGTCGGACTGAGACCTGGGAAAAACCTTAGCGTAAAAAAGCCAACATTTTCCACTGCATCTAGGACCTTCTCCAGTCATCCTGAAATGTATCTTGCCACCAGGCCCAGATGACTCCAGAGGAGAAAATGAGGTCAGTTACTTTGACAGCCCACCCTCCCTCCCTTAAATCAAATTCTTGTGCTAGTCATGGTATGGTCTTCTGGATGTCATGGTCCTCCTCAAGAACGAAGGACAAACAATAGGGATTATAAATGGAGCCATGGAGCAGCTGAATAGTTCACCCTTTCTACTCACAGCAGAAGTATTGATTTGGTTATAGTTCCAGCTGGAAAGTGAGGAAAGAGGGTAAACAAATGGTGGCAGGGCAGATGAAAATATTCAGTGGTACAGTGGGTGCAACAGCAGGAAATAAAAGTAAAATAAATAAAGTGTGCACCTTCTCTGGAGGAGTTTACAAACTGATTAGGAGGGATTCTACATGTGAACTAAAAATTATTATACAAGGAAGAATATAAATTCAGAGTGGAGGGCTAAAATACAATGGGCAATTTGAGGAGGGAAAATTTCCTTCTAGCTGGGGGAAATTGAGGTAACCTAATTGAGGAGGTAGCACCTCCTGAGTAGGGACTTAAAGAAATAGTAAGATTTCAACAGGAACAGAGGTTGGGTGAGTGGGGGAAGTCAGTGGGAAATCCATTCCAATTATTGGGTAAGCTTCAGTAAAGACACAGGCTGAAGAGAAAAGGATAAGAACCAGTTTTATGATTGGCACTATGAATAATAAAGTAGGGTTCCTCCTATATTTTAAAGGGATTTTAAAGGATTTTTTTTTACTTAAGGGATTTTAAAAACTAGTAGAGGAGAAAGATATGTACAAATCTACCAGTGATATAATATGTGAGAAATGCCATAAAAGTTGTACCAAAAAAAGCTACATTTTGGATAATGAGAAGGTGTCCACCTAAAGTGATCAAGGGAGGCTTCATACAGGAGACAGGATTTGAGATGGACCCTGAAGCATATTCAGCATTTTAATAAACAAGAGATTAGGAAAGGGGATGGAATTTCATAGAATCATAGAGACCCCAGAGGTCATATAGTCTGGGGTTTTGAAATTTTTTCCACTCATGATCCCTTCACTGCTTTTAAAACTATGAGTCATGACCCCATATGCAGTAATGACCCACAGCTTAAAAATTATTCTAGTTCATACCGTACCTGAACAGGAACTTCCTTTACAACATGCTTGATAAGTGATCATGTAACCTCTACTTGAAGACCTTCAGTGATAGTGAATCCTGCACTTCTTGATGGAGCCCTTCCTATCTTGAAAAAGTCCTAATCGTTAGTTTTTCCTTCTGTTGCCCCCAAATCTATCTTTCTGTATGTTTCTCATTTTTCTAGGAGCTAAGAGACCTTCAAAGCTCTTGCGTCTGTCTTTTAGTGCAAGGCAGAACAAGTCCAATACTCCTACAGAATAGGTAGCATTTGACATGCTACTATGTCCAATTTTCTCTTCTCCTGGCTAAATATTTCTAGCTCTTCAATCAATCCTCATGGGACAGGGTCTCCAGGCCTCTGGTCATCCTGTTCATTCCACTTCGGGTATTGTAAAGTTTATCCCTTTCAAATATGGATTTGGCATCCAGAATAGATCATCACACTCCAGGTATAGTCTTTTGAATTCAGAGGATTATCACCTTTATTGTTTCAGACGTGACTCTTAATGCAGTCTTAAATTATCTTAATTTTGGACAGCCATTCATACCGTTGATTCAAACTGAGTTTCTAATCCATCATCAAAGAGGTGTATGATTGGGAAAAGACATTGACCAGTCAAGTGGCAAGAGCAAAGGATAATATATAGAATGTTTATGTAATGAAAAGAGAATCATAGAAAGGCCCCCAGCATGTTGGATGGACTTTCTGTGGAGGAGTTACAGGACTCTGGAGACAAGAATTGCACACTAGAAGAAGTTAGGGATATATCGTGATCTGTATCAGTTGCCTCAATAGGATCAAAGATCCACTAAAGTATTCAGTTCTAAGAAGTCACTTAAACTCTCAGATTTTTTTCATGCAAACCAAAGCCTAGTCCCAGCTCTCCATCCTATACTTGAATTATTGAGTTTTTTTTAACCTTATGTTTATTTCTCCTAAACTTAATCTTATTATATTCTTCTCATCATTCTGACTGACCAGTTCTTTTTTTTTTTTTTTTGGTGCTGACAATAAGTAGCAGTTCCTTCTAATCATCTGAAAATTTCTTAAATCTTACCTCTTTGTGCTTTTTCTAAATGTGTGGAGTAATGACCTAATCAATGTAGTTGTTTAAACAATCAAGCCCCATGGAACTGGTGAGAACTCTAATGAAATGAGAATTCATCATGTGGTTTATTTTTGCTACATATGTGTTTATGGGTTGGCTGTTTAGTTGATTATCTTCTTCCAGGGGTTTTATGATATGGAAAAATTAAAGGCTAGATTGTGCATTGATAAACACAGAATGTTCATTGAAAAAGAATTGAAAAATATGCCACTCATGCTTTCAGCTACTTTATTGACAAATTGTTTAATGGTAAGGGCCAGTAAGAAAACAAGCACTCCCCCACAGATCTCCCTCCTGGTCAACATCCATTTATTATTTGCTACTCTTTGGGGTAGATTATTCAATTTTTTTTTAACAATATTTGTCACTTCCCAATGACTTCTATCAGCCCAGTTCTCAACAGAACCCTTCCTCACAGCAGAGAAGCACAGTTAAACCAAACAAATCAACATATTGATCATGTCTTACAATGCATGCCTGATTCTTCACCTGTAGTCCACCGAGTTGCATTTTGCTGTAAGTCATCTAAAGTCATGATTGATTACTGCATTCATCAGGAACTTCTTGTTCAATAAATTCAGAATCAGTGCAACTATACTATCACCTAACCAACACCTCCCCATAATTTATCTGCAGGAATATTATGAGATCTAGCCACCTGCCTCTGTCTTTGCTTTGGGTCTTCTCGGTAGGTCTTGTGTCAGGCCCAATCCTGACCTTGATCTTTGCTTAAAGGATCTCCCACTGAGTTCTATTTCATCCCCAACCTGTTACCCTCTTCTGTTTCTTATCTAGGGCCTTCCCCAGCCCTTGAAATGGCTTCTAGCTTTGAGTTTCTGTCTTTACCCTTTGCATCAGTTCCAGATGTGGCCTACCTACCTCTCAGACTCTATCTTTGCCTCAGGGCTTCTCCAATACTCTGGAGGTCATACAACCACCCAAACCACCACTAACTACCACCTCCTGCCTCCAGACCTGATTCCCCCAGGCCATATCTTCTCCTAGACTTTGTGCTATGAGGCCAGCCTTGTGGACCTCATAGAATACAACATTACATCTTGCCACAAAATTGAATCCCCAGTGATGTTTTTGATCACCTGCCACCCTCAACAGACCTCTTTCCAATCATTGATACTCTCTTTGGACTTATTCCTCACTGGTTAGTATCACCTCTAATCTCTCATATTCTCAACCCCCTGGCGACCAATGTACAAACCTCATTGTTCATCCCCAGCTGCCTCCTCCTTTATTTCTATACCCCCTAACCCTATTTCTCCAGTGTCCCACTCCAGATCTATCTGCCTTTTTACTGTGTTCTTTGGAATGCCTGCTTTATCACCAACAAACTTGCTTTTATCTTAAATGTTTTCCTTTCTAATTCTTTATAACTTCTGGCATTTACTGAGACCTAGCTCCTTTCGTCCTTGGCCATCCTTTCTAATACCTATTGTATATCAATGTGGTGACATGTCAATGTGGTGCTGTAAGAAAATTAAGCAATTATAGAACAGAAGAGTCAAATGTCATGCTCTTTATGATAAATACAAATAATAAAAATTTGAAGAAATATTCTTTTCATAACATAAAGATAGAATTTTTGTAGAATATAAATTTGTGGACAAGGGTTTTGTTTACCTCAATTTCCTCATCTATAAAATGAGTCGGAAAAAGAAATGGCAAATCACTCCAGTATCTTTGCCAAGAAAATCCCAAACAGGAGAACAAAGAGTTGGACGTGACTGAAACAATGGGACAACAAAAATCATAGCACAGTGCCTTTCCCCGAGTTGTTGTTGTTCAGTTGTGTGTGACTCTTTGTGACTTTGTGGACCATAGCCCACCAATACTTGGGGTTTTCTTGGCAAAGATATTAAAGCCGTTTGTCATTTCCTTCTCCAATGAATTAAGGCAAAAAGTGATTAAGTAACTTGACCAAGGTCACACAATTAGTAAGTGTCTGTGGTCAGATTTGAACTCAGGTCTTCCTGACTCCAGGCCCAGTGCTCTATCCACTGAACCACTTAGCTGCCTTTCCCAGAGTAGGTAGCTGATAATGCTTTCTGAATTGAATTTAAAGGGTAGCTTTTGGGAAATCATACATTGCTTTCAATCAACCCAAGCTGCTCTCTGCTGCAAAAGCCACGTTTTTCTCCCAGTTATACTATATGGCATACATTATCAAACATCAAAAGTGCAGGTGATCCAAAGACAAGGGCAAGGTGCCTGATGATGGTCAGTAGGCAGCAACATATTTCTAATGATGTTTGGTTTGTAAGAAGTGGCATCACTGAAGGCATGTATCACCAGAAAAGTCAGCGGGTCCTCCATGTAGCATGATCAAAAGATTATATTAGTATCCATGAAATATTAGCAGATTCAGAGAAAGGCATTCAGTTCATTTAGTAGATTTGTTATGGGGAATGCATGGAAGGGTCTGAATTAGAATCACACAAGATGAGAAGGTATAGCAAGATTATGATCTGCATTGGTGGGTACAACCTCCACACTTAAATATATCAGTAATTTATTTAAGTAAATTATGTAAGAGTGGACTTAGATGACTGTTTTAGACTGGGCCTTAAAACAAAGCGCACACACCCACTTCCTTTCAGTACAAAGGAAGAGGGACCATTGAAGATGATTATTGCATACTGTGATAAATATGGTTCCTTCAGTTGGTTGGTTTTGCTTAATTGTCTTTTTTATAAGAGAAGAGAACTAGGGAGTAAGGCCAAAATTAGGAAATTACTTTGCTGTGAAGAACAACAAGGCATCAGTAAAACTCAAAAAACTTTAAATACCTTTAAATAATAGTATTTATTGGTCTATTTCTAACCAATCAACTTTTTAAGGTGCATAATTAATATATCAGATGTTTGATTCTTTCACATAAGTATTCAGACCTGCAAGCCTAAATTACAATAGATTTTTATATATATATATATATATATATACATATATATATATATATCTTATATATTATATATTATATATATATACATACACACACATATATATTCTACTTGTAAATATATATGTGTATTGTATGTATATATATATATGTATATATATATATATATATATTCCTTGACCTCCTGTTTTTCTGGAGATAGATTCCCAGCCCTCTGCCTTTATCCTACTATGTGGATCAGCAATCCTGACTAACCTCACTTTCTTCTCTTCTACAGTGTCTCTGATCAATTTAACTTCACCACCATGCACATTTCACCTTGGCCTTGCCTCCTAGAGAATGACACCATTATTAACTCAGGTAATTTAATAACTTAAAAATACTAAACACTGATAAGAGGGAAAGATATTTCATAAAGAGAGTAAGGAATGTAGTTAAGGCCTAGGAAGGAGTAAAGACAGGTGAGAGGCTCAGTTAGCCACCAAGGGAGGAAAAGTATAGATTTTCATCTATTCCCTCTTTTTGTCTTCCTGATGAAATTACTATATTTCATATCAACTTCCACTCAATAATAATCTCCCATTGGTCATTGTCCACCATTGTCCACTTTACTTCCACACCCCTGCTTGTAAATCTTAAGCCCTGGCAGAAACATAAGTATACTCCTCAGTTTAATTCCCTTTTATTTAGGAAATTACTATTTATTTTTTAATTACTCCCATTAGACTTCATCCAAAGTCACAAACCCAAATATTCTGGCCAATGGGCTAACAGACCCTTAAGTAGCCCAGCCATTTTATTCCCTCACTTGGGAATAAATTCCCTCATTTGCTGTCTCTATTAAAGGATTACTGTCTGACTTCCTTTCCCTTCTCTTATTTCAAGCCGTTATCCCTTATGTTGTAATTCTTCATGTAGGTTTTTCCAGCCCCTTCTTTCCCTTTATCATCTCCTTCCAAGCATGTGTCCTTATCGTATTTTTTATTTTTCCTCCTAACTTGTGCCTATTAAAATTTTTAAATTATTTCTTATACAACAACTCTTATCATTCAATACAATGCTTGGATAAGTCCAACAATATTTATGGGATTCCCAAGAATGACCATAGAATATTTTCCAAGTAGCGTCTCATCTGATGTGTCTCAGTTTCCTCATCCATAAAATTATATAATAATAATAATTATATTATGTTATATATAACATTATGATAATATAGACAATATATATTATATAATATAAATATAGGTAATATAACATACAATATTGTGGTATTAAAATCATTCTAAAACAAATAATACCTAGCATTTATATAGTATCTACTACATGTCAGACACTGTGCTAAGTGCTTTTGCAAATATCTCATTTGATAATCACAATAACCTTCTGGGGTAGGTACTATTATTATTCTCATTTTACATTTGGGGAAACTGAGGTAAACAGAAGTTAAGTGACTTACCCAAAGACACCCCACTAGTAAGCGTCAAAAGACCAGATTTGATCTGAAGTCTTCACTCACTCCAGGGCCAGGGCTTATTCCACTTCACCACCTACTTCACAAAGTTTCTATGAAGAGCAAATGAGATGGGAGGAGTGGGGTAGCAGTGGCATTACCAAAATGAAAAAAAAAATAGCAAAAGAAAATCTTTCAAACATCTGTAAAATACATACAAGAGAAGTTCAGTAGGAAATATAAACAAGCAAGACAGTTCTGAAAACAGCATGTTTATTAGAGCTAAGAAAATCTCGCTGTTCATAATACAGACTAGAAGCTACTTTGTTGTGCATTGTACTTTTTCTGTTCTACTTTATATATGGAAATGTCATTTTATTTGGTGTTGGTTAAGTTCAGAACTTTAAAAAAGGAAAAAGAATAAATGAGATAAGGTCAGTAAAAACACTTGGCAGATGTCAGAGGGAGAGAAATAAATGCCAGCTTTGTACAGGTATTTAATTTGATGATTTTTTTTTTTGTCACCAGTGAACTTGCCTTTTCTTTAAGATTAGGAGGTATATCTTTGGATTTTCCCATTATTCATAAGTTATATGCCACCATCAAGAGTCTGAATGGTGATTAGTGAATGAATAATGTAAAAAGTTGTTAGATATAGAAGAAGGTAATATAAAATATTAGCTTCAAAAATGAACGTGCCTATCAAAGAAAGAAGGATTTCTCCAATGTCGTCAGGATTGTAGCAGGTATATTATCTCCACAGGAAGCAAACTTGGCCGTCACGCTGATGAAGAATAATTACAATTGTCAGACACTGAGCTGAGGAGATTGTGGGAAGTGGATCATTCCAAATTTCTCACAAGTGTTGACTTTGGGTTAAAGTCCCTACACTAATTTTAATACTCCAGAATCCAATTCTCCTTTCCAAAACTTGTTATTACCACTCTGTATACTGCCAATGGGAGATGTTCCAGTGAGTTTTTGTGTTTGTTTGGTTTGGTTGGGTTTGATTTATTTGAAAGCCCATTATTGTATCGCACAGATTTCTAGGTCATTGCTTGGGGAGTGGGGGTGATTTTAATTTTTCTTTAGCTCACTCATGTGATTAAACCCCACCCTTTGGAAAGACCTCCTATTCCAGTCATCCAAAATAATTTCATAATCCCCCTTGGATTGAAGGTTTGGGGATTTGGGGACCACATAATTCTTTGCTTGGCTTATAAGAATGATTTTTTTTCCAAGTTAAAAAGAACGTTCTTAAACTGTTCGAAACATAATTATGACACTCTCCCGTCAATGTGAACATTTCCAATAGACCAAGTACTTTTTTTGCTCTTACCTAAAGGGTAGGCACTGTGGGCCTGCTACTTATTTGCTATGTACATGCCCTGTGGAGTTCATATTAGTGCAGCACTCTCTTTGAAGTCAGCGTTTTTTGAAGCCTCTGGAAGCTCTGGGCTTAGATAAGCTCCGCAGGGCAATACAAGAGACAGACCCAGCATAATTTGTACAACAGCCCACAGCTTTACCAGTTCACACTGTAATTTTGCCAGATCTTATAAGCTAAGCAGGTTTGGCCCTAGTCATTAGTAAGATGGGCAGGCTCCAGGGAAAATCCATGTGCTGCAGAAACTATTATTAAAACTATTATTGGACATTTACCTAGAGCCAAAAATATAGAGGGCTCATCACAATAATTAGAAGGCATAGTGAGACAACATTTCTGTATCCCACAGGAGGCGTATCTCAAACTAGTGATTTTTCCCCCAAAGAAGCATGGAAATAGAAGGGACTGGGCACATAAGATGCATTTCTAGGCTTCAGATAAGATAAGTTCTGATTGTATCACTCTTAATTCCCCACCTGATGAATCCAAATTTCCAATGAGATCCTCAGACCTAAGGTACCTCTCAGGGATGCCTTATTTTGCCAGGTCAGCATGGGACCAGACTAGAGGGGTGGGGTGGAGTGGAGAGGTGGGAAGACATCACCAATAAATTGAAAGGAAAACGTGCCCTTGAATAATCATGTTGCTAGTAATATACCTGCAGATAGTCAAGAATTCACCGTGACAATTAAATGCCTTTTTTTTTTTACAAGGAGTTTGGGGCATGTTACAAAAGTTAACTAGCCTCAATTTCTAGTTATAATAAGATAGGGATGGACTCTAGGATTAGTGACTGGAAAATAAGAAAAGGAAGACACCAGTTGCTGGTACTCCTCCTTTTTGAAATAATTTTGTATTATTTTGTACATATTTATGTTCACAAGTTGTTTTGCTACTATCTCCTCTCCTGCTCCAACAGAGTAAAATCCTTCAGGGCAGGGACTCTTTCTTCCTTCCTTTATTTCTTCCTTCCTTCCTCCCTCCCTCCCTCCTTTCCTTCCTTTCTCTCTTTCTTTTTCTTTCACTAATTTTTCCTTTCTTTTCCCTTCCTTCCTTCTTTTTCTCTTCCTTCTTTCTTTCTTTCTTTCTTCCTCCCTCTCTTTCTTTCTCTCTTTTTCTTTTTCTTTCTTGTCTTTGAATTGAAGCAAGTGACTTTCCCCTAAATCCTATGAGGAAATTTCCCTATTCACTAGATCCGAGATGTAAAAATTGTTTCCAATGTAAGTCTTCTTATGACTTGTTCTTTCCATCTGCACATGAGGAAATGGGGATCCAGAAAGAGGAAGGACATGACAATGATATTTGCCTCCTGCCTCCTACTCCTGAGTCCTCTTAACCAGTCTATGCTTATGCTCACAGTCAGGGCTGGCACAGAATAGGAAGAAAATCAATCCACAAGCTGCAGGTACAAAGCAGTGTTTGGAAGATCTATAATCATGTTACATAAAATGAGGTTTATATAAAGTTGACAGAATGTGCTGATGTGAGCCATTTACAGTTCAGTTGTAACAGAGTTGTCTGGCATAAAGCTAGCTTTATCTGAAAGATGATGTACTTTGGGTTCTGCTATTGAATCTGATTTAGAATAACAGTTTGAATGAAACTCAATTTCCACTTTTTAAAATTCTACATCTAATCAGTTTCTAAGTCCAGTCTACCTCTGAAATTTTTCTTGGATTTGTGTCCCCCTCCCTTTTTCTATTCTCATTTATCTTTCCTCTGGTATAAGATCCCATTACCATTGACCTGAACTAATGAAGTAACATTAATTGGTGACTCCATTTCCAGAATCTCCCTTTTCTCATCTATCCTTTAGATCTCCCCCAGATTAATCTGATTTATTCATTGATTTGATCAAGTCGGGCTTCTGATCAAAATCCATCAATGAGTGTAACGTGTAATCACCTTGGAGTTCAAGGCCCTCTACAACTTGGGTACCTCCTTACCTTTTCAGCTTTATCTCATGTTTCCTTCCTCCCTGTGAGGTACTCCAGCCAATCTGAATTATTGACCAAAATTCAGCTCTTTCTCATATCTGTGCTTTTGATCAGGCTCTTCTTCTGAAATACTATTCCCATTATTCCCTCCACTCACCTTTACCTTTATCCTTTGAAATCTTATCCTTCTTCCAAAGCCTACTTTAAAAACCACCTCCTCCATGAAGTCTTCCCTCACTCATCCATTCAGAAATAATCTTTCCTTTTTTTGACCTGGGAGAGAGTGTGAGTTACCTCTCTTAGAATCTTACTGTACTCCATTCTTACCTATAATTATTTCATATTTATTTTATTACATTTCATATTTACATGTGATTCATGTTTTTCCTGATACATTGTAAGTTCCATGAGAGCAGGAACTCTTAATTATTCTTTATCCCTTCTAGTGCCTAGCACAGGCCTTTGTACTTTACAAACTTAATAAATAATTATAGAATGAAATAGAATGCAATGAAATTTAACCGTATCACCACTATGGATCTTTCTTTACACCAAGAATTCTTAACCTTTTCTAAACCACTACTGAAAATGATTTTAGGTAACTGAAGGAAATGCTCAATTTTAATTAGAGGTTAATGAAAATAAAGATGAAATCATTTTCTCATACAAGTTCATAGACCTAAAATCTATCCATATACTCCTTAGGAATTCATGGACCCCAGATTAAGAACCTTTGCTCAAGATGCTGAGGAAAATACATAGGAGGCTGAAGACAAGTTACTTGCCTTTAAAGAACTAACAATCTAGTTATCTGGCTAGCATGAAATAGAGAAACCCATTTTTACATTAAGCTAAATCAAATTACAAGTCATTTTCATCTTCCATAGGCATAAAAGTAGACTTCTGCTGCCTCATAATCTCAACATAGCATGGAGGTAATGCTGGATTCTTAAGGATGAGATCGGTGGAGTGCATTTTGTCTGGTTTTTCCATGCTGGAAAGGCTTCAAGTATGCCCCAGCTGTTTGCCTTCTGAGTTCCTACCAAGCTATATACTGAGTGTTGAATTATTTTTTTTTATTAAATTTTTTTTGAGTTACATATTTTCTCCCCGTCTTTCCCCCGCCCACCACCCCAAAACAGCCATCCCAGTGTTTCCCCCCTCCCCCAGTCTATTCTCTCCTATGTCACTTTTTGGTAGGGCAGGATGGATCTCCCAACTGCAGTGCCTGTGTATCTCAAGTTCCAGTTGGATGTAGTCAATAATAA
>CM053582.1:262338579-262365335 GCA_028627135.1 Pseudochirops cupreus
AAGTGACTGTGGAACTGAATCTTGTAAACTAAAAGTAAATAAACAAGTCATTTAAAAAAAAATAAAGCTGTATGCCTTTGTCCTTCTCCTAAAAAAGTCTTTACCCAATTTATTTCAATGCCCAGAGGGTGTAAGAAGGAGGTTTGATTAGAATTTGGAGGGAGGGTGTCAGTGAAGTTGAATACAAGATAGTACTATGGGGTATGGTTTCAATAATATATTTCAATTTAACATTTTTAATACATTTAATTTTTCCATATATCCTCAGGAAAGTGCAATCAAAATTCCTTTCCATTTGTGTAGAGAAGATATTATTTCTACCCTTATTTTCTATATTCTCTATTGAAATGGATGATAGCATAGTACTTCACAAGTAGTAAAACCTTAATAAATACATAGGTCATAAGATTTAGCTGGAAGGTTCCTTATAAGTGGCAGAATACTCGAATCCCTTATTTGACTAAGTCCCCTCCTGCTTTTAACCCTCTCCTTCAGCCCAGCCTGCCAGAAATCCCCAAATATCCACTCCTTTGAATGAAAGCACTGATAGTTTTGTTAAAATGAAAATATTATGTGGAAGGTAGCATATAAACACCCTAAAGGTTTGGAATTTTTATTTTTAATTTTTGCTTTTGTCTTTACATTCCAAGAAGTACTATGCAGTGCAGATATCAATCAATCCACTTGAACTTGTTAAATAAATCCTAAAATGTGGCCAGTGCTGCTTGAATCACTGGTGATATAAAGACAAAAATGAAGAACTCTTCAGGTTTCTTATATGCAGTTAGAGCTTGATAAACATTGATAGAATTGAATAGAATTGATCAGGGCACTGTAGTGGTACCTAGAAACGCTAGAAAATAGCTGATTTTCAACCATCGTCTCTTCTAAATGATCCACGGAGCTATGTGGCCTGGATTGTGCTAAGGTGTGGTGTATGTGAGAGGAGAAAGGATTATTGATTACTCTTATTTTCCATTCCTCTCTTGACTCCCCCAAACTCAGTTCTCCATAGATCCTAATCAATGTCTTTTGAGTATGGATTTTGTGCCTAGTAACACTATTATCATTAATCTATCACATTCATGTATTTTAATGTATAAATTATTCCCCCCCTAAATTTTATTCCATAAATTTTTCTTCTGCAGACGTTATGAAGTGTGTGGTCCAAGTATTACATGCCCTTTAAAGATGGACAACATGAGGCTCAGATGTCAGGTGCCTCCCCAAACTAATAAATGGCAGAGCCATTATTTGAACCTAGGTCTTAATTCCAAAAACTACTCTTTCCATTGGCACCACACTATTAATAGACACCAAAGAAGAAACAGAGGCAGTTTGGAAACATAAGAAATTTAGTCGGGGAAAAAAAGATTATAAAAATCAGTCAATTTGGAGGCAAGATAGCATACTATTCAGTGCTTCTTAAACTTTTCTACTCATGACCCCTTTTCCGTTTTGACAACATTTGTTGGGATTGTGTGGCCTAAGGGCATGCTCAGTGCAAAGTGCACATGCTTCCTCTTCAGAACCAAGGCTGCAGGGAAGTCGAATGAGGCAACATGGGCAAGGGCTGATTTTTAATTAATTTTTGGTCACTGTGCTTTCAGAAACCTTTTACCCTTGCCAAACTTTTCACCACTCCTTACAGGGCCTTAACCACTGTTTAAGAAGCACCAAATGAGATCACCATCATAAGCAAATAAAGTGATTCATTCCTAAGTTTCCAGACTTCTTATATCTTACACATACAACCTTTCTCCCTTACCTGTATTCCCTCAGCTCTAGCTGCAAGCCTTTCTTTAAATACGAACATCGCACCTCTGCTTTCTCACTGTCCTCCACACTGGGAGAGCTCTGCCTCATCACACTGCCTCGGTTTCCCTGGCTTCCTTTAAGACTCAGCTCAAACCTCATCTTCTTTAGGAGTCTTTTCTTCTAGTTCTCCCAACACCCGGTTGCCCACTGCTGCTGGCTTCTCCTTTGAGATAACCTTCACGTATTCCATATATATCTTGTGCGTACTTAGATGTTATCTCCCCCATCAGAATCTCCTGGGGAGCAGGGTCTCTCTCTCTCTCTCTCTCTCTCTCTCTCTTTTTTTTTTTGACTCTCTTTGTTTCTCACACCCTTAACAGTGTAACTTGCATATTTGTTGTTGTTTGGTCATTCAGTTGTGCCCAACTCTTTGTGGCCCTTTGGACCACACTATCCATGGGCTTTTCTTGGCAAGGATACTGGAATGGTTTATCATTTATTTCTCCAGCAGAGAAGTATCTAGCATATATTAAGTGCCTAATAAATGCTCCACTTTCCATCTGCAGTTCTGCTGGGTTTCAACTCCACAGAGTTAGAGTTCCTTCCCAGGATACGCCGATTACCTTTTATGTTATCATCTTGCAGTTAGCCCAATAAAGCCTTGGATACTCAACACCTTCCCATGTCCCTCAGCTCCTTTCTCTTCTGATTGGAGGGCCAGAGGGTGGAGTATTAAATTCCTCTGAAAGCTCTCCTGTATACAGCACTGGACCTAGATTCTCCAGCTCACTCTCCACTTTCCCTCTGCTGTTCTGCTTGGTTTAAAATACGCAGAACAGGATGTCCCTTGTTTTCCCCTTTCCAGCTTCCTTTTTGTGTTGCATTCCCCCACTGGTGTAGTGAGATGCTTGACCTGGAGTCAAAGCTGGCCTCAGACACTTACTAGCTGTGTGACCCTGGGCAAATCACTTAACTCTGTTTGCCTTAGTTTCCTCGTCTGTAAAATGAGCTGGAAAAGGAAATGACAAACCATTCTAGTATCTTTTCCAAGAAAATCCCAAGTGGGATCATGAAGAGCTGGACAAAACTGAAATGACTGAACAGCTTCATTCTCTCATTAGATTGTAAGCTCCTTGAGGTCAGGGACTGTCTTTCTTATTTTTATCCCCAGCACTTAACACAGTGTCTCACACACAGTAGGTACCTAATAAATGTGTATTGTCTTATATTACATTGCATTGTATTGCTTGTTGCCTGACTCATTTTGTAGGAGTGGAAACTGCCTATACCAATTCATATGCTACTCTTTTATACAGTATCAGGGGATTCTTAGAGAATTGCCTAATTCTAAGGGATTAATTAAAAGACTCTCCAATTTTATAGCAAGTTAAAGCCTGACTGTGAACAAGAACTGAGTCCAGTTAAAGTTAGTTCAGCAAACACCGATTTGTGTGTTAGGTACAGAGGACACAATACTGCTTATCCTAAAGAGCTATAATACACGTACACAATAAATGCAAACTAATGGTGAGGGGGAAGGTGGGGAAATAATAAATGGAGAAATCAGGAAAGGGCTAGTATAGTTGGCACTTGAGCCGATCCTTAAAGGGAACTGAAGGGCTATCAGGAGGCAGTGAGAAGGGAAAGCACTCCAGATCTGAGGGACACTCTGGTAAAGGCTCAGACTTTTCATTTAGCATACTATAGCATGGTATTCCAAACTGTATAGTAGAGATAATTAGAGATTAGGGCAATGCAGTCCAGAGCTTTGGTTAGCTAGGTAGCACAGTGGATAGAGCGCTGGATCTGGAGTCAGAAAGACCTGGGATTATCCCTGAGCTCAGATCCTGCCTCAAACACTAGCTCTTTGCTATACACAAGTTGCTTTAACCTCTGCCTGCCTGAATTTCCCCATCTATAAAATCGGGGTAAAAATAGCACCTACTTCCCAGGGTTGTTGTGAGGATCAAGTCAGATAACACTAGCTCTTATTATGAACAAAGTGATGCCAGTCTTGTTCAGACAAACAAGGGCCAAAGGTGAGATCAGTGTGAGTTCAAGTCATCAAGGAAGGCTTTAATGAGGCAGGAAGGCTGCCCAAAATAATAACTGCCAAAGACTCAGAATTCCCTCCTCTATCCCCCCAAAAGAGGTCCTTTGCTGCTACACTGACCTAATTCCTGGAGGAGAAAGTGGCTTCCTTAAAACAGATAAATTGTTCAAACTCCTCCCCGGAATTGTATTTGACATGTATAGTGACCTTTCCAAAAGATAAAATACAAAGATCATTGCCTATTCAATGTACAAGGGCATACAGGCATAGGGAGAAGAGATAACAAAGGTACTTTCATCCATGCTCTGATTGCATCAGTCAGCTAGCTATCCAGTCAGGTGTGGGAAGTGAGACAGAAGAGAGCCATTAAGGATCTCACCCTCTTTGCCCTAGACCTTATGCTTCTGCCCAGACACAAGAATGAAAACCAGTAATTGACTAGCTCATAATACAAATGAACAAACAGATGAGGCAGAAGGATTGTGACTTGCTAACCGCAATCAGTCAGCCTCTCAAAGATGAACTTGGAGAGTTTTATCTACTTTACTTTCATGCTATGCATTAGAAATGAGTAAACCTTTTGATATCAATGCTATATACAGGATGATTTAGGGAAAGAGGCAATTGCAATGGGATACCTGAATCTATGATGAAAATTTGAATTTTTTGATTCATATGAATATTTGCACTTCCCTCCTCCAATCAGGATGGTTTCCATTTCAATTAATTCTACTTCTTATAAGGGATTCACCACTCTTGTGAAACTAGATCTGATCTGCTTCCTAAGTTCTGTCACATTCAGCACAGCAGATGTCATGAGTCTATCATTGGAATTGAATTGTTCCCTCAAAACTAGATATTTCATTTCTTTTGACATCAGAATAGGACACTAAATGCTATTCCCAAAGGTCATGTTCATTGTGCTTTCTCTTTTTTTAAAAAAAATTTTAAACTTTTTAAAAAATTTATTTTTAGTTTTCAACATTCATTTCCACAAGATTTTGAGTTACAATTTTTTCTCCCTGTCTTTCCCCTACCTCCCACTCCAAAATAGCAAGCCTACTGAATTCTCCTTCCCCCAATCTATTCTCTCTTATATCCTCCCCCATTACCCCCCTAACTGTCTAGTAGGGCAAGATGGATTTCTACACCCTAGTGCCTATATATCTTATTTCCCAGTTGCATGTAAAAACCAATTTTTAAAAAAAACAACATTTGTTTTTAAAACATTCAGTTCCAGATTTTTTCCCTTCTTCCCTCCTCATCCATCCCTACTGAGAAGATAAGCAATTCAATATAGGTTGTACGTGTGTAGTTACCCAAATAGTTTCCATAGTAGTTATATCTTAAAGACTAACTATTTTTCCCTCCATCCTATCCCACTCCCCACTTATTCTATTTTCTCCTTTGACCCTATTTCTTTTCAAAAATGTTTGCTTCTAACTATACCCCCAATCTGCCTTCCCTTCTATCATCCCCCCCTATTTTTCTATAGGGTAAGACACCCAATTGAGTGTGTATGTTATTCCCTCCTTAAGCCAAATTCAATGAGAATAAGGTTGTCCCATTCCCTTTCACCTTCCTGCTCTTCCCCTCCATTGTAACAGTTTTCTCTTGCCTCTTTTATATGAGATAATTTACCCTAATCGGTCTCTCCCTTTCTTCTTCTCCCAATGAATTCCTCTTTCACCTCTTAACTTTATTTTTTAGATATCATTCCTTCATATTCAATTCATACTGTGCCCTCTGTCTATGTATACATGAACATACATATGCCCCCACTCACACGCATATTTATATGCACATACACTCTCCTACACAAACATATATATGTATGTGTGCATATGTATATATATATACATATATATTCCCTTCAACTATCCTCATACTGAGAAAAGTCTTGTGAGTTATAATGATCATTTTTCCATGTAGGAATGTAAATAGTTCAACTTTAATAAGTTCCTTATGATTTCTTTTTCCTGTTTACCTTCTTATACTTTTCTTGCTTCTTGTATTTGAAAGTCAAATTTTCTGTTCAGCTCTGTTTTTTCATCAGGAATGCTCGAAAGTCCTCTATTTCATTGAACGACCATATTTTTCCCTATAGCATTATACTCAGGTTTTGCTGGGTAGATGATTCTTGGTTTTAGTCCTAGCTCCTTTGACCTCCAAAATATCATATTCCAAGCCCTTCAGTCCCTTAAGGTAGAAGCTGCTAGCTCTTGTGTTATCCTGATTGTGTTTCTATAGTACTCAAATTGTTTCTTCCTGACTGCTTGCAGTATCTTCTCCTTGACCTGGGAACTCTGGAATTTGTCTCTAACATTCTTAGGAGTTTTCTTTTTGGGATCTTTTTCAAGAGGTGATAGGTGAATTCTTTCAATTTCTATTTTGCCCTCTGGTTCTAAAATATCAGGGAAATTTTTCTGGATAATTTCTTGAAAGATGGTGTCTAGACTCTTTTTTTTGATCATAGCTTTCAGGTAGTCCAGTAATTTTCAAGTTATCTCTTCTGGATCTATTTTCCAGGTCAGTGGTTTTTCCAGTGAGATATTTTACATTGCCTTCTATTTGTTCATTTGTTTGGATCTATTTAATAGTATCTTGATTTCTCATAAAGTCATTAGCTTCCAATTGCTCCAGTCTAATTCTGAAGAAGTTATTGTGTTCAGTGAATTTTTGAAATTTCTTTTCATCTGGCAAATTCTGCTTTTTGAGGCATTCTTCTTCTCACTAGCTTTTTTGGGCTCTATTGCCATTTGAGTTAGTCTATTTTTTAAGGTATTATTTTCTTCAGTATTTTTTTGGGTTTCCTTTAGCAGCCTGTTAACTTGCTTTTCATGATTTTCTTGCATCATTCTCATTTCTCTTCCCACTTTTTACTCCACTTCTCTTACTTGATTTTCAAAATTCTTCTTGAGCTCCTCTATGCCCTGTGACCAGTTCAGATTTTTCTTGGAAGCTTTTGATGCAGGAGTTCTGACTTTGCTGTCTTCCTTCCACTGCATGCCTTGACTCTTTTTGTCCCCAAAAAAGAATTCTATGGTCTGTTTGTGCTTTCTCTGCTTGCTCATTTTGCCAGCCAATTACTTGACTTTTGAGCTCTTTGCCATGGTAGAACTCTGCTTCCAGAATGGAGAGAGCTTTGTCCCAAATTGCTGGGGTTTTCACAACTATTAGGAGGGTGCCCTCTCTACAGCCCCCACAAGCTCTGGCTCACTGGCCACACACCCCAGGACCACCACCCAAGACCACAATCCAGATCTAAGCAGGTCAAAGCAAGAGCAATTACCCTCTGAATGGTCATTTGGTTCCCCTACAATCTGCAGGTCAGGAGCTCCATAGGCAGCCATGGTGCAGCCGCTGCACCTCCGCCACTTCTCACCCTGGGAGCAGGGGCTGGACCACTCTTCCATTCCCCCTGGCCCTCCCCCATTCCAACAGAGTTCTACACTGAACTTTTACTTTGTCTTTGGTGTTTATGGGTTGAGAAGTCTAGAAACCACCACAGCTGCTGGTGGTTCAGTCTCCTGAAGTCTGTGCTGGCCACTGCTGTTGAGGCCACCCTGGGGCCAAGCATTGAGGTTCACAGGGGACTGTGCTCGGCTCCTAGCATGCTGTGATAGACCTTTCTTGTAGGCCTGCCAGGCTGCCTTCAGTGGGAGAGTTGTTTCTCTCTGTCACTTTGTGGGTTCTATAGCTCTAAAGTTTGTTTAGAGTTATTTTTTTACATGTATTGGAAGTGATTGGAGCAGGAGCTCATACCAAGTTTGCACTTCTACTCCACCATTTTGGCTCTGCTGCCCCCCCCCCCCCCCTTGTGCTTTCTCTAAAGATGCTGGTGTCATAAAAGCTAAAGAATATCTAAGGTCAACTTATTTTCTTTCCTTTTGCCTCTGGAAAGTCTGTCTTTCAATGCATGTGCAATTCATAAAGCAGAAACATAACTACAGACTTATAACCAGGACTTTGCCCCACTGTGCCAACATCTAGAAGGAAAATTCCCTTTCTTGTCGACCTTAGGCTAGCTTCATACAATTTAAGACCAAGATGATCCTGAAATTGGCAAAATGCCTGGCACCTATCTCATAAGCCTCAATAGGTTGTTTTTTTAAAAAATTATTCAGGATAAAATGGTTTTTTGTCATTATTGTGTTATTTTGTCCAATATATTTTCCCTAAGTGTGATTTGCATAACAAAGTTGGTAAAAATTATCCAAACCTAATTATTATCTTTAAATTAGAACCTGGAAATTAGTCATTAGTAGCTGAAAATTGTAGATTTTTTTAAAGTAAATCTTGAGTCCAGTTAAAATATTAGTCTCATAAGTAGAAGGAACTATTTTGCTACATCAGATGCTTTTTTAGTGACAAACAAAATGGCTATCAACAAAAAGATGGATATGTCGGATGCCTAGATGAATCAACAAGAGAACATGGCATCTCCTCTTTTGTAAAACAAAATCAGAGGTAAAAATGGTTTTTCCTAAAGTACTTGTAATGATGAGTTGTACTTGTGGAATTCAGTCAATCAATAAGCATTTATTAAGCATCTACCATGTGCCAGACACTGTCTTAAGTGCTGGGGATACAGAAAGGAGCAAAAAGATTGTTCCTGCCCTTGAGGAGCTTACAATCTAATGGAATTACACTTTAAATCATCCTTTATTTGTTGAAGGTTTTGGTCATTTTGATAGAGGTCATGAAATGATTTTAAAACCAGTAAATAATAAGACATACACCCAGTGGGTTGCTTCATATTCTTTTCATTAAATAGTTTTTAAAAAGTCTTTCCAATGGCAAAATGATAGTCTACTTCCAACTGTCATTCTTTGTCCTATTCAAGCTACTTGAAACAGGCTCAAGGATATGTTCAATGATTCCTTTTCTGGTTCCCTCAACTACCTTCTCCCTCCAACTCATATACATATATACATACATACACACACATATGTATGTATATATGTATGTATGTATATGTGTGTTGTGTGTGTGTGTATACATATATATGTATGTATATATATATATATATATATATATATATATATATATATATATACACACACAGAGACAGACAGACAGACAGAGATCTTGTATGTATTTATTATCTAATCCAGGTCTTGATGACTGTCTGCTGGCCCCCAGGTTTAATTCTCTCTCCTTTCTTAAGGAATTTGATGTACAACTCATTATCTTTCTCTCTTTGCCAACTTCTGTGCTTTTGTAAGGGGACTTCAGCATATATGTGATTGTTACCTCAAACACCTTCACTTTCCCAGTTCCAAAACTTCCTCAGAAATTATGATCTTTATTTTGCCTTAGCCACATAGGTATAGTTATACCCCAGATTTAACCTTCACACAGGAATGTTGTGCTTACATGGTGAAAAACTCTCACCATCTGACCATAACCTCCTATCATTTTATCTCTCCTCATACCTTATTCCTCCCAAAGTTCTTCATCATCATCATCATCATCATCATCATGACTTCCAGTCCTGTTACTACCTTCTCAGGCCATTATTCCTCCTCTGTCTTCATTTTCTAGTTCTCAACTTCAATCCTTATAGTTAACCAGGTCAATTACATGTTGTCTACTACTCCTGAATTCCTTGCTCCTTTAACCTACCACTTCTCATGCCTTGCCAAACTCCCACCTTGGATTACATCTACCTTCTCCATTCCTACTTACAGGCTATGGTCAGTCAATAAATATTTTTTAAGCACCTACTTTGAGCCAGGTACTAAATTCTGGGGATTTGAAGGGAGACAAAAAACATTTCTGGTCCTCAAGAAGCTCGTGATCTGATAGGGCAGACAACAAGCCAATACATTAGACAAATATCTCTCTCTCTCTCTCTCTCTCTCTCTCCCTCTCTCTCTGTCTGTCTCTCTCTTTACACACACACACACACACACACACACACACACACACACACACACACACACATATATATATACATATGAAATAATTGACAGAGGGAAGGTACCAGAAATAAAAGGGTTTGGGAAAGGCTTCTGGTGAAAGATGAGATCTTAGTTGGGCCTCAAAGAAAGCCAGGAGATATCACCACTGTTACTCAATATTGTACTAGAAATGTTAGCTTTAGGAATGAGAAAAAAAAGAAATTGAAGGAATTAGAATAGGCAATGAGGAAACAAAGCTATCACTCATTGCAGATAATATGATGGTATACTTAGAGAATCAAGTAAAAATTACTTGAAATAATGTAAACAAATTTATCAAAGTTTCAGGATATAAAATAAACCCATATAAATCATTGGCATTTCTATGTATTACTAACAAAGCCCAGCAAAGAAATAGAAAGAAAACTTCTATTTAATATAACTGTAGACAATATACAATATTTTGGAGTCTACATGTCAAAACCCAGGAACTATATGACTACAATTACAAAACATTTTTCATACAAATAAAGTCACATCTAAATAATTGGAAGATATATCAGTTGCTCATGGATAGGCCAACCTAATATAATAAAAATGACAATGAATTTACTTATTCAGTGCCATACCAATCAAACTACCACAAATTATAGAGCTAGACAAAATAATAACAAAATTCATCTGGAAGAACAAAATATCAAGGGAATTAATGAAAAGAAATGCAGTGGAAGGTGGTCTAGCAGTACCAGATCTAAAACTGTATTATAAAGCAGCAATTATCAAAACTATTTGGTACTGGCTAAGAAATAAAATGGTGGATCAGTGGAATAGGTTAAGTACACAAGTCATAGTAGTCAATGACTATAGTAATATATAGTATAGTAATCTGTTGTTTGGAAACCCAAAGAGTCCAGCTTCTGGGATAAGAATTCACTATCTGATAAAAAAAATGCTGGGAAAACTGGAAAATAGTATGGCATAAACTAGGCATGATCAGCATCTTATAGCATATTCCAAGATAAGGTCAAAAATGGGTATGTGATTTAGACATAAAGGATGATACCATAAGCAAATTAGGAGAGCAAGGAATAGTTTTACCTGTCAGATCTATGGAGAAGGGAAGAATCTATGACCAAACAAGATATAGAGAACATTATGAAATGCAAAATGGATAATTTTGATTACATTATATTTAAAAAATTTTTGCACAAAATCAATGCGACCAAGATTAGAAGGAAGCAGAAAACTGGGAAATAATTTTAATGTCTTTGATAAAGGCCTCATTTCTAAAATACAGAGAGAACTGAGTCATATTTATAAGAATACAAGTCATTCCCCAATTGATAAATGGTCAAAGGATATGAACAGGCAGTTTTCAGATGAAGAAATTAAAATTATCTATAGTCATATGAAAAAATGCTCTAAATCATTATTGCTTAGTGAAATGCAAATTAAAACAACTCTGAGGTACTACCTCACAGCTATCGGATTGGCTAATATGACAAAAAAGGAAAATTATAAATGTTGGAGAAGATGTGGGAAAATTGCAACACTAATGCACTATTGGTTGTGAACTGATCCAAACATTCTGGAGAGCAATTTGGAACTATGCTCAAAGGGTATTAAACTATGCATACCCTTTGATCCAACAATACTGCTGCTAGGTCTGTGAGATCATAAAAAAGAGAAAAGCACACCACATGCACAAAAATATTTATACTACAGATCTGTTTGTGGTGGCAAAGGACTAGAAATTGAGGGGATGACGATTATTTGGGAATGACTGAACAAGTTTTGGTATGAATGTAATGGAATACTATTGTTCTATAAGAAATGGATGAGCAGGTGGATTTCAGAAAAATCTGGAAAGATTTACACGAACTATTGATAAGTGAAGTAAGGAGAACCAAGAGAACATTGTACACAGTAACAGCAACATGTTGCAATGGCTAACTTTGATAGACTTAGCTCTTCTCAGCAATGCAATGATCTAAGATAATTCCAAAAGACTCATGATGGAAAATGCTATCCACATCCAGAAAAAGAACTATGGAGTCTGAATGCAGATTGAAGTGTAATACTATTTTCTCTTTTTAATTTTTTGTTCTTTCTTCTTGTTTTTCCCTTTTGTTCTGATCTTCTATCAAAACATGACTAATGTGGAAATATGTTTAATAGGATTCTACATGTATAGCCTATATCAGATTGTTTGCCTTCTTGGGAAGGAACTAAAAATCTTACAAAAGTGAATGTTGAAAACTATCTTTACATGTAATTGGGAACAATATCATTAAGTGGAAAAAAAGAAAGCCAGGGAATACTTTAAATTTTTTTTTTGTATCCATAGTTCATAAATAGTTTCTTTGTGAAGAGTCACAATATATGCTGGATATAAACTATCACAAGAAATGAAATTGACCATATTGTTACTGAAGGGAAACAATCATTTATTGATGTGGTAGTCATTTCTGAATTAACTGTCAGTTAGATCATCTACAGATGGCAAAGGATTCCAAATTAAAAGAATAGATAAAATGGAGGGAGAGGTAAGACAACTGCATGAAATTTTATAACAGCTCTGACCTGACCTATTCAAAGAAGCTGTTGATGGTGAAAAATGCTTCATAAAGAAAAACACATTGATTCTGATTATCCCTATGTCTCATAAAAGTTCGATCAATATAAAGCACCTGGTGTAATGAACCTAGAAACCACCTTACCAAAAATAACCAAACTGAACCACACCAAAACAAAAACCCTTAATCCCCTTGCCACTAATTTTGCCATGCTATGTCATAGTGCATTCTGTTGGTTATACTTAAATTGGACTTGGGCTTCAGGCACTTTGGTGGTATAAAGATACTAAATCTTTACATTTTTTTTCTGAACATTTCAAAGGAATTTTTCTGAGTTTTTCAGTTCCAAAAATTTGGGATAGCAAGTTGGATATCTCTAAAACTACTGAGATTTCATCCATATGACTAAACCAAGGAGCGAGATTCTATACTAACTGTTCTATCTTTTGAAGAAAATTGGGTATGGTTTTTTTTCTTTTTTACGTAACTTTTATTTTATTTTATGTTTTAAATTATTTAATTTCCCTCCCTCCTACCTCCCCAAACTGAAAAGAAAGAAAAAAGAAAAACAAATCCTTTAAATAAATATAATCAAGTAAAACAAACAAACAAAAAGCCCAAATTCTCACACATTGGCCAAGGTAAAAATTTTATATCTCACTTTGTATTTTAAGTCCATTCCATCTATGTCAAAAGGTGGGTAGTATGTTTCATCACCGGTCCTCTGGAGTCTTGGTTGGTCATTTCCTTGATACGATATACATACATAAATATATGCACATATATATGTGTATGCATGGATATACATATACATAAATATATATGTATACATACATACACACATATATACACATACATTTTCTTTCCCTTTCAGCTATGGAGGGCCCAGCAATGCCTCCTCTATCTTGTTATGGTATTGTTTCAGAGTGGCTTAGCTTGTGTCTTATAAGATCACTGTAAATGTTATAACCAGGGCCATCCCTATTCAGGTGTTCACTCATGCCTCTATATTTGGAGGATTAAGTGGAGCCTAACTCTGTTGAGAACTGGGTAGAAAGAATCATGGGTGAAGAAGAAAGAGGTTCATTGCCAGGTGGTGCTAAGAGAGCCCAGAGTTTCCTACCCCAAGTAGTCTACCCATAAGGGTGGGTGCTGATAGGTCTAAGGAGTAGTGATAGGTTGCCTAGCAACAAGTCTCCATTCTTTTGTGCACACACCCTCTAGCATATCTGTTGGCATTTTGTGACATCTTAATCTTTTTTATTTTCTTTCAAAGTAAGCTGTCTTTTAAATTTAATTAGATTTCACTTTTGTAAAAGTGTGTGCGGAGATGAAAAACCCAATGTGATTTGCCAAAGCCCTGCATTACACCCCTAAGGGTGATCACAATCATAATTTTTAAGATAAATTTTTATTGGTGCTTTTTTGTTATCACTTACCAATGACTTCCTTCCTCCCAATAGCATCCTTCTTTGTAACAAAGAGATGTGGTTAAGCTAAACAAGGCAAAACGTCTAACAACATTTTTCCAGTTCTGAACTTATGATCCATTATACTTTTGCTAAAAGGAGGAAGGTATGTTTCACCATTAATGGGCTAAAGGCAATTCATGACTACATTGACCTGAGTTCTAGTATCTTTCAATTTTTTCCCCTTTTATGTTATTGTAGTAATTATGCAAATTGTTCTCTTCATTCTGTTTACTTCTCTAGTCATTGGTTTATGCAAATCTTACTAAATTGCTTTCAATTTTTTAGATTCATCTTTTCTTACAACATAATACTATTCCATTACATTCATATACCAAAATTTGTTGTCATTCACTAAATGATAGATATCCACTTTGCTTCCAATGTTTTTGCTGTCACAAAAAGTGGTGCTAAAAATTTGTAAGGTGGACTTTCCCCCTGTCTGCCACCTCCTTGGCATATGTGATCACAGTAGTCTTGTGGCTGGTCCCCTGTCAAATGGTGACAGGGGTAGCCACAGTTGGGGAGGAATGGGGAGGCATGTTAAGTATTCTAGACCAAGGAATAGCTGACGATCAGATGTTGGACTGAGGTAAGAAGGGGTCCTTAGATTTTGTTTTCCCACCAAGAAGTTTCCAGGGTTATTTGCCTTTTGATGTTAATGGTCATCCTTAAAGCTTACTGCTCTTGGAGCCTGGTAATTTTCTGGCTGATTTTATTCAGCCTGTCAAAAATCTGCAGGATTCTCATGGATCAGACCTCTTGCCTTGTCCCTGTGAGTCACATGTCCAAAAAAGACAATGTAGCTGAAGAAATCTATTAATGAAATAAAGCATTCATTCAACAATGCATGTATGGCTTTGAAAAATTGCTACAGCTAGCATTTATAGAGTACTTTATGGTTTACAAAGCACTTTGAAAATATTATCTTATTAATAGTAACAACAACCCTGGGAGGTAGGTACTATTATTTTTCCATTTTCCCAAGGAAACTGAGGCAGAGAGAAGTTAATTGGCTTGCCTAGGGTCACATAGCAAATGAATAAATACCTGAGGCAGAATTTGAACTCAGGTCTTCTTCTCAAGTCCAGAACTTTATCTACTTGAAATCTAAATGTAGTAGATATCTTTGAGACAGACAATAGAAGCCCAGATCACTGCTCCTCAGCGGACTTTCTTTTATTACTTTAGAGGATGGTTCATGGGCTGATGATAACCCATCCTCTGCTCTGAATAGAGAAGAGTCCAAATCAAAGATTTAGAATTCTTTGGATTCTCTAAGCCTATTAAATCAAACCACTTCCAATGTCTTAGAGTAATTTGGTTATTCATGAGAATAACACCTTTTCCAAGAGAAATAAAGTTAATTTTCCACTCTTCTGCAGAGGAGCTCATTAATTATACATTTTAGATTTCATCAATTTCAGCTAGATAAAACTATTCCTTTAACTAGATGTCAAGGAAGACATACAATATTAAGTTAAAATATACTGGAAGGCAATAAATGGTTATTTTATTAAAAAAACACAATTCTGTTACTCATAAAATTTTCTCACTTAGTTTCCTAATTGAATGCCCAAGTCTTACATTTAGATACTCAAGTCAATGTATAATAATCCTGTGAACTCAGGGGGGAGAAAAAAACCACCCAGAAATTTCTAAACTATTGAATCCCTTCAAGATAAAGGGCAGATGGATAATTTTTCCCCCTAAGTACTTTTTGAAATAATACGTTGGCATCTGCAGCAGCTCCATCCTTTCACAAAAGCATCGACATGCCTCTTATCCTGCTCTCACCAGGAATTCACACTCTCCCAATTAGAAAATTGTCTCAAAAAAGTTTACCACAGATGATCTTAAGCTTTGGCAACTTTTCTTGCCAACAAAACTAGGGAAAGGAGGAAAGAGAGCTCAGTTTTTACTCTTTGGCATTCTTAATGATTTTTCCCAGGTTGGGGTTCTGTTTTCATCTCAACCGATTTTTCAAAAACCATTCTGTTTGGACAACCCCCCATCAAGATGAGCTGAAGAAGTAAACACCACACTCTCCTAAGACTCTGCAGGATGTAACTCTAGCCATCTTCCACAGCTCTCGTATCTTCTGCTTGTTTGGTTCACTTTCAGGAAAAACAAAACTAAACCAAAAATTCCCCCACCCTTTGCTATCCCCTTCAGATCAGATGCAAAGCATCACTGAAAATATTCCTAATCTTTCTATTGATTTAAAGGAGGATGAGGATGGAAGGGAAACAGCTTTCTTTCTTCTACATGAAGACTTGTGTTAACAGTCTCCTTGATAGTTATTTTTCTTAAAGGTAAAAAGGTTATATTTACAATAAAAGATGGCAGCTATCTGGTACCATAAAGTGCTAAACCTTGAATCTGAAAATCCTGACTTTACATTCAGCCTCAGCCACTTAGTAGTGATGTGATCCTGGGCAAGTAAGTCACTTAACTTCTGTCTGCCTCAGTTTCCTCATCTGTAAAATGGGGATAATCGAACCCATTAATAGCATGATTAGTGAGATATTTGTAAATTATTTGTAATTAATTAGCAAAATCCTTTACATGTAATTAAATATTTGTAATTAATGAGATATTTGTAAAGTGCTTTGTAAACCATAAAGTACTACATAAATTCTATTATTGTTGTTCATATAGGAATAATTAAATAATTATAAGGGTTATTAAGTCTTTGCACACAAATGGCTGGTGCTTGTACAACTTCATCTTAATATGCTAAGATCCAACTATGGACCCAGTAGACTAGAGACCACTCAGAAACATTTGGTCTCTTACCATGTTCATGTGGTCAGATGTTAAACTACTACTTGAGTAACCAGATATTAAGAACACAAATCAGAGTGAACAATGATGTTGACTTTGCATTCAATTCATGATGAGATATAGATTCTATATTTTATGAATATGTTTGTTATTGAGCCTGTCTCTTCTATTAGATTGTAAGGTTTTCAGAACAGAGATTCTGATTCCTGCTCCTTGTATCTCTTGTCTCTGAAGTATTCATTTCACTGCCCTGCAAATACAGCAAGTATTGCTCATTACTAATGGACTGAATTGTTTTTCTCAGTTATTAATTGAAATCGAAGGGGTGTGTGTGGGTGTGTGTGTGTTTGTGTGTGATCTATGTGAAATCGATTACCTTGGTTTATTGTCTCAAATTTGGAAGGAAAAGTTTGCTAGACCTGATGTGAATTTCAGATATCAGCAGAGCAACGGACCATTCAAATGGAACATTCCTATTGATGTTGTCCTCTTCATGCAGACTGAATGAGGCCTCTACTTTGTAGGATTGTCATTTAGTAGCCCTGGTTGTCACTTTTTGCTCTTCACCATAATGGATGAGGGATTTTCTGTAGGAGGCTTTATAAAGATCTTGAACAACAATCTCATGATTTTAAATAACTAGTTACAGTTTTACCCTCTCTGAGGGGTGCTTTTCAATAGGATATACAGGCATTAAGCCATGTGATTCCTGTTAACTCTAGTAGAAGCTGAACAGCTAAATTCTCAATATATGAGGGCAAAAAAAAAAAGGATCCCTTGGTACTGTTAGGGAGGAAGAAGCAATTAAAATTTTGTAGGTTTTGGAGAGATTCCCTTCCTTTTCCTTTTTCATTCTGTCACCATTTTTGCTTTATTAGAAAACAAGCACCCATCTGTTTTCTATATAAAAGAAAATGTTTTTTTAATTGTATTTATTTGCAAGCTAGTAATTCCAAGCAATATGATTAATCTGAGGCAATAAGAAATGACTTCAAGAAAGTACTTATAAAGGCCACTACCCTTCAGTGTTCAGTTTTTCTCACATTCTCAAGTTCCTTGGGAAAACCTGCCAGTCGTCTTCAATTTCTGCTCATTTTTTATTGCATTTATCGCTGAATAAGGAAGGTTGGGAGAAGGGAGAAAATTAAATACTGCACAGAAAAGAAAATACATGTGAACTGACTGAGCTGTCTTTTCCTGCTGCGAAAGAGCACAGGATTTAGACTTTCTTTTAAAAAAATGTTTTATTGAAGACTTAAAAAAAAATCATACGTAGAAGAACCACTTCTAGGCCCACAGTGCTGTCATATTGTACATATGCTTTTCTACTTGGAGGCCCAGGCACATGCTTTGGACAAGATTCAGTTCTTGGGAGCCACACCTCTAATGAGAGGGGTTAGACAACTTGTCCTTACACTCTTTAGTTCGTTAAAAACCCCCACCTCAGGTGCTGTGGGGGTGTTTGAATTTATTTTCCTCCAAAAACATTGCGCGTAAAAAAGGGTTCTTATTGTACAATGTGGATCAGATATGGAATTGGTAATTTATTTCTAAACATAAAAGGAATATGAAACAGTACATTCACAAGTATATATTTGACAAAAACACACTTAAAACAGGATTCAGTAACTTAACTTATAACAAAACTGTTTCAATCTGCTGGGAAGCTGATACTTAAACCTTATCAGAGCGTAAGCAGTTTGTAGGATTGCTAATGAGGCATTTTCCATTTCACCATGGCTCTCCTCCACAGTCCCAAACTCTCTTATTATATGTCTGCTGGCAAAATGGCCAGGCTTGGGCCTATCCTCTTGTTCATGGTAGTCCTTTCCAGAAGTGCTGGAGAAGTCACCGTGGCACTGCTGCTACCATGTATTTCTGACCCAGAACTGCCATATCTTTTGGACTCATCAGGTGACTTCTGTGCTTAGGCATATGTGTCTTGGGAGAGGTATGTGTCCAACTAAGATCAGAAAATAAACAAACAAATACAAAAAAGGCAGCCCACCCCAGGTTTAGGCTTGTGGGGGAGGAACATATGCTTCGGATGCCATTAGAAATATGAAAAAGGTGAAAAATAATCTCAACTTTTAAGGAGCTTACCTATCTAATGAGACAACATTCAAACAAGATACACAGAAGAAAAATTAGAGAAAATCAACAGAGGAAAGGCATTAGGATTAAGGATGATGGGGGAGAAGTTTTCTTGCAGAAGGTATGACTTTAGCTGAGACTTGAAGGGAGTCAGGGACGTCAGGAGGTGGAGAGAAGGAAGCAGGAGGTTCCAGGCTTGGGAGACAGTCAGCGAAAATCTGGGAGCTGGGAGATAGAGAGTGTGATTCTGGAAATGGCAGGGTAGCTTGTATGAGAGTGAAGGGGATAGAAGGGAAGGGGAGGGTATAAAGTATAAGAAGATTTGAAAAATAGGAAGGGGCCAGGTTATAGAAGACATTAAAACCAAACAGAGGATTTAACATTTGATGCAGAAGATGATAGGGAACCATTGGAATTGATTTGAATAGGAGGCTATAGTCAGAGTTGAGCTTTAGGAAGATCAGTTTTCTAGATATTTGCATCCAGAAAGGAAAGACAAGTCAAGGGGTTGGGCTACTCACTTCTGTACATTCTCTGAGTCATTCCTCTGGCTCCCAAGACAATAAGAGACTCTATTGTCTCAAAAAGTACAAGATTTTAAGTGGTATCATTTCTAGCTAGAAGTCCTCTAAAACTTCCATGGAGCCCCCTAGAATTAGAAATGGCAACTCTGACTATGCTCCATTGTATGTTCTCCCTACATAAAGATCACAATTGTTTCTAGAAACAACCAGATCCAATCCTACAGCATGATCCCAAGTTCTACCTTCCTTTGTATTAGAGAAACATTGTTGTGGAAAAACAAATAATACAATTACCAAATCTGAGAATGTATGCAACATTCTCCACCTATCCTCAAGTGTTTTGTCAAGAGTAGTTTATATACTTTTTCATTCATTTATTAAATGTTTCAGTACCACTCTGGTGTGGTTGTGATCCTATAGATTTCCTCCAAGCAAAGAGTTGAAGTCATCACTTACATGGCTGACACATATATATTGTTCAAATTTATCTAAATGGTCTTTAGCCGCTTGTACCATTCTATATGAAAGTAGGCACAACCATAGATGTCTATTGAAATTATCACATTAAAGGAGTTTTGAGTCAATGTGCATATGTGCTTAAATTTTTGACTCAAAAGTAATTATTTCTGAAAATAAAATTTTCTTCTTGGCATTTTTTCTGTTTTCATATATATATGGTATGTGTGGCATTTTTCTGTTTTATATATGTATATTTATGCATGTGTATATGCATAATACAAATACACATTACATACATACACATGTATGTATACATGTGTGCATTTATAGTCATTATTTGGCTAGTCATAAATAAAAAAAATGGTACTAACAGACTGGTTTTTTTGATACCTCTAGGAGAATGAGGAAAGTGAGTACAGGTTATCTAATGGCAATGATATGAATCTTCTCAAGTAGAGAAATAGCATATAGCATCTGGAGTTAAATGATTGCTACATGTGTTGATTCTTTGTAGAGGATGTTCTCTGATATCTAACATATGGCAAGAAGATCTAAATTCTGTCCAACGCCGATTTGTGGAATTGGCTCCACCCTACTTGGTTGGCAATTCCAGTTATGCCCAATTGGAATATCACATTTGCCCATTTCTAGCTACCCAGATGAATGAATGAAAAAGAATTATTAAAACGCTTACTGTGTGCAAAGCACTGTGCTAATCACTGGAGACACAAATAGAAGAGCAAGACAGTCCCTGCTTTCAAAGCTCACTGTTGAATGGGGGAAGATAACACATATTGGAGGTTTCAGCGGTAGATCAGATGAAAAAAAAACATGGTGGTTCTTAAGGTACAGTCCAAAACAGACAATAATGTATCTTCTTCAATGTAATTCCCATTTGTAAAACAATATCTATTTCTAATACTGAACAAGTTGACGGTGTCAAGGATTTTGATGACAAGAACTTTCTTTTTATAGGTAAGGCTGTTGAGGAAGAAGAGGATGCAGCACCTGTAAAAGCACTGTCAGGTTGAATTTCCACAAAGGTTGCTTCTCTGGACTTTGGCAGGATAGAAGCAAAGTTGGTGGCTTCTATTCCCTGTGACTTTTGGGCTTAAGCAGCAGTTGATCAGTGATTAGTATCAGTGGTAGCAGGAATGGTGGACCATTGGCTTCCCTGGATGATAACACTAAAGGCCAAACTAGAAGCTGGATTGTTTTTGTTTTTTGTTTTGCTTTTTAGAGGGGGGAAGGCAGGGCAATTGGGGTTAAGTGACTTGCCCAAGGTCACACAGCTAGTTTTTGTGTTAAGTGTCTGAGTTCGGATTTGAACTCAAGTCCTCCTGACTTCAGGGCCAGCACTCTATTCACTGTGCCACCTAGCCACCCCAAGAAGCAGGGTTGTTAACCTGAGACTCTTGGGTGCTAGATTCTGGGCTACCTCAGTCAATAAGTCCATTAGCAAACATTTACTAAGTGCTTACTATATTGTTAGGCACTGTGCTAAGCATTAGGGATACAAAGAGAGGCAAAAATAGTCCCTGCCTTCAAGGCACTTACATTTTAATGAAGAAGGCATGTAAAAAACTAGGTATATATAAGATAAATAAATAGAAATATGTATAGAATGATTTTATACATATATATACACGTGTATGTATATATATATTATATGTATGCATATATAAACACACGTATGTATATACATTGTGTCTAATGGTAGCCATCTCTAGGGTGGGGTGTGGAGAAGGAAAAAATGGATAGTTACATGATAAATTTATTACATATTTAAAAGGAATAGCAAGTTGTACATAATAGATTTGCAGTTTTACATGCAATCTTTTTTTTATTATGCTATGTTATGGGAATGCTTGTTTTATTTCATAAATTAAAAATAAAATAAATAAAAAATATACATTAAAAAAAGATACATGTAGGATAGATGGAAGGTAATATAAGAGGGGAAGGCACTGGTAGCTGGAAAGGCCTCTTGTAGAATTTGAGATTTGAGCTGAATGTTGAAGGAAGGTAGGGAAACCAAGAGACAGAGTTGAGGTTGGCAGCGCATCCCAAGCATGAGGAACAGTCAGTGTAGGAGAGATGAGCTTCAGAGGAATAGCTAAGGCCAGTATAGTTAGGAGGTGCAGTGCAAAGAGGAGAGTTAAATAGAAGAAGACTGGGATGATGAGGTAAGAAGCCAGATTACAGAGGCATTTGAAGAGAGTTGAGAGGAAAAGAAATAAGAGACACCAAGAGTCCAGGTCATAAAGAGATTTAAATAGCAAACAGAAGAGTTATATTTGATCCTGGAATTAATAAGGAACTACTGTAGGCCCCTGAGCAGCAGAGTGACATGGTTAGACCTACAGTTTAGTAAAATGATTTGGGGAGCTGAGTGGAAGAGATGAGACAGTGAGGCCAGGCAAATGGCTACCATTGCAATAGTTGAGGCAAGAGGTCATGTGGTTCTTTATTAGTGTGGTGACTATGTGAGTATAGAAAAGTGGACACATTGAAGAGAGGATGGGAAGGTAGAAACAGCAAGATTTGGCAACTGATTGAAAATGTGGGGTGAGTTAGTGGAGAATACGGGATAGCATAAAAGCTGTGGCCTCAGTCACCAGGAGGATGACAATGCACTTGAGAGAAATAGGAAAATCTGGCAAGAGAAGCAAGTTTTGGGGAAAAGATAGCAAGTTTTGTCTGATATATTTTGAGTTTGAGATATGTATGCAACATACAGTTCAAGATGTCCAAAAGACAGTTGGAGATGCAGACCTGGAGCTCAGGAGGGAAACTAAAACTGGATCGAGAGATCTGGGAATCATCTGCATGGAGATGATCATTCAGCCTACGGAAGTTCACGAGATCATCACATTAGCTGTATAGAATGGAAAGAGGGTCCAGAACAAAACTTTGGGGAGTACCCACATCTAGTGGGCATGATACTTGGTTGTTGTTTTGTCCTTCATTCTGGAAGAGGACCATGACATCAGGAGGTGATGCCATGACTTTACTCATGAATTGGATTTAAGTGAGGGAGGGCTGCACAGTAACCAACCTCATTCTCCCCTCCAGAGCCATCTGGATCTAGTGGCAAGATATAGATCAGGACAACTGGAGATGGCTCCAGATGTGGTGGGAGACCTTGGTCTTTTTAAGGTAAGGTCTCAGTTTGACTGAAGCAATGCCTATTCAGTGATTAAGGCTAGGTCCTAAAAAAAAAAAGTTAAGCAAGACCATCTGATGTAATGATCGTTAGTGATACAACAAATCATTCAGCATGTAGAGTCTACCATTTCTTAACTGAGGGAAGAGAGTGTGTTTTAACATTAGTCATCTGGAATTCACAAGTTGCATTTCATATTTGCTTTCAATTCCATGGGCTTTTGATGTTGTTTTCATTTATAATATTATAGTTGTGCATTTTGCCCCTAGGTTTCATTTTGTTCATTTTGCCCCAGTTATAGAAATCTTGCCATGTTTTTTTAAATTTTTCAAATTCATTGTTTCTTATAGCATCATGATTTTTTTTTGTTACATTTATATGCTACAATTTGTTTAGCTATTACCTAACTGATAGTATATTCCTCATTTCCAGATTTTTGTGGCTAAAAAATAATTTGGTATGTTTGAGCCTTTTCTTTATGTCTTTATCCTCTTTGGGCTATAAGTGCAACAATGAGATCATTGGTTCTGACCGTACTATCAGTTTAGTGGGGGTCTTACATAATCTTAAATTGTTTCCTAAAAGTTAGATGAAATTCACAGTTCTAGCAACATTATATTAGTGTCTATATCTTTCCACAACCCTTCCAACCTCAAATGTTTTTATCTTTGACTATCTTTGGTCTCTAAAGGGGGGGTTAGGCGAAACCTCAGACTTACCTTAATTTGTATTTCTGTTCTCTGTGATTCGTAACAATTTTTCATATTTTGTTTATAGTTTTATAAACTGACAGCTTTGGATCTAGAAGGAATTTTAGAGATCATCTATTCCAACCTCTTTCTTTTATAGATGATGAAATTGAGACTGAGAGGGATTAAGTGGCTTATCCAAAATTACACAGGTAATAAGTGATATATATAGTCAGGACTTGAACCTAGTTTCCCTGACTCCAAATCCATTGCTCTTTTGACTATATTATTTCCAGTAGATACACTTGGAGTCAGAAAGTCCTGAGTTCAAATCCAGGCTCAGACACTTATTAGCTATGTTACCCCAAGCAAGACAACTGCCTTCTGCCTCAATTTCCTCATCTGTAAAATAGGGCTAATCATAACACCTACTTTCCAGGTAGGAGGATAAAACAAGATAATATTTGGAATATGCTTTGCAAATGTTAAAGTGTTATATAATTGCTAGCTATTCTCCTCTGTTTGCTCCCCCTACTTCTCCTTCTTCTCCCCCTCTTTCTCCTTTCCCTTCTCTTTGTCCTTCTCTTTTTCTTCTTCCTCTTCTTCCTCCTCCTCCTTTGTTCTTTTGAAAGCTGTTCATATCTTTTCAGCACTTACCTATTAGAGAACAGGTCCTAAAGATTGAGTCAATTCTCTTTAAATTTTGTATATTAGATTTTTATCAAAGGTGTTCCATACTAAGATTTCCTCCCCACCCCCGATCCATGGTCTATTCTTATTCTATCTAGTACAAAATCTATTGATTTTATTTCTGGAAAAACTTTTCTGTTTTATATAACTAAAATATTGTATTTTGTCTGTGATAATCTTTATTCCTTGTCTGTTTGTGAATTTTCTCACCAACTATATTTGTGATAATCTTCTATTCTCTAATGTTTATATGATATGACCTTTTATATTTAGATTTCTTTTCCATTTGGAACTTATATAACATTCTAGTCTCAAATAATTTTCTCCAAAATTGCCTTCCAGGTTTCCCAGAAATTCTTATTGAATAAGGAGCTGTTCCCTCCACAGCAGCTTGTATTCTTGGGTCTATCTGAACATAGCAGAACAATGTTGTTCACCTCCAGGTCTTGCTCATCTACTTTGTTTGCTGATCTACTTTTCTATTTTTAAGTAAGTATCAAATGTTTTTTATGATTAACACTTTATAATATAAATTTGAGATCTAACAATGCAATGCACCTCTCATTTCTATTTTTTCCCATTCTTTTTGTTGTAATTCTTGGCCTTTTGTTCCTCTAAAAGAATTGTTTTCTTATTGTGTCTAGTTACAAAGTAGTCTCTTGGTAGTTAGATTGGTATAGGATTAAATCCATAAATTAATTCAGCTAGGATAATCATTTTTATTATATTGGTAAAGCCCTGCCAAGAATATTGAATATCCTCCAATTATTTAGGGCTTCTTTTACTTCTCTAAAGATTCTTATATTTTATCTAAATGTTCTCTGGGTCTTGGTTAGTTAACTCCCTCATATTTAATGCATTTTGTAGCTATCAAGCTTCCTTCTTAAAGAAAGTATTTGTGATATATAAATATATGTGTACACATACCATAAGTGTATTCATATACACAGCAATGTACACATACACATGTATATGCATACACACATATATGATAAGCACATATGTGTCATGAATACTTTCTTTAAAAAGGAAGTTTGATAACTATAAAATAGATTAACTATGGGGAGTTAAATTCAGCTAAATTCATATATTTGTGTGTGTAAGAGTGTGTATATACATAACTGTTTTGTACTTTGTTTTTGAAGAGTACCAATGACATCACAGGGTGATCTCTTGACTTGTAAGTGAATTGGATTAAATGAGATATTGTTGCAAAAAGTTGTCAGTCTCACTCTCTCTTCCAGAGTCACCAAAGTCCAGTAGCAAGACAAAAGTCAAGATCACAGGCAATGGCCTGGGATGCAGTGGATAACCTTGGTGCCTTTGATGCCCGACCAAGCTCTACGTGTTCCACAGTGTCTTTTTCAGCCACCTCCTTGGCCATTAGAACCAATTGTTCTCATCTGTCCATTCTGCCAGGAGAAGTCTTCATGTGCTTAGAGTAGATAGACAGCCCCCTACCTCACCAGTAGGCTTGAGGCCTGTCTGGTTTAGCCAGTCTGCTGATACAATTTTACTGGAGTGTGGCCACTATACATGCTATCTAGCTGTTTGGAGCCCCAGGTGAGAGTTGGGTGACTAACTTTGGGACACCAAAGGTAAATGAGTATCTCTGAAAAGGGCTCAGCAAGTCCTCACACCAGAAGTATTAAGCCTCTCTTAACACCCTGTATATACACACACACACACACGAACACATATACATGCTTATATATATATGTATATTGTATGTATAGATGCACACAAGGCTTCTGTGTAATCTATAATCTTTTGACCTTTTTTTGTTTCTTGATCCTAAGTCATACTTTCCAACATTTTTCACCATCTTACTCTATGCTCACCTTTACACTGAAGTCACTAATCTTTTAATCATATATTGATTTAATTTAGAGGGACTCAGTTCCTAAGATTCCTCTCTGAATCTCTTTTCTTGTTTTTCACCCCAGATGTCAGAGCACAAGTTGCAGTTGTCTTCATGATGGTCTTTTTTTTGCCTTGGCTCCTCTGGAGCACTCACTGCGGATCATAATGCCCAAGTGTTGTATGACGTGATAGTTCTCATTCTCTTTGATAAGACTTGATAAAAACAGGTTTATCACTTCTTACCCACAAATGGGGTGGGAGAGGGGGATTCTTATCCAAAGAGAGCCCATGAACTAACATTTCAATTAGTTATAACTTGCTTCTCTCTTCTCATTCCATTTATTTTGTGATACAAAGATCAATATGACTCACTTCCATCAGTAGTAGCTGCATTTGTTGGTCATTACACAAAGATCTCATCTCCAGAATATCAAGAATTAAATTAATGTTTATAAATGGCTTAAAGCCTTAACACCCTCTTCTCCCCTTTTTGTCCCACTTTACTGTAATAGCCACATTGGACTAAGAGATATTTTGCAGTTTTGTTTCATGAGCTTCCATTAAAAATAATTCAACACGGGGCGGAGCCAAGATGGCGGCATAGCAGCAGCAACACATCGCAGCTCTCACATAGCCACCCCAAAATACCCAAAAAATAGGACTCTAAACCAATCCTGGAACTCCAAAACGCACACAAAGATACTTCCCACTAAAGTCAGCTC
>CM053582.1:262365835-262398729 GCA_028627135.1 Pseudochirops cupreus
TTCCACATCCTCTCCAGCATTTGTCATTTTCCTGTTTTGTCATCTTAGCCAATCTGACTGGTGAGATGTGGTACCTCAAAGTTGTTTTGATTTGCATTTCTCGAATCAATAGTGATTTAGAGCATTTTTCCATATGCTTAAAGATATCTTTAATTTCTGCCTCTGAAAATTGCCTGTTCATATCCTTTGACCATTTATCGGCATAAAGCTTTATGAAAGAATCATTGCAAAAGTATGTATTAAGCCCTCATTATATAAAGAGCTAAGTGGAAACAAACACAAAAGTGGACAGTTTCTGCCCTCAAGGGGCTTACATTCTAATTCCTCCTAAAACCCTAAAATTTAGGGTTTGCCGTTTTAGCACTTGTCCTTTTGAAAGTAGTGAACTGCTGGGAGAGAGACTTGTTGATTTTGCCAGATACAAGGTTAGCCCTGTATGTCCTTGGAAGCACTCAGCATGATAACAGCAGTAATTCTTGCGAAAAAAAAAAAGTCACTTAGGACATAAACATAATAAACTGAATAATTTGTGGGAATAATTAGTGTTGAGGTTAGAGCTTCCTGAGTAATTAGCTTGTAGTTACATAAAAGAGTTAAGTTGAAGCAAGTCAGGTACTTGATATAAAAAGTACTACAAACTGTAGTTTGGTTTAAGATTGGGAAAAAAGGGATAAACAACTTATTAGACTTTCAGCTTTCAGTGCTAAGTCAATTGGTTTGGTATTGAATAAGAAAACAAACAAATCTGAGCATAAAAATCTGGCTTGTCATCACTCTACAACACTTTTTTTTATATAAGCAAGGATTAATATGAAGGATTAAAATGAAAGCCTTTATGAAAAGCAGGATAAGATATGAAGAAGGAATATAGGGCTAGTCACAAGGAAAAACATATTTGCTTCCCCGCCCTAATACCATATCCTGCTCTAACTTCCAGGTCTAGTAGAATTAGTCTGAAGATATTCTAGATGAGCCGGAAATCGGAATTTTTTTTTTTTGGAGGGGGGAAGGCAAGGCAACTGGGGTTAAGTGACTTGCCCAAAGTCATACAGCTAGTGTCAAGTATCTAAGGCTATATTTGAACTCAGGTCCTCCTGACTTCAGGGCCAGTGCTCTATTCACTGCGCCACCTAGCTGCCCCCAGAATTTGTTTTTAGATTCATAGGGTCATAAATTTAGATCAGAACACCTCTTTCTGTATCCTTAGCACTTAGCACAGTGCTTGGCACATAGTAGGTGCTTGGTAAATGTTAACTGACTGACCTCAAAGGTCAAGCCACCCAAATCCTTCATTTTATGGATCAATCCATCAATAAACATTTATTAAAAACCTACTATGTGCCCTTTGGGGGCAGGTAGGTGGCACAGTAGATAGAGCACTGGGTTTAGAATCAAGACGATTCACTGTCATGAGCCCGAATCCAGCCATACTAGCTCTATGACCCTGGGCAAGTCACTTAATCCTGTTTGCCTCAATAAACAGGGCCAATAAAATTGGTTTAAAAAAAATGAGCTAGAGAAGGAAATGGAAAACCATTTCAGTACTTTTGCCAAGAAAGCTCCAAAATGGAGTCACAAAAGGTAGAATACAACTGAACAACAGCATGTGTCAGCCATTATGCTAAGCACTGGGGATACAAAGAGAGGCAAAAGACAATCCCTGCCCTCAATGAGTTTACAATCTAATGGGATGAGTAAATGAGGTTTTAAAAAGGGAAATGACTTGTCCATGATCACACAGATACTACTGTACGTGACAGAGAGAGAGTTGTAGATTTGTAAAATGTTCTCCTACTCCAAATTCAGCATTTATTCTACTGCATTTTCAGCTCCTATCATGTAGGCAAAGAAGAATCTTTTGGTTCGCCCTGTAGCAGTTGGCATAGCAACATTTCTAATAAGGAACTTAAATAATTTTTACCCTGCTGGGAAAACTTATGCCACTGGCCGTTAGATTCCAGGAAAAGCAAGCGTTTCAAGATGGAGACAATATTTATAAAGCACTTAACATAACGTCTGCCACATAGTAGGCATTTAATGCATGTTTGTCCTCTTTCCCCCACTTCTGGTCATCTGTGGTATTTCCCCTACTCTGCAACTACCATCCAAACCCATGCAGTTATCAATATAAATAGTTGCCTCCCATCCCAGTTGGCAACCTCACTAAGCCATTAAACCATTTGCAGTATTAATTAGAGGAAACCCTTACCTAGGATAATTTATAGATGGATAGGACAAAGTATTCAGGGAACCATAGGGAACAGTCATTAAACTGGCCAGAAATGTAGGTATAAAGGTAAAATGCTCTCTAATTTCAAAGATTCCATTATATTCCTGGACATAAAATTAATCACTCATTCTCCATTTAACTATGAATTTAGATATACATGTATTTAAATCAAGGATTTAAGCAGAGCATCATATAGGGCAGCTAGTAGCCCAGCCTAGAGTTAGGAAAACTCATCTTCCTGACTTCAAATCTGGCCTTGGGCAAGTCATTTACACCTGTTTGCCTCAGTTTCCTCATCTGCAAAATGAGCTGTGGGAGGAAATTGCAAACCACTCCAATATCTTTGTCAAGAAAACCCCAAATGGGGTCACAAATAGTCAGAGAAGGCTCAAAACAATTCAACAAAAATTATAAATCACCACCAACTTTCAATAGCATGAAGATGACTGAAAAATAGGTAAAGGCAAAGAATCAAATGTTATATGTTCATATACAATATAATTCATATGAATCAAGCTACACTTGAAAATAAAGAAATTTTCAGCCCAAAAAGGAAATAATCATTTTTGAAATTATTTTTTCTTTGTTAATATGACTTGTGATAAGGTCTCGACTCTTTATCTTTCCTTGTTTCCTATGAAAAGTGCAAAACAAAACTTGTCTATTCATTTATAGGTATTAAAACGACCAAATGACTAATTGCTAATTATAGAATTAAATAAAATGACACATAACTCTATTCAAAGGACCTTAGCTTTTGTTGTACAAAAGCGGATAGAACTCGTGCTATCTGTTTTGACATCTTTGTCAATTTCTGCTTTAACGTACCTATGACCACCTGTAATTACTAAGTACTATGCCTTAAAAAAAAATCTTCTGGTTAGGTCTATTTAGTGCCTTCTTTGCTGTCACAAATTCTTCTGTTCAAGTCCTTTGCAATGTTACAGTAAGAGAATACTCAAAGCTCATTATAATTGACAAGCATAGAAATGCATAACAGTAGTTTCCATAAGAAAGGACTGAAAAGGTTTTTTTTTTTTGGCAATTGTTTAATTTATTTATCTATTTTTAACATTCTTTTTTTAAATTCTAAGTTCCAAATTGTCTCTCTCCCTGAACCACCCCTCCTCTCCCCAACCAATATGATATCAATTATATGTGTAAAACTATTTTTGCAATTATTTGTAATACAACCTCCACTAATTTGCCCTGACCAGTTTCTCACTAGTGTTCTGCCCCATCCTCTATTAACCTCTTTGGCTTCGGAGATAGTCAAAGAGAGCCGCAAAATTTAAAAGGAATCCATCGGTCTCCACTGCAGGAAAATGGAAAACTTGGCCCACACACTTCAGAACTGAAAAGGTCACTGATCCTTATTTGGCTCACCCTTCTTAGTCTTCTGCCCTGGGCTTCTTTGCTATGGCACCTCCTCTCCACAGGCTGTGGGCTAGACTATGCTATGCTCAGAGGCCTACAAAAGCCTGTGGTACAGCCTTGCAGCTTTATTGTATGTGTGTGTATAGGAGAGGAAGAGTAAAAGAGAAGGGAAGGAATTCTCCCCTACTGGTCATTGTTGTTCAGTCATTAAGTCATGTCTGATGCTTTGTGACCCTGTGAATTATACTGTCCATGGGGTTTTCTTGGCAAAGATACTGGAGTGGTTTGCCATTTATTTCTCCAGTGGGTTAAGACAAAGAGAAGTTAAGTGAGTTGCCCAGGGTCACACAGCTAGTTAGTGTCTGAAGCAAGATTGAAGTCAGCCTTTTTGACTCCAGGCCCAACACTCTACCCACTGAACCACCCAGCTGCTTCCCTCTCCACCCCCACTGATCACATGAGCATATAAAAGATGCCTTTTCCCTCCTTACAATACCATATGGAACGTTACCTCCCTACTGACCCCTGAGCCTCCTCACAGAAGTGTAGTTTCTCTAATGCTACAAAGGGACCCTAGCAGAGATGGGAAAAGAATGTGTCCATTGGTTTAATCCTCATTTAGTTAGACAATGTTTTATGGACTTGGACCTGATCATTTCTCTAAACAATACTATATCATGGTAAGAGAACGGAACAAAGGATGTTTTTCTAACTGGGTTTTGATTGTGTTAAATAAATGCAGAGTGGAAGTTTACATATTTATGTGGGTGTAATGATGTAATTTAATTCCAGAAAACTCATACATTTACAAGTTGGTGTTAGGATATGTATACATTCCTAAGCACTGAGACTAGCAATTCATTTATACAAAATTATAAAAGGTGTTACCAACAGAAAAAAAATTACTGCCACCTTCATGGGGAAAATAAAATCTTTAAAATGAAGACAAGGGGAATTATTTTGTATTTTTGACAATCTTTTAAGTTTAAGACTGAATACATTAAGTTCTACCCTTCCAGGTTAAGGGACCTCAAGAACTCTCTTTCCCAAGCCACAAACATGGGGAATCTTAGGACAAGTGGCGTCTTTTTGCTTTCTTCACAGACTGTCCAGATTACTCTGCTTATCCGGATACCTAGTCTAGAATATTGACAATAGTAACAGTTAACATTTACATAGCACCTACTATGGGCCAGGTATGTGGCTAAGTGCTCTACAATTACTATCTCACTTGAGCTTCACAATAATCCTAGAGAGTATTTGGCAGTACCTGTGTCCCCCTGGCCTCACCTTCTGATTAGCTAGTTCCTCTCAGACTTTCCAATTTAAGGAAAATGTCTATATCCCACTCAATGCAGTCCTACTGACTCTTCCTTTCTGTACAAGAAGACTCAAATAAAAGAAAAAAATGAAAGAAAGAAAGTGGAAAATAGCATTATTCAATCAATATCAGTTCCTGATAGGACTTTCTCTACCATAGCCCAATGTGGGCTGCCACCACTACCCCCTACTCTTTTTAGCCCCTTTTTATGTGCTATTTTCTCCCATTAGAATATAATCTCCTTGAAGGCAGAGACTTTCTTTCTACTTCAATTTGTATTTTCAGTGCTTGGCACAAAACCTGGTGCGCAATAAGCACTTAAAAATTGCTTCTTGATTGATCAGCAGAGGTCTAGGTTGAATAATTTGAACCTGGGGTCAAATTTGACCGTAGCCACTCACTAGCTGTGTGACCCTGGGCAAGTCACTTAACCTTGTTTGCCTCAGTTTCTTGATCTGGAAAATGAGCTGGAGAAGGAAATGGCAAATCATTCCAGTGTCTGTGCCATGAAAACCCCAAATGGGGTCACAGAGTCTGACATGACTGAAATCAGCTGAACAACAGCAACAATTTTAAGGCTCAGATATAATATCTTCTGTAACTTCAAAGTTCTACCTTTATTATCATTATCCAATTGCAAGATTGGTTGCAATTGTACCATGATTATACCATGGTTTTTCTGGAACTGAGAGAGTCCTTGAATTGAGGATAAGATCTGATCATCCTGACTGACAGGACCCACTTGGAAAAGAGAAGTTGTATCCAAATTAGAGATTACTTGGGGTTTTTTGTTGTGTTTTGGTGTGTGTGTGTGTAAGCAAGACCTTCCCAGAGCCCCTGAAATCATAATTCATAGGTAGATTGTTGCTATCTCCAGTTATACATATGCCCTGCTCTGCACAGGAAACTCTGAACATCTTTCCTCCATTATCAGCCTTCCATTGTCTAGAAAAAAAGTATCTTTGAATTCAATGTATCAACCATCAAATAGCTCCGGTCCCCACCCCCTGCCCATCCCCAGCGTGTTTTGAATTAGTCTTTTTCCAAAGGGGTTACCATTTGTATCAGTCTTGGCTACTGGAACAATTGCCACTAGCTATGTGATTAAACAAGCAACTGGTCTTTGATTTCTTTGTGTATAAAATAAGAAATTTCAGCGAGATGATCTAAGGTGGCTTCACGTTCTAATGTTCCAGGATTCTTCTACTTTCTGTTTTCTCCAGCTTCATCTGCTCAGGAAAGGAACGCTAACTTGCATTCACAAACCATGTAACTGAAGAAGACTCACACCAAAACAACGTCCTGCATCTCCCTCACTATGCAGATGAGGGAGATACATCACAGGAATAATATTATTATATTTGACACCTTAAGAAATTCAGATTGCATTAGAGAAGTTCTATTCATTTTCACATCTGCATTGAGTAGGTAAAGGTTAGACATTATTTTCATATCACTATTAAGAATACTGAAGAACTTGGAGGCTATTAGGTGGCCGACTCAAAGCTCCTCTATAAATCATCAGATTAGCCAGCCATAGACTTCCAGTGAGTGCTTTATCAACTTGATCTTTTTAGGGGAATAAATTCTAATGGCAAGTTTCTAAGAAGCTAAAAGAGAAAAAGAAATCCAATGAAATTTAATTCCTTTGTTAAATATGCTTAATGTGTTCTTTCAAAGTTGATCTTTTGTTGCAAACAATGAAATTTTAGCTTTTAGGCAGCATTTTTAATCCACAAAGCACTTTTCAAATGTCAACTAATTAACCTTCACAACCCTTTTCAAAGTGAGAGAAAAGGATTATTTCATACTTCTGCCCCTTTATGTGGTTATATGCTTTCTGTAAAGTATATATTAAATACTTTATTTTTCTTGATTCACCAGGACATTAGTGACACCAATGAAAAAGGTCTTGGTTTTTTTTTTAATTAATGGTCTTTGTGTGTAACCCAATAGAAACCAATTGAAAAATACTGAGGAAATACTTTGGAAATTTTATTGAAATAAAACAACATTATAGTATTTGAGCCCCTGTTAACATTATATATTTAGTGTGACATGACATAATTTGAAAATATAGCAAATTAATGTTTTTAATTGGAATGTATCTTATTCTCACATAAGAGAATTGTTTTTAAAATATTTTTTTCTAAATTCATCCAAACACTCTTACCTAGACTTGCTGAGTATAAAATTTTGAAATTGCAATTATTAGCAAAGACAGCATGTCCAGTTGCTAGGTATGCTAATTCATACCAATAGTTTGGAGACTTAAAGGTTTCACAAAAGATTAGCAGTTCAACAATGTGCAATGCCTTCATTATGCCACATTTTAACCCATACAAATGTAATGGTTAAATTGCAGTATGGAATATGGAACACGTGTGAAGATGGGCCTACAAGGTCCATCCAATGGAACATGGGCTGAACTCCTACTGAAACTTCTAGGGATATGTGTCGACCAATGCTGAAGGATTGTGCACTTTGGGATACTGAGAAATCCTTTTATTGGTCCCTTCTCAGGTACGTCTACATCAGGAAGTTTAGCCATTGGGTCAGGAAGGCCCCACTCAGAGAACCTTTAAGGGAGTGAATCTGCCCTTCTCTTCCCATCTGTCCTGCCTCAGGACTCCTGGAACCTCTCTCTCTGGAGAAAGAGGGTTGGGGGCACAGTTTGTTTAGAAATGGCAAATGGCTTACATGCGGCAGCTAGCACATGTGCAGGCCTATGTGAGATTAAAACTATCTCAAAATCCTAACTATTTCTGCTTTGTAGTTCTTTCCTGAGTATAAGCAACTGAACAGTGCTCCCGAAAGGGATTTTTTCAACCCTCAGGGTAACTTTGTCATTTGAAGAGTTTGGGAGCTCTTCCAGCCTCAGACAGTTTTGACTGCTCTCTAGGAAGACCTCCTACCAACTACTATAGGACTTCATGGATAAGATGACCACCAATAGTTGGATGTGCCTAACCCCTGACCTTGCTTGCCAGAAGACCAGAAAAGAATTGTTTTAGACAGCGCACAGCTACGGTGAAGGTGAAATGACAATTCAGCAGTCTATCAAAATGTTTTCATGTGTAAGTACCAATTTTCCACACAAGTATAAAAATAGTTACAAGTTGCTTCTGCTTGTTTAAGTTTTTGGTTAATGCACACCTTGAGTTGTTGAGTCGTGGTCATGATGCGTGCATATGTGTGTATCTAAGTATTTCTTTTCTGCAAAGAAAATAAATAGATAAGCTATACTTGATCTACCCAATTAAACAGTGATTGTTTTTCCATTTTCTCTTTTTGGGACACCCTAGATATGAGTCAAACCTAAGCTTTAAGTGATTCTCCCTAGGGTTTCAGGATGGGGGTGTAAAGAGCTAGAGATAATGAGAAAAAATGCCCCAGGCCTGAGCCTAGTGTGAGCCTATAGGCCTGGAACTGAGAAAGGCTCCTTAGTGGACAGAGACAGGGTTAAACATCCTACTCTCCCTAGAGTCTGTAGTGGTTTTATGCTATTAGAAAGTCTCAAAATCTAAAATAAGAAACGCAGGAAAAGCGAGAAACAGAGGGCAAAGGGAAAGGGATTCAGGCAAATAATACATTCCCCCTCAACAGAGGGGGAAAGAGAAACAGCTTTGAGTCTTAGCTGTCAGAAGGAAAAGTCAGACCTCAGACACAATGACCTTTAGGAGTAAGGGAAGGGGTCATCAGTGGTTCTTGTCATCATTGGACTTGACCAATCACTCATAAGGTCCATGTGTGAGGTGTAAGAGTGCCCATTCTTCCATACCAGGGCAACTCACTAACATAAGTAAAGGTCATAGATTTTATATTGAGTGGGGATAGTTCCTGCTTGGGTCCATCTGGATTAGTTCAGTCAGTCAACAAGATTTATGACAAAGATGGGCACATGCTAGGGACTGGCTAGAAGAACCCCTAGTTACAAAGACATATAAAAGAGATGAAAGCTTCTAGTTTCAGGCATTTAAAGTTTATAGAAAAGACCAGGGTAGGGGTCATAGGAACATTGATTTAGAGTTGGGGTCATTGAGTCCAATGCCCTCATTTTATAGATGAAGGAACTCACTTCAGATAGAAGTGAGAGCCTGAAGTGGGCTCTCAGTCCTCTGACTCAAAATCCCATGCCATTTTCCCTGATGACTCATGGAACGGATGAGTCTAGAGCAGAGGAAGCTTGCTTCAAGTGAGTCCAGAGAACCACCACAGAGAGAATATCTGGACTGTCACAGTAGGGTACAATAGAAAATGTTTAGGTGTCTACATATTCTCAAACATCTCTAAACATAAGTATATGAAGTGACCTCACTTTGGAGGGATGTTTTAGATTCAGTGACTCCTACAATACTTATTGTTAAACCATACTTAAGAGTGGAAGCATGTTTTTTGGATCCCTGAAGTGCTGATATCTAGCTGATGAACACTGATGTTTTTCTTCTGCTTTGAGACAGGCCTAGACTATTTGCCTTATTTTGAGATGCGTAGGGTAAAGGTTTGTCTGCTGACCTAGAAATTCCAAGGAATCAGCACCAAGTACTAAACCTTTTTGTGAGACTCACATTTGTCTGAGGGTTATCTGATCCTGATTTTCTCACGCTGAGTCTGATTGTTTCATTGTTGGGTGAGTGTAGAATTCTACTCCCATTGTCCTCTTTCTCAGTGGCAAGAATCTATTTAGAGAATCTAGGTACCCTATGGTATTTTAGAGCTCCAGGGAATTTTAGTGGTAGAAGGGGGCACCTACAGATTTTTCTAGATCTTTATCTGGATTCCCTATGTGTTTCATAGCTCTCTGGAGAAAAATTTGAGTTATCTGTATTGTTTTAGGGAACCAGAGAAATTTTGCAACATTAAGCCCCCTCTGTAAGTTTGACATGTTTAGAGGAAGAGGGAGAGGAATCAATAAACATTTATTAAATTCCTACTGTGTGCCAAGCACTGTGCCAAGTGCTGAGTATACAAAAAAGGCAAAAGATAGGCTCTGCTCACCAGGGACTTTCAATCTAATGGGAAAGACAACATGTAAATAAATGTATGCAAGGCAAGCTTTGTAGAGGATAAGAAGGACATGATTAAAAAGAGAGAAGGCACTGGGGAAGGTGGGATTTTAATTGGAACTTAAGAAAGTCCCCCCTCCTGCCACAACCTGCACCACATATCCAACCAAGCTGGCTTCATAAGGTTTCTAACCTCAGGGTTAGAGGGGGACTGCAGTTGATTCCAGATTTTAATCCCCTGAAGGAGAGTTCCAATTAGTCTGGGAATCACTGTAGAGGTTTTCTTTGGGATAGGAAGCTAAATTTTCTCCACCTTTTCTTTTCTTTATTACTTTTGAGTTGAGGAAGACCATTTCCAGAACCAAGACAATCCCTTGCTAACTTATTAAGTATAATAATTCGTTTTTGGTTTGTTGTTTGTTTTTTTGAGATTGGGTCTCCCGTCTTAATCAGTCTGGAAGTACAGCAGCCATCTGTGGCCAGAGCCCAGTGAGGATCATCAGGGGAACTTTGGTCTGCTCAGTTTTTTAACCTGAACCAATTCTCTTTTCCTTAGGCAGCCTGGTAGACCCTTGTTCCTGGGAGCTCATAATATTGCTATGGACATGTGGTCAGTTTAGCCTACTGCAGCTCAAAAGTCTCACGCTCCAGGGATTCCCCAGGCTCTACCTCCCCAGTAGCAGGAAATCATAAGCATGCATCACCATATCCAACTATGCAGTAATTTTTTAAAAATGCTCTTTGATTGCTGAAGCTTTATAACTGTATTTGAGGCAATTATGATTTTCTTCTGTACATGTCAGACTTTATAAGACCTATGCCCCATGGACTGCTTTGAGATTCTTCCCCGCATGGCACAGGAGGAGCAAGCAAGTCAAAGAACAATGCTTATATCTCCCAGCATCCCAGAGAACTGTTGTAGATTAGGAATATGAACAATGTGTTCAAAATTTACCCAGCTGAATTGGCAAGAATAGTAATTTTTTACGGGGGGGGGGGGGGAGACCAGTCCTTATGGGGATGATAAAAGGTTTAGAAAACATGACTAAAGGATTATTTAGTCTAAGGAAGGAAAAACTGAAAACTTACCCAACAGTTTTTATGTATATGAACTGTTATGAACAGTGACCAGCTATTATCCTGCATTTCCACTAAGGATCAGTGGTTCCTATAAATTCATCCCTTCCAAAAAATTTGAAGCATGTTAATTGAGGTCCTACGACATGCAAGGTATGAGAAGTAAAAAGATAAATATCACACAATCCTGCAGTAAAGGAGTTTACCTTATATTAAGGAGGGAGAGTACCCATGTGTGGTATGAACACAGAGAGTCCTCACCTGTAAAATAGAGATAATATAAAATTATAAAATTATATTATATAAAATATAATATAAACACTCCATCACAAGGAAAAGAATTCCCAAATTTTAAAGCGCTATATAAATATGAGTTGCTGTTCTTCTTGTAACAGTATAATGTAAGACAAAGAGTGATGGAAGGTAAAGGAGAGAGCCAGATAAATTGGTCTAGGAATATCTGAGGTGGAAGTAAAACAATTTGAGCTGGGGGAAATTAAGGAAGGCTATATAGAAGACCTGACCCTTAAAGGGAGATAAGAGTTATGAAAAGAAGGAAGAAGAGAAATAGTGTAAACATTGTGCATGGCCTGTATGAATGCCCAGAGGAAGAAGATGGCACACTCACTTCAGAGAACAGTAACAGTCCAGTTTGGTTATAAATCTGGGGTACATGAAAGAAAAGAAAGATACAGAGGTAGCTTCAAACTAGATTGTCGAGGTGACAAGTGGTCATCTAGCCTTTCCTTGAAGACTTCAGAAAAGAGGAATCTGGGATGTCACAAGGCAACCAACTTCAAATTTAGGTAAGTTTCATCTTTGGGAAATTTTTCCTTTCATCAAGTTTAAATTCAACTCTCCATAATTTCCATATTAACTCTATTCTGAGAGTCAGGAAAGCCTAATCCCTCTGCTACATGACAGCCCTGCAAATAGATGGAGACAGCTAATAGGTATCCCCCTAGTGCCATCCCAAGTCTTTCTTCTCCAGCCTAAGTATCTTCAGTCCATCAACACCATTCTGCTAACAACAAACCCAAGGGTTTGTTTACCCTTCCATAGACATTCTCCAGATTATTAATGGCTTTTCTAAAACAGGGTGCCCTTAACTGAACACAGAACTTCAGATATAGTTTGACTGAGGCAGAGTAAGGTGTGACTGTTATCTCCTTATTCAATCAATTAACGAGAATTTAAGTGCTTCCTGAGTGCAAGTTACTGAGCATGCAAATATGAAAACAAGTCTTTCAAGTGGCTCACGTTTTGCTAGAGGGATAGGAGAGGAATTGTCCAAGGAAGGGAGCTTTGGTCTAGGCAGTTATAAAGATTGTCAGTGGTATTGTAGGACAATAGATTGTCATGCTCTCTTGAAGCAACCTTAGATTATATTACCATTTTTGGCTGCCATGTTATACTGCTAACACAGATTAACCTTGCAGCCCACTAAAAAAAACCCAGACCAATTGGTATCTACCTATGTTTCCAAAGATGATTTTAAAAAATAAAATCAGATTTCATATGTATCTTCATCAGTAAATGAGTTTTATAATAAATGAACTAATTTATTTGTGAGTTCAAAGCATAAGGCCCAGATGAATTAAATCGGTGTGTTAAAAAACAAAACAAAACATTTGTGATAGCTGAGCTACCGTCAGTGACTTTTGAAACAGCTTGGAGAACAGGAGAGGTTCCTCAGGATGAAAGGAGGACAAACATCTTAATTATCAGAAGATAGGAGAGAGTGAAATTTGAAAACTGTACCTCAGTAAGTTTGACGGGAAAATTCTAGAATATATTATTAAAGAGATAAACAAGAGGCAGGATGGCATAATACTGTGTCTAGCATCAACAAGATCTGCTTTCACATCCCACTTCTGGTTTATTAGCTGTGTGACCATAGGTGAGTCACTTAATCTCTCTAAATCTCAGATGCTTATGTAACACTCATCTATTATGGAACAGATTGTTTGCTAACTGCCTCAGTGGTGTTCCCACACTGACAAAATCACAGATCTTTGGCGTATTAGTAAACATCTAGAAAAGGAAATAGCAATCATAAAGATGATAGCTTTATCAAAAACAGGTTATGCTAGACTAAATTCATTTCCTTTTTTTTTTTGGTCAGGGTTAGTAGACTAGTATACCAAAGAGATACTATATATTTAGTTTGCTTATATTTTAGCGAAGTATTTGACAAAGTTTCACATTCTATTCTCATGTATAAAATAGAGATATATTGACTAGACGATAGTATAATTAAGTAGTTAAATGGCCATACTCAAAGGGTATTAATTAATCAATAAGTATTTATCAAGCAGGGCCGCAAGGTGGATAGAGTGCTGAGTGTGGAGTCAGCAAGGCTCGTTTTACTAAGTTCAAATCTGGCCTCTGATATTAGCTGTGTGACCCTGGGCACAGTTTGCCTCAGTTGCTCATCTGTAAAATGAACTGGAGAAGAAAATGGCAAACCGCTCCAGTATCTTTGCCAGGAAAATCCCAAAGAGGGTCATGAAGAGTCAGACATGACTGAAAAGAAAAAGACTAAAAAATAGATTTATTAAGCATATGCCAGACACTGGTAGGCACTAGGAATACCATTGCAATGAATGAAACAATCCCTCCTCACAAGGAGCTTTCCAATGAGGGAGAAAAAAAGGACACATATATGTTATGCAGCATAAACACAAAGTAGTTAAATACAAGGTAGTTTGAAATGGCATTAGCAGTTGAGAGGGACCAGGAAAAGCTTCATGGAGAGAGTTGTGGGTGAGTAGCTGATTTCAACTTGGAAAAATGTCTCGAGTACCTGAGGGATCTTTGTTTGACATTGTTATTTAATGTCCTTTAATCTCCCAAAAAGGAGACAAAAGCTAGGAGGGAAAATTGGCGTATCATATGGTAGGCTAAAGAGCTGTATATTATTTTACAGAGAAAATGAAGTCACTGAAGATTTTTGGGCAGGGGAGAAACATAGTTAGACCTGTGTTTTAGGAAGATTATTTTGGTGGCTGGGAGGAGGGTAGATTGGATAGGAGAGTGACTGAAAGCAGTGAGATAAGTTGGAAGGTTACAAAAATCCAAGTGACAAATACTGGGAGCGTGGACTAGGGTGATGGCAGTAGAGTGATAGTTTAGAGTAAGGGGCAAATGTGAGACATGTGAAGGCAGAACTGACAGCTCATTAGTGACTGATTAGGAACTAGAAGTAAAGGAGATACAGTAAAAGTCAAAGATGAATCCAAGATTTTGCATCTTAGTGATAGAAAAGATAGTGGTATTTTAAAACAGAGATAGGGAAACTTGGAAGGGAAAGATGATAAGTTCAATTTGGGCAACTTGAATATGAAGTATCAAAGTGACATCTAGGTAGACATGCCCAACAGGCAGTTGGAAATGTAAAACTAGAGTTCAGGGGAAAAGTTAAAGTCAGATATATAGATCTTGAAGACATTTGGGTAGAGATCGTCATTGAACCTATGGGAGCAAAAGAAATTGTGAATATGGAAAGTGTAGAGAAAGAAAGGAAGACTCAACCAATCAATAACCATTTATTAGGTACCAATTATATATCATGCATTGTGCTAGGTACTGGGACACAAAGACTAAAACGAAATAGCCCCTGCTCTAGTGAGTTTATGTTCTTTTTTAGGAGGTGATGCGTATATATATAAATATGTAAAAAATAAATACAAAGCAAAAATAAACCACTAGATGCCAGGTAGTGAGGAAGGGCACTCACAAGCAGAGAGATCAGGAAAAGCATCATAGATAAGGTGATTCCCCCAGCTGTGCAGTGAAGGAAGTCAGGGACTCCATGAATTGGAGGTGAGTAGGAAGCGCATTCCACGGAAATGGGAAATATTGTCCTGTTTGTGAAGAGCAGAGAGAAGTTCAGTTTGACTCAATCTCATAGAGTGTAAGATAAGGAGTAATGTATGATAAGGCTGAAAAGATATGTAGGGGTCAAGTTGTGAAAGACTTTAAGAATCAAATAGAAGGATTTATATTTTATTCTATAGACACTAGGGATCCAGTAGAAGTTTTTGAAAAAGGAAATGACGTGGTTAGATCTGTATTAAAAGAAAATGACGTTGGTAGTTGTGTGGTGAATGGACTGGATTAGAGGACAGACTTGAAGAGGAAATCTGGAAGATCTATAATAGAATCTTAAGAATCACCTGTGCTTAGGAGGTGGGAGATGGACGATGAACCAGAAAAGGAAAGTAGCAGTTTTACAGATAAAAAACCCAGGAGACAGCAGTGTCATGGAAGTCAAGGGAGAAGAGATCGTCTGGAATGTAGACTGGCATAAAAGTATGTTAAAGCCAGAGCTAGAAGACTTGGGTTCAAATCCTGCCTCTGTCATGGACTAGATTTGTGATCATGGACAAACCAATCAAACTCTTTTAGATACAGTTCTCATGTATAAAATGTAGGTAATATACGTACTACCTACCTCATAGGTTCCTTATGAGGCTCAAATGAAATAACACATGTAAAATGTTTTGCAAACTTAAAAGTGCTACACAAATGTCAATTATTACTGAGGGAATTTCTATCAATTGGGGAATGACTGAAAAAAGTTATGGTATATGATTGTATTGTGCTATAAAAAATGATAAGCAAGATGATTCCAGAAAAACCTGGAAAGACATGAACTGATGCAAGAAGAGCAGAACCAGGAGACCATTGTATACAGTAACAGCAATACTGTATGATGATTGACTGTGAATAACTTAGCTATTCCCAGCAATATAATGATCTAAAACAATTCCAAAGGACTCATGATGAAAACTGCTATCCACCTCCGGGGAAAGAACTGTTGGAGTCAGAACACACATCAAAGCATATTATTTTTCACTTTATTTTTTCATGGTTTTTTTTTTGAGGGGATCTGTATTTTCTTGCACAATACAGCCAATATAGAAATATGTTTTACATGACTGCACATGCATAACCTATGTCAAATTGCTTACCATCTCAGGGAGGGGAAGCAAAAAGGAAGATAATTTAGGACTCAAAATATAAAAAAAAACAAATATGAAAATTTGATTTTACATGAAATTAGGAAAAAATATTATTCAAAAAACAAGTGTCAATTATTATCTAGGAGGAGTGGATAAGCAACAGTGTCAAAAGTTGAAAGGAGGTCAAAAGTGAAGACTGAAAAAAGGCTATTGGATTTAGTCATTAGACATTGTCAATGTTTAAGAGAGCAATGTCAATAGAAGGGTGGGGTCAGAAGTCAAGTTCTTCAGGGACAAGGAGTAAGTGGGTAGTAAGGAAGTAAAGCCAAGGATAGAATTCATGACAGTTAGAGGGGAAGGATGTTGGATGGCAGGAGATGGCAGTGTTAGGGAAGGTTTTTTTAAGGATGGGAAAGGCTTAGAATTGTCTATAATTAACTAGGTAGGAACCAGTAGATAATGAGATATTGATAATGAGTGTGGAGGAGGGATGATAGATGGGGCAAGTTCCTACAACACTTATTTTATAGGCCTGTAGAAGTCAAATGTCTTCGGAGTAAAACTTTCATGCATCATTGAAAATTTGGCAATGTAGGGGGGTGAGAAGGTGTGTAGAGATGTATTTGCTGTCTAAAAACTTTAGGTTAGAAAGCAGTGCTTTAGACTATAGTTTCTACAAGCTCAAGGACTGTATCTCATCCAAATTTTGTCTCCCTTATGCTCTCAGCATAACATTCAAAACAGTAGGCATTTAATAATCGTGTATTGGATTAGATTGAAACTTGCATTTCTGGAACCAACTGCAGCTAAATGTCAATGCCTATGAATATATTGAAGACCCTAATTGAAGGTCTTTTTGGATAAGATTCCTATTTTTCTACAAAATATATTTCTTGGCTTTAAATGCTAAATTCCTTGAAAGCAGACACTTGTGATCCTTGGTATTTCCTAGAATGAGGGTTCTTAACTTTGTATTTGATCCCTTTGACAATCTGGTAAAGCCTATAAACTGCTCAGAATAACATTTTTAAATGGATAAAATAAAATACATAGAATTACAAAGGAAACCAGTTAGATTCAAATAGTTATCATATATATATATATATATATACATTATATATATATATTTAAATAAATTCACAAACCTTATATTAAGAGCCCCTGGCCTATAACAATACTAAGCACTCAGTAGGTGCCAAATAATTATTTACTGAGTCTAACCCAGTTTGAGGTAGTTAGAATCTGTCTTACAAACTTCTCAAATTACATTGGTCTTATAGGCCTTATTTATGTTTTGAAGGGTCTTTCACAAAGACTCCATGGTAAGAAAGAGGGAAAGGAAAAAACTGGCTAAAGAGATTGAACTGGCTGTACTGTGAACTCACTAACGAACTTAAATTTTTAAGAGATGGATAACATATATTTTACTCAACTCCTACAGCATATTCAGGTTCAGTATGGGGCTCATAAAGTACTGAGCTCAAACTCCCACCTAGTACATTCTCTATCAACAAAACAGACAGAAACTATAAATAGCAAAGCATTTAATTATGACAATATAGCAAAATAAATAAAAAATGAAGCTCCCATAGAAGAATGGGTGCTTCCCTTCCCTCCCTATAGAATTGTGTTCTGGTGGGGAACAATTCCCAAAAAACTCATAATCTTATATAACAAAAGATTTCATTACAGTTGGAAAACTCTGACATGAGCATCATCTGCTGATCTCCATTTAAAAAACAGCTGTTGCTGCTATTTGACCAAACTACTACAGTCATCTGCTGCAATTGTTATCTGCTCCTTTAGCTGCTTTTTCTTCCTCCAGAGAAGCATGAGATTACTCCAGACCAACATATCTCAAGGCTAATGAGCACATTTTTTCAGGGTGGGTTTTTTTTTTTGATAGGCCTATACCATAGCCAGACAACTCAGAAAAGGATCAAACGGCTGTCAAGACCTTTCTTAGAAGTCTTCTTCACAACTGGATTTCGCCTTCCATCTTCCTCCTGTGTCCCACAGTGCAGGCTGTGTGACACATGGTTCACAATTCCTGGTACATTTTTTTTGAGGCTAAGGATAAATACATCTAATTTTTCCCTTCCAGTTCTAATCAGATGTGCCTCTTGGCCCCCTCCCAAACCATGTAAATTCCTTAAAGCTTCTGTAAGCCTAATAAGTTACTATGCAATATCTAAAGTGTAGAGGTAGAACTGGTGACCTTTAACCTCCATTTCTGCCACCTAGCCAAAGGTCTTCGAAATGTTTACACATGTGTGGAAGTAGGAGTCAAGGACAAGTAGTTTAGTGTGAATACAAAAGAATAATGATGCAATAAAAGGTTAATGATGGACGCTAAAAACAAGAAAAAGTTGTGACTTTTTTTTTAGTGATATGTTGGGACCAAGAAAAGTATTAGAGACAGGACTACTGCTTAGGGTAGATCAAATAGGATGATGAAAATTAAACTCACAGTATAGTGGGCAAGGCATAGCTAGAGTCAGAGGATCTGGGTGCAAATTCCTGTGCTACTGCTTGCTAGCTATGTGGTGTCTGTGAACAAATCTCTTAAATTCTCTAGACCTGATGTGTAAAGTGAGGTAGTTGAACTAGATGGATTCTAAGGTTTCTTCTAGTTGTAAATATATGAAAATGTTTATTAACTCTTATTTTACTTTTGTTTTCCATGTCATGCCACAGAAAAGTCATTCTTAGACTCAAAGGATAGAATAACAATGGTTATCAGGTATTGAAAAATCTGATATATCTGGGCTTCAACCAAGCCTGGAGCATTTCGTTAGTGGCTGTGTATGCTGAAGGAGACATGACCACTAAATGGTGGAGAGAATACTGAAGTGAAGATGTGTATCTAGGCAAGGGGTGAAGTTGGTGTCAGAGCTTCCTGGGACAGGGACACGTGGAAGTTACAGAGATGAAGTGGAAGTTAAGTCTGTCACCAATTTCCACTTTTCCTCCCTAGAGAGAATGTATAGGTTTGAGTTGAGATTTCAACTCACTCCTGTCTAAAGAGCTCACTCATTTTCTGGCATATTCTAACATGCATAATTTCTCCAAATTTTTTTTTTTTTTGCTACCAAGGTGGTAACATAAGCTTGGAGCTACCATTCCCTTTAAGAGAGACCAGGGAAGCAGTTTTCCTTCTGAACCTTTGAAAATTATACCCTTAGATCATAGGTATTTGAGGAGATAGAGACAAATTTAACACAATATGCCCCTTGGAGACAGACAAATGAAAGGGCAAGTGCCCAGTCACAACTCCATACTCCTGCACCCCTCACGGCAGAATCACCATCTGCCTTTGAGCAGAGTGGGCCAGATTCTAGAAACATCTATCCGTGTCATTCATAGGGCACATGTCTATACATTTAGACAATCAATATAAAAATACATATTTTATATGGGCATACATCTCTACATTAAGATAAATTTGTTAATGGTAAGACAGCATCCATTTACCCTCAGTGATTTCAAGCCCCCGGCCCAAATCACCTACATCCTGAAAGAACAAGCAGATGTGATTGCTGAGCCTCCATTAGTAAGCTTTCATAAGATGATAGGAACATAGATTAAAGAGATAGAAAGAATCTCTGAGAATGTCTGGTCCAAATTCCCCTCACTTCTCTTCATCTTACAGGTAGCACCATCCACAGGTGACTTTTTTACCACATCAGTTGTGTGTGCCACAACTTCTGCAATCAGTCCCTGCCTCTCTGGTGGAGGCCTCAGCTGTCACCTCACAGGCCTCTGAGAACACTTGGACCTTTTGAAGATCACAAGGTTCTCATATGAACAATTTCATCTCAGGATACTCTTTCAGCTGAGATAAGGGTAAAAAAAGTTCAAACAGAGGTGGTTTGTGTTCATGGCTTAGAGTAAAGTGTAATGATCTTGGCTCCCAAGGTCATCATCTCCCCACCTGACCCTCCAGACAGCTCAGGTTTATCCTCATGTCTTGAAGCCATTAGGAAGAGAACAGCAGAGGGGCATTTTCCACTCTTTGTTATAGCTACTGAGTTCTAGCTCATCAGACAATCAGGTGACTCAATACAGCTATGAATCATCTATGTTTGGAAGACCCCTTCAACCCCACCCAAGAGCTCCCACCTTACCTACTAGAAGCAGGCAGAAAAGATGTGCACACGCTCTGTGGGGATGGGAAAAGATGGACTCCATATGAGAACTGCCAGATGGCTCAGTGGATAGAGTGCTGGGTCTGGAGTTGGGAAGATCTAAGTTTAAATCCAGACTCAGATACTTAGCAGTTATTTGTCCTCAGGAAAGTCACTTAACCTGTGTCTGAAGAAAGCCTGCCTCAGATTCCTCACTAGTAAAATAGGTTAACTAGCAGCACCTACCTTCCAGGGCTGGTGTGAGGATAGAAGGACACACTTGCAAAGTGAACCTTAAAATACTACACAAGCGCTAGCTTTAATTATTATTGCTGTTGTTGTTGTTATTAGGAAATTGAGGCCCAGAGAAATCAGGCGGTATACCCAAGATCATGTATTTTTATGAGACCTGCGATTTCTTTGGCCAATCCCTTATTATATGTTATCATTTATCTTTCAAATTTATGGATACATTTTTGTGACTTAACAGACATTTCCCAACAAACACCTAAATAAAAACCCTTACAAAGAACACTTCTTTTTTTATAGTGTAATATTATATATGTAACATTTTTTGAATTAATAAAGTAATGAATGGATTAAATTATCTTATTGCTTCTTCCTAATGAAAGAGATCATTAGATAAATATTTTTTACTATGAATAGATTATTAGTTGCCATGAAGTACATGGCAACTAATGAAATAGACATCCTAAGATAATAACAATTTACATTTATATTTCATTTTAAGTTTTATACAATGTGCTTTCTTCCTCAAAACTCTGTGAGGTAAGTAGCTCAAGTATGATTATTCCTATTTTTATAGGTGAGGAAACTAAATCTTAGCAGTTCAGTGATTTTATCTGAGGTCCCAGTGTTAGTAAATGACAGAGCCAGGATAGGAATCCAGATCTTCTGACTCCAAATGCAGAACCCTCCCTGCTATGTATAGCACCCTGCCTCTGTGGGAAATAAGTGCTCCATTGTGCTTTACAAGAAAGGCAGGGCACAAGCACCACTCTTTGCTCTGAGGCCTCCATAAGAGCTGCAACTTGTAGATGCAGAAGGAACTTCTTCACACCAAAGCTGCAAGTGAAGGAGCATGCACTGCAGTGTCTATTGGACTAGGCAACCTCTGGGACTCTCTGACAGTGCCAGCCCTGTGGTCATATTATGGCTGCCACCACGTGGTCTACCACCACTTTTCTGGTGGAACTCATCTCTGATGGGAAATTTAGAAGAGAAGACAACATTTGACATTCATACTAGACCCCCAGTATTTTGGATTTATATATGTGCCTCAACAAAATTCCAAGAAAAAAAATAATGACACTTTGTTCCCTATTTGGGGTCAGCTAGACAGAGTGCACAGTAGATAGAATGCCAAACCTGGAGTCAGAAAGATGAATTCAAATCCATCTACATATACTGACTAGTTGTGTGACCCTGGGCAAGTCATTTGTCCTCTGTTTGCCTCAGTTTCCTCATCTGTAAAATGGCGATAGTAACAGTACCTACCTCCCAGGATTGTTGTAAGGATAAAATGACATATTTTAGAAGTGCTTTGTGAACCCTAAAATGGTGTATAAATTTTTATTTATTTATAAATTTATTTATAAATTATTATTATTATTGTTGTATTGATCAAATGGGATGATAATTGTAATGTTTTAGCATGGGGCCTAACACATAATAAGTGCTATATGAATACTACCTGTTATTATTGTTATATTATTATTCATAGTCATTATTTCATCTTTTCTAGAAAGCATGATGGAAGCATAATCATTCTTATTAGCTTTCTAGTAACAAAAGAAACAGCAAAAGTAAAGACATCCCCATACTTGCAACACAACCAAATGCATTCTTGAATGGCACTGCTATGCTGTGGTCTGTGTTTGTAATGCTCTCTCTCTTGCCCCCTCCGTTCAACCCCTAGAGCTCATGGAGTTGCTCTTATACTTTGTGGACAACAAGAAGGAAAGAGGCCGAGTTTTCTCCATTGGGGTACTCTTAGTTCTGGTTCATTAGCCAACCAAAAGACACCTCTTCACTATGCATTAAGCATAAGGAAACAATCACTAAATACCTGTGTAAGCTTGATCTGAATCTAGGGCAAAGTCCCTCCATTCCAATATGTACTTCTAAAAGCAGATTTACCCCTTTGCATATGGAGAATTTATGGACCAATATCTTTTTCTCCTTTGTATATTTAAAATACAAGCTAGAAATTGCTAGTAAACCAGTTTGAAAACAAGTTTCAGTTTCGTAGCTGGCGAGGAAAATATAATACTCAACGGATCCCCTACAATTGTCTGGTTTTGTTTGGGAAGATTTTCTTAAGAGATAAATGTGTATGTAATTGTATTTGTCCATGACTTCCTAGAATTGAACCTCATTTAAAATTTTTTTTCAAGAAGACATAAACATCTCTAGAATATATCCAGGTATATTGGTAAAACTTAACTTTTTAAAGTTTCAATAATTTCATACATATTTGACATGAAAGCAAAATTGTGCCTTATGTTCTTTCTTATTTCCAGATATCAAAAGGACCAATAAGCAAAAATTAAACACTGCAGTCAGTCCAAAACAAGAGACAACTAAAGATTCTGAATGTCTGTGCTGCTATGCTCTTACTTTTGTTACAGATCTGTGAGTAAACCATGATCACACTATTACCTGAGATCATATTCTTAGACATGTCACTTATAACATTAGTTTCTGTCATTTCAATGCTATTAAATAACAATGTAGGTCAGGTTACTCTGTACATGTCCATTATCAAATGAGGGAGGATAAGTTTTCCAGTAGGTATGTGTTTTATTTTGTATTATACTTTCCTGAGGAATATGTTGCAAAAATTTGTAGGAAGGAAGAAAACTAACATCTATAATATATATGAATGTACAATATCTTGAAAACATTTTTTTTGGCCTGAGCTAATGATCTCTTTATTAAAAAATAAGAACTGATTTTTCCCCTTAATTCACTTTTTTAAAAAGTGCTCATTTATTTTTCACATATAAAGTCTAATAAATTTTAAGCATTTCAAAAAGGCATATTTTTTAGTCCTTTTCAAAAACCAGTAGAATCCAGAAGGATGTTAGTTAGGATTGTGCAGTAGTCACCTCAAACATTACAGCTGTTGTACATGTAGAACGCTTAGAAACTGTATGAAGAAGCTTGTCAACTACTTCATTGCAACTTTTCCACTGATCTTATGTAAGATACTAAAACTGGGTTACAAGACAGACTGTCTGGTATTTTCACCAAATTTTATGAGGAAAAAAAAAACTCACCTTGGTTTCTAGTCTAATTTCACATTGAGTCTTTTGATTTAGTTAATGCATTCAAAAGTTGCTAAAGTTTCTTATATAAAAATATGATTGATTGTTACTGTGACAGTAATTGCATTTTAGCAAAAGTAACCATTATAGTAATTTTCTTCAGGGAAGAGAACTCTAACTAACTAAAGTAGCTAGTTACTTCCTAATACATTAACTTTGAAGATTTAACATAAAAAATACTTGATAATGGAAGTACAGATGAAGTATTATGAAATGGTGTGCAGTATTTGTAAAATTCTTTCCGTGGAGGTTCATAATCTTGTATAGAAACAGTAGTAATAATCATGTGAAACAAAATATATGCTTAGTCTTACAGAGAAATATAATTTCTTTACAGATGGATTATTTAACCAAAACTCTGCCTTCAACATTGTTGAGTGTTCCTTGTTGTAGATTTTTTTTTGGTTATTGATTTTTTGTTTTTGGCAAGGGTGGAGGTAGAGGTCTAATCTTTAAATATGCTACTTGATTTTTTTAAACTAATGTGCACAATTGTTTTAATTAAACTCTTAAATCAAATTATACCTTTAGAAATATAGTCTTCCTAAAGTAACTTCACAAAGACACTGTTTTAGAAAAAAAAAAAGAAAGAATTAACATGAAATTTCTAATATACGTAGGTAGAGCGATGCAGCACATAGCACTAGTTAGTACTATGATATACTACATGTTAAATCACAAATGCAACAGCATTAATTTCATGTATTCCTCTGCATACCTGAATACCAATTAGAAACTAAAATAGAATGTCTGTGTGTTACTGCATGTATTGAAAACATCTTGGTTCAGTGTTCTTGAGACATCAGTAATCTAACATGAATTACATTCTGAGGAAAACAACATTGTCACTTTTCATAATTTTCTCTCCAAAATTCATTTTTATTATTAACATGAATATTTTAAGGCAGTATAATAATTTCAAAACAGGTCAAATAAACCCAAAATCTTGGAAGAATTTGGAATTTCATTTAGAAATACTTTAACAAACATTGCACAGACAATAGATCTGTCTTACAGGATAATATATTATGATAGGCATACAGTCAATGTAAACTTGTGTAGGTAATAGCGTAATAATTTAGGACATCCTAATATCCAACAATGTCAACTCTAGTTCTTGGTTTTTAAAGGTTCAAAGAGCATAATGAACTTGGGCTCTATCTGCTGCCCTCTTCCAAGCTCCCTCTCCTCACCATTTCCTCTGTACCTTTGTCCCTGTCCCTTCCCCACTTGAGTTTCTGAAATGACCCACACAGCCACAGAAGTCAGATTTATTATGGAGGATGAGAGAGCATCAAATTTATACTTCCATACTTTCTATGACTTTCTATTCAATTAATCATGTAAGTCAGCCCTTGAACTTGTTTGATTTTTTTTCTGGTCACTTCATTTCAAAAAGAAAATCCCTGGTCACATAACCACATTTCTTCAATTTAGGCTTGCTTATTTCCTTCACTCTTTTTATCCTCACATTTTTCCATCACTGCCTTCCCACAGCTTCCACATAGATTTTTTCCCTTTTCCATTTTCAGCTTTTCTCTCATTTTAACTTACAGTCCAATTGAGTTTTAATAAAATAATCTGGGAGAGATGAATATCGAGTACTTCAAAAAAATATGGGCATACCATCAGCTGGGGAATGGTTGAACAAACTGTGGTATATGAATGTAATTGAATACTATTGCACACTAAGAAATGATGAACAGGCAGGCTTCAGAAAAACCTGGAAAGATTTGTAGGAAATGATGCAAAGTGAAATGAGCAGAACCAGGAAAACATCATACACAGTATCAGCAACATGGTGTGATGAGCAACCATGAATGACTTCGCTCTTCTCAGCAACACAATGATCCAAGACAAGTACAAAGGACCCACGAAGGAAAATGCTATCCACATTGAGATAAAGAATTGATGGACTCAGAATGCAAGTCAAAGCATATATTTTCACTTACTTTATTCCTTTTCATGGTTTTTTTTTCCTTTTGATCTATTTCTTCTTTCACAACTGTGACTAATTTGGAAATATGTTTTTCATAATATCACATGGATAACCTATATCAAATTACCTACCATTTTTTTTGGAAAAGGTGGGGGAAGGAGGGAGAAAAATTTGGAACTCAAAATCTTGTAAAAATGATTGCTAAAAATTATCATGACACATAATTGGGGGAAAAATAAAATACTATTTAAAATGAATGCTAAAAATTATCTTGACATGTAATTGGAAAAGTAAAAAACTAATTTAAAAAATAAAATAAAATATAGGCTTAGAATTTACTCATTCTAATGTCTACTAATAGGCACATGCTGCTGATTTTTATTTACCTCAATCTCCAACCGAGAAAGAAAGAAAAACAAAAATTTTGTTACAAACCTATATAATAAAGTGAAACAAAATTCTACATTGGACATGTCAAAAAAAAGTCTCATGTTGCACTCTGAGTCATCTCCTATCAAGAAGTGAGCAGCATTATTCTGGAATCGTGGTTGATCATTACACTGATTAGAATTCTTAAGTTTTTCAAAGTTGTTTAACTCTACACTACTGTTTTCTTGTATAATTTGTTCTCCTGGTTTTTCTTATATTATCAGTTCATACACATCTTTGAAGGTTTCTCTCAAATTATCCCTTTCATCATTTTTATAGTGCAATAATATTTCATCAAATTTATATATTATAACTTGTTCAATCATTCACTGATTGATGGCCATCCCCTCAGTTTCCAATTCTTTACCACTACAAAAAAAAATAGCCATAAATACTTTGTACAAGTTTGTTTTACATAAGCCTAATCTTTCCCTGAATCTACCCTCCCTCTAATTTTCCTTTTCTTTTTCCCCCTCTCTTCCTATTTCCTTGCTAAGCACAAATATATTTCTGAATCCAACTGTGTGTGTATCTTCTTTCCTCCTTTGACAAGTTTAGATGACAATGAAGTTTGAATACAGCCATTTCTCTCAACTCTTCCTCCTAATTTGTATAGATTAATACTTACACAATCTGATTATGTGAGAGAATGTTCCCTAACCTTCCTTTCCTCTCTGCTCTAATGTGTTTATATTCCCTTACATTTCCATTCTTCTTTTATGATCATCAAGGCATAACAGAACTACTTCCAGGTTTTTCCCAGGAATTAGATTCCTACTATGACCTCTGATGATAACAGGTTCCAGAGGGGACACATAAATCACCTCCTCCTATTAGAATGCAAATAGTTTATCTTTGTTTAGTCCCTTATGATTGTTCAAAATGTTTGCCTTTTTATGTCTTTTCATCAGGAATGCTTAGAAGTCCTTTATTTCACTAAAAATTCATTTTTCCCCTGTAGGATTATATTTGATCTTGCTGGGTAAGTTATTCTTGTTAATAAGCCCATATCCTTTGCCTTCTTGAACATTGTATTCCAAGCTCTCTGCTCCTTTAAATGGTAGCTACTAAATCATGTGTACTCCTAACTGTGGCTCCTTGGTACTTGAATTCTTTCTGGATGGATTGCTGGGCCTAGAGTCAAGAAGACCTGAATTAAAATACAGCCTCAGACATTTACTAATTATGTGTCCCTCAGCAAGTCACTTAATCTCTATTTGCTCCAGTTTCCTTAGTTATAAAATAAAAATAATAATGATAGCACCTACCTCCAAAGGTTGTTATGAGGACTGAATGAAATAATATTTGTAAAAACTTAAGAGCACACATAGTAATCACTATAGAAATGCTTATTAACTTCCATCTTTATACTGAAGCTCTGAATTTGGCATATAATGTTCCTCAGAATTTCATTGGGGGTTTCTTTGAGTATGTGACTGACTCGCAGATTCTTTTAATTTCCATTTTGTCCTGTGGTTCAAAGAGATCCAAACAGTTCTCTTTTGTGATTTTTTGCTATGAGATGTTTAGGTTCTTTTTTTGGTCATGGCTTCCAGGTAGTACAATGATATTTAAGTTTTCTTTCCTTGATCTGTTTTTCATATCAGGTTTTTTTTAAGAGATGCTTTAACTTTTTTCTATTTTTTTCCCAGTATTTTCACTTTGTTTTAAAATTATTGTCTAATAAAGTCACTAGCTTCTATTTTGTCCATCCTAATTTTCAGGGAGGTTAGTGTTTGGATAAGGTTTTATACCTCTTCTGCCAAGCTGTTACTTCTCTTTCCAACTATTTTCTTTTCCAGAGTTATCATTTCTTTTCCAATTCCTCCATATGGGTCTGGGACCTTGTCTTGCCTTTGGGTACAACCTTAGTCTTCTTTCAGTCCCAAGGAACTGGAATGCTCCATGGATGTGCTCCTGGACAGACACTTACCTAGTGTGTATAGATCTCATTATGTCCCTGTACTGTCCTGGGTTGGAAAAATGACTCACTGTGACATTTTATAGGAATTTCCAAACAAGATTCTGTCGGGTGAATTTTCTAAATCTGGTGGGAAGAGTTTTGGGACAGCATGGTGGTGGGTGGGTATAGGGAACTTGCTGTACTTCTTCCTTCTACTCTGCCACCTTGGTTCAGGGACATCTTTATAAAGGTCTGCATCTAGGACCATGAAACAAACATATTTGAAGGTGATTTGTGTAGCTAAGGAAGTCTATTCTTGGGGAAAATTTCAAGGCAACATTTTCTTGCTGCCACATTTAATGTTGTTACTTTTTGGTTCTTGGTTGTTAAATTTTCTGTAACACAAATCCCTTCACTAGATGTGAACAACAGAGACAGAGAACAGAGTTGGGAGGGATGAGTGAGAATCATAAGGACACCAGGGATTTTTATCAGGTCAATGGAAAAATATGCCAGAATGAGATGTAGAATCAAAAACAGAATGTTTTGAAGACCTGAATCTATAAAATCCAAATCTATAAAGTCCAAGTCCTTCTATAAACTTTGTGCTTAGGTAATAATAGCCAGTCTTTTAAAAATTAGGTAATGTTTTTCTCTTTTATTCTTGTTCTCTTCAATCCATTTGTTCAAAGAAGGGACCTCACTCATTATTGTACAATAGATCAGACCAGCTTTGGCGAGATGTTCACCCTTGTGTCACAGATCATAGATTAAGAGTTGAAAAGGACTTTGGAGAATTTCTAATTTAAGAGTTCTTAGTGCACCACAGAACTCTTATGCAGACTAGACAATGCTACAAATCTATTCTTGGAATAATGTTTTTAGATGCATAAAATAACATGTGTAGGATCATAAAGGAAACCAAATATATTGAAATACGGATATCAAAATACAAAATTTTTTTAAAAACCAAGTTCATAGATCCCACTGCTTCTAGTCCAAACTACACATTTTTTAGAAAAGAAACTAAGGCCCAAAGAGCTGAAGTGATTTATATGTAATAAGTTTCTAGAGTTAGCTTATCTAAATATCATGAATTTAAGTTATTTACATATACATATTTATATGTCTAACATAAATATATATGGATATATGTATATAAAATTTTTAAAAGATTTCTTAGCTCTTTCAAAAGTAGACACCATTTCTAATAATTTATTTGGAAACTTTGAGCATAGCTAGTGCAATTATTTATACTAAGTAGGTGCTGACTAAATGTCATTGTTCTTAAAGAAGGATTCAAAGATTGTATTGTTTGTGGATGTAGATCAAGAAAGGTCAGTTCAAGTGGGTCTCCCAAAAACACTATGTCCAAAATGGCAGTTCAGTTTAAAACATCCATTTGGACATCAAACCGCAGAAATATAAAGCAACTTGTTGGTACCCTTAAATGCAAATTCTGCCATAAAAACTAGTAGATAATTAAAATCTTCAAAACTTGTGAAAGTCACAAAAATTAAACCATTCACATGAACAAAAACATGAAGTTTTAAATTTCTATTTGTTTTTAACTAGAATAAAAACTAAATTAAAGACTGGTGCACATATCCTTTTCTAAGGAGTAACTAATCCTCTTACATGGGATTCTAAGAATTTTCAGTAACTGCAAATTATAATTTCTATGAGAAGATACACAAGATCCCAGGTAGGGGATCAAGAGGTCAGAAAAGCAGTACTGATTTTTCAGGCAGATGAGAAAAATGGTGTGCAAAATAACTACACTGGAGTACACTGTATCTCCATATTCCTTACTCAGGCGAAAAAAGGTAGGGAAGAAAGGATGTGTGTGTTTTGGGTGGGGAGTGTGGGTGATGTCTGACTTGTATTTATTGTGCTGATTCTAGATTGGGCCAAAAGACTGAACTGCATGATATTTTTGTTTTTGTTTCTTAAGGAAAAACCAAGGTCTTCTGTACCATTATTGGATGTGGTTCGCTATGCTCTACAAACTACAACACAGTGGAGTGTCTGCCTGCTATGAAAGTAGACAGCTGCTTGTTCCCTTCTGCCGGCCATGTGGAGAGAGTTGGAGTTGGCAACATATATGTTCTTTCCCTGAGTCATCTTTCCCTAGAAACCTGCAGACATTCCTGCAAGATGAAAATCTCACTACAATTATCTTTATTTAAAATGATTGATAACTACTTAGGGCCAAAAAAAGTGCAAAAGTTATAGTACATACTAGGCCCTAGGAAAGGCCAACAGAATTCTAGTCTGAGTGTTATGCAACTGGAAATAGGCAGTAGCTGACAAGTGTGACAAGTGGGCAGAGGGCCTCAACACTTATCAAGTCTAATTTCCAGCAAGAGTCATAAAGCAATGTGGTTTCACTTGAGAACTTTAACTCTTTCATATGAGGATTTATGTAAACCAAGGTAAGTGGTCCAGCCCAATGATAGATTGTGCTATGGTTATCTTCCTGCCAGAGACACTGACCAACATAGTCTGATCTTACTTAAGAGGAAAGTGAGAGATCGTTGACGTCCACTCCTCTAAGATGTGGCTTATCAAAGAGGATGGAGAGTTTTTAGGATGTTAAAATATTTTGTGAAGGTACAGTATAATTGAAACTAAAGTTGATAGGCTGTTGAGTATGAGCTTAACACAAAAGGAAAAGGGAAGAAGAACCTGAACAACTGTAGTTAAAGAACAGGTATGGAGCATAAAACCTTCCAAGGAAGAAATAGCATCTTGTGTTCCGGAATGGTAAGTATGAAAATATATTACTGGGAGGAAGGAAATAAACCTTTGCTAAATGCCTACTACATGCCAGGCATTGTACTAAGTGTTTTAAAAATATTATTTCATTTGATCCTGAAGAAAGAGGTAATTTTCTGTTGGAAGGTATGATAATAGCTAGATGTGAGATGCCCAATGGAGTGTACTGTCTTTCTGAGGTATAACTATGAAAGGATGAAGAGTCTGTTGAAACTTATTAAATCTTCTGGCTGCCACTTAGTCTAAATTAAGCTCTTTTTTGGAATTAGCAAACACTTTCTTTCCCTCCTATCTGGGGGAGATATAAAAATAAAACCCTTGTAACAAATACGCAATAAAAAAACCCCAACAAATTCCCACACTGGCCATCTCAGAAAATTTGTCTCATTCCGCATCTTGAGTTCATTATCTCTTTGTCAGGAGGTGAGTAGCATGTTTCACGGAAACATGCTCTGGAATTGTATTTGGCCATTGCTTTGATCAGAATTCCTAAGTATTACAAGTTGTCTTTACAATGTTGTTGCTATAGTATAAATTGGTCTTTTAAAGTATGCATCTTGTCTTCATTCTTTTCTTTCCAGGTTTCTCTAAGACTGTCCCCTTCATCCTTTCTTACAGCACAGGTATATTGCATTGCATTCGTATGTCATAGTTGGTTCAGCCACTGTACAATGGATGGGTACCTCCTTAGTTTCTACGTCTTTGCCACTACAAAATGAATTACTATATTTTTATACATATGGGGCCTTTTCCTCTTTCTTTGATATCTTTGATATTACTGGGTCAAAAAGTATACAAAGTTTAGGAACTTTGTAGACAGTTGCAAATTGCTTTCTGGAATGGCTGAATCAATTTACAGATCCTCCAGTAGTGATCAGTGTACTGCTACCTATTTCAAAAGATTCATTTGGGGATGAATCATTCTACTGGAACAAACCTGCAAAGCATCCCTTGTAATAGTGGAATTGTGAGCAGGAAACCAAAAGTTTGTTGGGGTGGGGCAGAGGGGGAGGATAGGCAGGGTTTTTATATCTTTTTCTAATTGGACTAGTTTTGAAAGAGAAAGGAGGATACAGGAAATAGATAGTTGGCTATTGAGAGGGTTCTATCTTTTTTCAGAGGTGTTTTCCCTTCATAGCCTCGGCAGGACAAACCTCAGACCAAAGATCTCAGAAAAGAGCTTAGTTAGCAAAATTTGTGGCCAAGTCTCACTAATATTTGTTATTCCTGAAATCATGACAACTCATATCAATTCACTGGTTCCTTCATCCTACGCAAAGCTAGACACAGTGTAGCATTTCCTCCTTTCTCCTGCCCTGAATCCCATACTGAGATATCCATTTTCCCCATACCACAAAGACCTGTCGCCAGCTCAGGGGGGCCTGATCCACAAAAGGAAACACAAACTCAAACAAGGGCTCAGCTGAGGAAGCCATCACAGACATTGCAAAGCAGAATTTCCTGGATAATAAAGTTTTGCATGAGCCCAGCTATAGAACTGAACAAAGTCCCTATACTGCAATAACCTTTCTCTCAGGATATGTGTAATATAAATAAAGAGAACTTGAGATTCTAATATAAGAAGATAACCATGACTGCATAGGTAATGCTGTGATATTATTTATGTCTGTAATATGGCAAGAATGGCTATAATTTATCCAAGATAAATAGCTAACAGAAGAATTAGTGCAGGGGGGCGGAGCCAAGATGGCGACGTAGCAGCAGCAACATATCGCAGCTCTCACATAGCCACCCCAAAATACCCATAAAATAGGACTCTAAACCAATCCTAGAACTCCAAAACACACACAAAGATACTTCTCACTAAAGTCAGCTCGGCTACGAGGAACCATATCAGCACTGTAAACCAAAACCAGCCTGGCCTGAAGCCGTGGCTGTGCCCCGGGGGCGGCTGGATGGGAGGAGCAGAGGAGCCTCTCTGGTGAGCGGATTAGCGTCAGCTGCAGGCAGCATTCAGAACTAGGTCAGTGGGACGTGAGAATTTAGGAGAGTAAAGCAGTCTGGCCAAAAGGCCTCCAGAGTAGAAAAGCGAAAGACAGAGGTTTTGCTCCCGCCTCCACGTTGCAGCTTCCCGCCAGCGGCCTGCAGACAGCAGGGGGACTAAGCAATTGTTCTGAGGCCAGTGCTCTCATGCTGAGCGGCCTGGATCCGGATCGCCATCTTGGGCCTCAGTCCTGGAGTCTTCACTATCCAGTCAGCCAGAAGTAAGTAGGAAGGGTCCCAGCACCTTCCTGAGAGCTATGGCAGCCAGGAGGACCCCAGGGATTTGGGACAGAGCTTTCCCTTCTGGAAGCAGAGCCCCACAGAGATTTAAAAAAAAATCATGGACTGAACAACTATGAGTAAGAATAAGCATAAAAAGCAAAGTA
>CM053582.1:262399229-262468045 GCA_028627135.1 Pseudochirops cupreus
GGGGGAAAGAGGGGGAGAAAATATGTAACTCAAAATCTTGTGGAAATGAATGATGCAAAGTAAAATAAAATTAAAAAAAAAAGAAAAGAAAAAAAAGAAAAACTGTCCCAATGTCTTAAATGCAGAGAAAAAAATAGAAATTAAAAGAATCCACCAATTACCTCCTGAAATAGATGCCAAAATGAAAACTCCCAGGCATTTTATAGCCAAGTTTCAGAGCTCCCAAGTAAAGGAGAAAATAATTCAAGTAGCCAGAAACAATTCAAACATTGTGGAGGCAAAGTCAGGATCACACAAAACTTAGCAGCTCCCACATTAAAGGAGTGAAAGGCTTGGAATATGATATTCCAGACAGCAAAAGGGCTAGAATTACAACCAAGAATCACCTACCCAACAAAACAGTTTAATCCTTCAGGGTAAAAAATTAACATTTAATGAAATAAAGGATTTTGAAGCATTCCTGATGAAAAGACTAGAGCTGAATAGAAAATCTGACATTCAAACACAAGATTCAAGAGAAGCATAAAAAGGTAAATATGAAAAAGTAACCACAACGATCTCAATAAAACTAAACTATTTATATTCTTACATGGGAAGATGATACATATTAACTCCTAAGAAATTTATCATTATTAGGGCAGTTAAAAGGACTTTACACAGCTAGAGGTTGCAGATGTAAGTTAATTCTGCTGGAATCATCTCAAAAAAAAAAAAGTGGTGAGAAAAAGAGATGGACTGAAGGAAGGTGGGAGGTACAAAAATTTTCTTACATAAAAGAGGTATGCAGGGAAGAGTTTTATAGTGAAGAAGAAAATGGATGGTGATGGTGGTAGGCAATGCTTGAATCTCACTCTGATCAGAATCAACACTCATTCAGTTATGTATAGAAATTTAATTTACCCAACAGGCAAGTAAGAGAGGAAAAAGATAAGAGAAAAGGGAATGGGGAGGACAAATTAAGAAAGTGGCTAGAAGCAAAATAGACTTTTGAGGAGGGATGGGGCAAAAAGAAAGAGGAAGAAGAAAAAAAAAACAAAGAAAAAGAGATGAAGGCAAAACACAGTAAATCATAAATGTGAAAGTGAATGGAATGAGCACACATATTAAACTGAAGCAGAGAGGAGAATGGATTAGAAACCAAAATTCAACAATATGTTGTTTATAAAAGACACACCTGAAACCAAAACATATACACAGAGTTAAAATAAAGGCCTGGAGCAGAATCTAATATGTTTCAGCTAGACTTTCAAAAACAAAGGTAGTGATAGCAATGATAATTTCAGACAAAGTAAAAGTAAAAATGAACCTAATTAAAAGGACCAATCAGGGAAACTTCAATTTGCTAAAAGATATCATAGACAATAAAATTATAACTTTTACAGCAAGTCATTTCTCAAATATAACCTCAGTCAAATTTATAAAAATAGGAGTCATTCCCCAATTCATAAATGGTGAAAGAAAACTGGCAGTTTTCAGAAAGAAAAAAATCAAAGCTTATCTAGAGTCATGTGAAAAAATGTTCTACATCACTACTGATTAGAGAAAGGTAAATCAAAACAACTCTGAGTTACTTACTTTGGTAAGTTATACTTACAAAAAATGACAAATGTCAGAGGGGATGAGGGAAAAATAAGTACAACAATGAACTGGTACAACCATTTTGGAGAACAATCTGGGGTAAGGCTCAAAGTACTATAAAACTGTGCATATCCTTTGACCTAGCAATACTACTACTAGGTCTCTATTCCAAAGAGATCAAGGAAAAAGGAAAACAATCTTTATGTACAAAAGTACTACTTATAGCAGTTCTTTTGTGGTAGCAAGGAACTGGAAATTGAAGAGATGTTCATCAATTAGGGAATGGCTGAAAAAGTTTGTAGCATATGATTGTGACAGAGTACTATTGTGCTATGGGAAATGACAAAGGGGATAATGTCAGAAAAACACGGCAAGACCCATATGTACTGATAAGAAGTGAAGTGAGAACTGGGAGATTCATTGTGCACACTAACAGCAATGTTGTAATGATGATCAACTGTGGAAAAACTTGGCTACTTTCATCAATAAAATAATCCAAGAAAATGCCAAAGGTCTCTTTTATTTTTTTTTTTCCTTTTTTTTTTGGAGTGGGGAAGACAGGACAATTGAGGTGAAGTGACTTGCCCAAGGTCACACGGCTAGTAAGTGTTAAGTGTCTGAGGTCACATTTGAACTCAGGTCCTCCTGACTCCAGAGCTGATGTTCTATTCATTGTGCCACCTAGCTACCCTCAAAGATCTCTTGATGAAAAAAAAATATCCTATCCACCTCTACAGAGTACTGATGAACTGTGATTTTCTGATTTTCATTATTTTTCTTTTTTTTTGAAACAGATAATATGGAACTGTTTTGAATGATTTCACATATATGAATTTAGTATGGGGGAAGGGCAGGTAAGTGTAAAATTACCCACCATGCTACTGTCAGTTTGCATCATACCACCCGGTTATACAGGTATGACCTGTGTAACTCAGAACAAGTATAATGATTACAAAATAATCACTTGTTAGGCTGGGGGGAGGAGGTGCCACACAGCCACTCCTATATGATAATACACCGCATTAGGTGACTTTCCAATGCAAACTGATTCTTAGATATGATTAAGAATGCTCAAAGAAGAATGGCAGAAAAGCAAGAACACTGTTAATCCAGAAATGGAGCCTTTCGTCTTATCCCCAAGTGGGTCCTAAAGCCCTGATGTGATCCATTAAATAACCTAGCTTGTTAGTATTATTTTGGGTCTAAACAGAGACTGTCACCAGTTGGTCAGCCGGTGGTAGCAAGATCAGCATCATCAGAGCATTTATACAGCGCTTCAAGATTTGCAAAGCACCCTACACATATCTCATTTGATCCTCAACATGACACTGGGAGCTAGATGCTATTATTATTCCCATTTTACATATTAGGAAACTGAAGCAGACTTAAGCCCAGGGTCACAAAACTAGTGCCTGAAGCTCGATTTGAACTCTGGTACTCTTTCCAGTCCGGCTCCCTGTAACTTCTCCTGGTATAACTCCATTCATCACTGTAAATAATTTCAAAATTGCCAGCCAACATGTATGGATTATTTATTTTATAGGTAATACTGTGATCACACATTCCAACCTCTATTAAAATTGATTAGGATCCGAAGATTAACTCCAAAAAGACCTTAGAGACCATCTGAGCTACCTCCATCATTTTACTTAGAAAGGGATTAAGAAATGTCTAAATTACACAAGTACTAAGTTTGTTGTTGTTCAGTCATTTTCAGTCATGTCTGACCAACTCTTCATGACTCCATTTGGAGTTTTCTTGATACTGGAGTGTTTTTCCATTTCCTTCTCCAACTTATTTTACAGATGAGGAAACTGAGGCTAACAGGGTTAAATTACTTACCCAGGGCTACCTAAGGTAGGAGGGATTGAAGAGCTGGGCAAATATAGGAAGAAAAAAGGACAAACAGCTGCATTCCCACAATTCCTCAGAGGAAGTCCACTAAGTACCATCAATAAATATTTGTTGATTACATATAGGGTACAAAGGGTAAGGTAATATGAGATAATAAACTGACAACCTTTCTCAAACCTTGGCCTTCTGAGGCACTGTTAAGTAAGGAACTATCATTCTCAACAGATAAACTGTACTTTCCATAACCAATTTGCAACTGCAAGCTACTTGAATTCCAATTCGATGATATCTAAGGTCCTTCTATCTGTATCTATGATGTAAAATCCTTTTACTCCAATATCACTGCAACTAGAATCTAACCATAGGCTACTGGTCAACATTTTGGGAACAACAGAAGAAAGCCTATATAGGGTTTGCCAGTCTCAAGGCTCAGGCCACCAAGAATGAAAATTAAGCAGTGAACATTAGGATGACGAGAAATAGTGATTTCATTGACTTCCTTGAGAAAGGCAAAATAAAACAGACTTGAAGGAAATGTGTCTGAGGGGGTGTAATTTCCTATAGTATAACCTAGGATATAAACCACTCTAAAAAGCACCAGTTAATCTGCATCTATCTGTTCACCTAAACACATGAGATTATAGGTTTCAGAACTCAGAGATCATCTAGTCCAACACTTTCATCTTACAGATAAGAAAACTGACTTTTAAAGACGTGAAGTAATTTTCCCAAGCCACAAAGACAGAGAAAGATAGCAAAGCTGATATTCCAAGGTAGGTAGTCTGGCTCCTAATTAATTGCTCTTGCCACTGAAACAGGAAGCCTCCGTTTGCTGAGGTCAGTGTAGATCAGCATTGTGGCTCACAGGGAGAGGGGAGAGGAAGAAAATAAAGGGAGTTCAGAGTCAATAGCAATAAATCTTACTGTCTCTTACCCATTATCACTCATTCTTCTAAGACTATCTAAGACCAATTATTCGCTCCTTCCATCTGAATGCTTAAGAGAAAAGCAAGCAAACTATGAACCTGTGAAGAACTGGAAATAGAACTTATGCCCCAAAAGTAGGCTACAGTAAGCAATGTCCAACATAACAAAAATTTTTAAAATAAGATACTGAAGAACCAATTTTAACACAATTTATTGTAAAATTTCCATAACAATACAGTACATGAAAAATCATGTCTGGGACCAGGTGAACCAAAAGATAAAGGTCTAGTTCACTTTTCAACATTTATTAAATACAGCTGTGTACAACACTGGGTGGAGGACAGTCCTTATACTCCAGAGAAACCATATACAGGATATACTAAGTGCTATTTTTTTTTCACTGAGACTTGTGATTCATTAGAGCAGGCAACTACCAGTGAGGAAATTCCCTATTCCAATGTAGATCTCCAGTTACTAAGAAACTTACAGCCTCACAGACTGGGGCACTGAAAGTTAAGTGTCTTGTCCAGCATCACACTGCAATCTGTGTCAGAGGTAAGACTTGAACTGAGTATCTCTTCATTCAGATGCTAGTCTTCTATCACCTATAGCATACAATTTTCTCTAAAGAATAGTAAGGAAATACATGATTACATTCCAAAATGGATGAGGCAGATAATAAATACAAAAGGAATTCAAAGAAAAGGGTCCTCAATATGGGCTGGAGTACCTGGAGGTCTCATAAGAGGTTGGACCTGAATGGGGAAGAAAGGAGAAGAAAACTAGGTTGTAAAAAGCACAAGGCCGAGAATGAACACTGCATCTGTCAGAAAATGAAGAGATTAGCTTGGAATATTGTCTCCACACTGAGAAATAATCAAAGGCTCAGTGATCTAGAGTTAGAAGGAACCTTACAGGCAACTGAGTCAAAACTCCTTACATTGGTAATGAAGAAACTGAGGCACAGAGAGGTTGAATAAACTGTCCAAGGTCACACAGCCAATAAATATCTCTGGCAAGATTTGAATCCAGATCTTCCTGATTTCGAGTTTAGTGCTCCATGTACTATACAACATTGCCCCTGGGAGAGTGGGCTGGAAAAGGAAGATGAGGCCAAATATTTGAGACCCTTGAATGCCATGCTGAAAACTTTGGATGTCTGCAAACAAGGAAAGTCACTGAAGGTTTCTGACTGACAGAACTACTGATGGAACATCAGTAGTATGGAAGTGGAGGTGAGGGTGGAGAAGAGAGAAAGGAAAGAACAGGAATTAAGCTGCATCAAGTAAAAAAAAGACATCCATGTCCAAGCCAAAGAAAACCTGGAACCTACAAATGTCAAGTGCTAGTCATTGCTCAAATCCCTGCCCATTACAGAGATTAGCAGAAGGAATAAAGGATGTACATAGTGCTTTCATGGACCATCCTGATGAATACAGACGACAGGCAGATTTTTTAAATCCCACAAAGAAAAAACGGTAGTAGGTGAAAAAGTAGCCAGTGTAGTGGAGGGAATTCTGGACTTGAAGTCAAGGATCTGGATTTGATTTCTGCACCTACACTTGCCATAGTCATGACTAGGTCACTAATACTTTGTGCCTCATTTTCCTTACCTAACATAAGGATATTTCCTTATGCAATTTTTCCTCTCCCACTCCTTCCATTTGTTACTGAAATTTAGCTTCATTGATTACACAGCCTCCCTGGCCATCCTTTCCAGTACTGGCTAAACCTTCACTCATTCTCCTTGGCTAACTGGTTGTGACAGGGGTAGCTGCGATACTCCTTGCTTCCCAATGCCATTTCCTACTTGAAAGAATTCTGAAAGAAAAGTTTTATAAACCTTAAAGAACCATATGTGTGAACTATTTTGCTCAATGGATTGTTTGTAAAAATTTAATGTGATGTAGATCTTGCCAACTGGTAAGAGATTAGGCATTCCTGGCCTATACGATTCTATTTACTTTATAACATTTGAGATTGTACTGTTTGCTCTTAGAAATGCTTACTCTATTTTCTTCTCTGCTGCTGACAACCCCACTTAGCTTAGTTTTGCTCACATGACTGGTTTAAAATGTCCACTGCCTAAAAAGTTACACGCATAGTTATTTGAACTCTTCAAAAGAAAGGCACTAAACAAATCCAAAATTTTCTTCACATATGAAAATGTGTGAGGTATCTATAGCTGTAAGTCTCATGACAGAACATTTCTGGGCAGCCTCATTCTGTGGCATTCAGCTACAAAACTAATTGTGTCAAACCACAATAAAAATGAATACATACATGACAGCATATGTGACACTTGATCTGCCCAACAGGACTTAATGATATTAGTTATTAAGTATTTTAGCCAGAAAGAGGTCAACCTCTCCCCCCACACATACCAGGATTAATGGGCTATTTTTAATGTGTGCAAATGTAAGAAATGCCTCCATTTTTTCTGTGAAATACAAAGTAAGGTCTTGGCTAAGCGAATTGAGTGGGAATAAAATGACTGCTTGCTGCAAGAAGTTGAGATTAAAGCACATAAATGTGTGTATTAGAACCAGTCAGCACAAAAACAAGACTTCTTTCACCTCAATTCTCCAACAAGGAAACAGGGATGGGGAAGGCAAAAAGTTTAAATAACTCAGTTCTGAGTTTGGTAAGGCTCAACTGGCCAAAAGAACAGGATTAAAGAGTGGGAGATAGTGTAGAGCTGAGCTGATTGTTAGAGAGGGAGGAGAATATAGCTAAAGCAGGGTATAGGGCTTGAGAAAACACTGAGAGGTCAGAGGTCACATGAGAATGAATTAGGAATAAGACATAAGGAATAAGTAGCAGTGAAATTCTAATCTGCAAATATGCCTTCCCTCTTGTGCTCCACTTGTCTCTAGCCCAATCTCTAGCACCCTCTGAGGAGTGGTGCCTTCCATTGAATAATAAATATTCTCATATCTGATCATCCCATACACATTCCAATGATTCTGAACCCCCATAGGTCATTCTCAACCCTACCACTCCAAAGTTCTAGCTAAATCTGACCTCCCTCTTCCACTGTGCTCTCTGGAATGCCTGTTCCATAAGCAACAATTTTTCCTCTCCCACTCCTTCCATCTGTTACTGAAATTTAGCTTCATTGATTACACAGCCTCCCTGGCCATCCTTTCCAGTACTGGCTATACCTTCACTCATTCTCCTTGGCTAACTGGTTGTGACAGGGTAGTTGCAATGATTTCTTGCTTCACGATGCCATTTCCAGGTTCTCCCTCTACCACCATTGCTCAGTAACCTCTCCTCCTGTAAGGTTTATGCAATTCAGATCTACTACACAATAAAAATCTTGATAGTGGTATGACAGATTTCTAGGTCACTCCTTCCTTCTTCAATGAGTACAATACCTGGCTCACAAATTTTCTCTCCTCCCCAAATCCTGCATTCAAACTTGAGCTTGGAACTTCAACATACATACTGACTCTCTCCCTCAAGAATCCTAATCACTCAGTTCTTCAACCTACTCAATTCCCATGACCTGCTCCTCTGCCTCACCTCAGCCACAGACAAAGATAGTCATACCAGTGGATCTTTCCATTACCATAAACACAAAGGCACTACCTGTTCAAGAATTCCAAAATCCCCTTATAGAATCAAAACCTATTGGCTTTCCATCTCCCCCTCTCCCTCCTCCTTTATTCTGTTCTTTGATAACACCATGACCTTCAATCCCTCAACCCCTCAGTTCCCTCCCAGGCCATGACCCCCACTCTATTCACTCTTCTTTTCCTCATCTCTACAATGTTCTCTTCTCTTGAGTCTCCAACCCCCTTATCATATTACTGACTGTGCCCTGTCAAGTTTCAGCCTTGGATCACTCCTACAATCCATCTTTATTCCTACACATGTACTGCTGAACCAAGGCAAAGAAAATCATGAAACCACTCTGAGAGGATCCATTACATTCCAATTACAAACCCCAACTGGGCCCTCCCTACTACTAGGAAATCCTACTATAACTCTCCCATCAACTCACTATCCCACACTCCACAGATCCTCTTCCAAACCTTTTATCCCTCCGTAAACCTCCCATGGCTCTTCTTCCCTCCCCCCCAAAAAATTGTCTCAGCTGAGAACCCTGTCTCAAATTTTATAGGAAAAAATTGAGGTCATTCATCAGGAACGCCTGCTTCTCCCTTCATCATCTCATACTTTATATTCTGCCACTATCTCTTCCTGTACCCGTCCCACATGAATAAGTGTCCTTACTCCTTACTCCTAACCCCTCTACCTGCTCAAGCAACATGACCCCATCTCATTTCCTCCAACAGAATGCCCCCCTTGTCATTCTCATTTTATCACTTATTTTCATTCTCTCCCTGTCTACTGGTCCCTTCCCTTCTGCCTACAAACACGCCCCTGTCTCTCCTATACTGAAAAAACTCTCACTTGATGCTTCCATCCTTTTGCTAAGTATCAGTATCTATATGTACATACGTGTGTGAATATATACACACCTATATATATGTATGTGTGTATATGTGTGTATCTATAGACAGATAAATAGATAGATAGATATCTGTTGTTCTTTGTGATTAAATTCCTCAGAAAGGTTATCTACTATAGATATCTCCACTTCCTGCTCATTCTCTTCTTAACCCGTCTCAATTCAGCTTCCAACCTTATCATTCTACCAAAACTGTTCTCTCCAAAGCAGATCTCCAAAAGGATCCACTTTCCCAAATCCAATCCCCTTTTCTCAATCCTTATTCTCTTTAATCTCGATCTTGAGATCTCTCTCTCTCTCTCTCTCTTCCCCCCCATATATATGTTATAAAGACCTGTCAATTTTGCCATCATAATATCTCCTGCATATGCTCACTTCTCTATTCTGTCACTGCCACCACCCTAGCACAGGGCCCCATCACCTCACATCTGGACTTGCATATCAATAGCCTGATGGTCTCCCCACTCTCGACCATCCTCCATTCAGCTATCAATGATCTTCCTAAAGCACAGCTCTGATTACCCCCAATCAATAAACTCCAGCGGCTCCCTACACCCTTCAAGATCAAGATTAAATATAAAATCCTCCAGCATTCAAAGTCCTTCATAACTTTCCCTTCCCCTTTCCAGTCTTCTTAAACTTTACATTCCCCCCCCCCCCCCCCCGCCGCTTCCTGCTGAGCTCCTGACATAATATATCTGACTCCATGTATTTTCACTGGTTGTGCCCAAAACTAGAATATTCTCCCTTCACATCACTACTCTCTGACCTTCTCCAAGGCCCAGCTAAAATTTCACCTTCTCAACTCCCAATTTAATACCAAAATAGAAATTCTGAAAATGAAAAGTAACAAAAGTGAAAGTAAAAAAAAATACTGAATTACTTAACAAAACTAGGAGCTAGAATTTAAAAAACTGATAAGCCATTAGCCAATTTGATTTTTTAAAATTTGTTTAAAAAATTACCGGTATGAAAAATGAAAAACATAAATTGACAACCAATGAAGAAATTTTATAAGTTATTAAAAGCTATTACACACAATAAAACTAAGCTAAATGAAATGATTATTTATAAATACATAAAGGGTCTGGATTAACAGAACAAGAAATACTCACATAATTCTATCTTAGAAAAAAAAAATTGAACAAGCTGCAAATGAATTCCCAAAGGGTAAAAAAAAATCCAAAACCAGGGGTGGCTAGGTGGTACAGTGAATAGAGCACTGGCCCTGGAGTCAGGAGGACCTGAGTTCAAATTCAGCCTCAGACACACCACAAAACTAGCTATGTGACCTTGGGCAAGTCACTTAACCCCAATTGGCCTACCTTGCCCCCTCCAAAAAAGAAAAAAAAATCCAGAACCAGATGGACTTACAAGTAAATTATACCAAACATTTAAAGAACAATTAATTCTAATATTAAATAAACTGTTTGGGTAAAAGAAAAAGGAAAAGATATTCTACCAAATTCCTTGTATCACACAAATATAGTCTTGATACTTAAACCAGATATTTAAGCCAAAAGCAGGAAGGAAAACTATAAAACATCATCTCTAATGAACAACGACACAAAAATTCTAAATAAAATATTATCAAGGAAACTATAGCAACATATCACAAAGATTATACACTATAACCAGGCTAAAGTTTATGAGAGTTTAATTCAACAGTAGTAAAACTAAAGACATAATTGACCATATTAATAAGAAAAATAACAAAAATCATATTAGATCAATAGATGTAGAATTTTTTTTGACAAAATATAATAGCCAATCTTTTGTTGTTGTTGTTTTGGGTGTTTTTTGGTTTTTGGAGGGGGGACACAGTGCAATTGGGGTTAAGTGACTTGCCCAAGGTCACATGGCTAGTAAGTGTTACAACAACAAACCACTAGAAACCATAGGAAAAAAAACAGAGCTTTCCTTAAAATATGTATTACCTATTTAAAACTAAGAGTCAGCATTATCTGGAACAGATATAAGATAGAGGATTTTCCAATACGATTAGGAGTAAACCTAGGCTGTCCATTATTACCACTACTATTTGATAGTGTCAGAAATGTTAGCTATAGTAATAAGACAAGAAAAAGAAAATGAAGGAATAAGCATAGTAAAAGAAGAAACAAAATTATCTCTGCAGATGATATGTTTTACTTAGAAAACCCTACAATCAACTAAAAAACTAACTGAAACATTTAATAACTTCAGCAAAGTCGTAGAATATAAAATAAATTCACATAAAATAACAGATATCTGTATATTTTGGGTAGCTAGGTGGCTAGAGTGCAGTGCCTAGAGTCAGGAAGATTCATCCTCTTGAGTTCAAATTTGACGTCAGACACTTGCTAGCTGTGTGACAAGTCATTTAACTTCAACTGCCTCCCATCAACTCCCCCAAAAGTAAAAGTGTTATGTTTTACCATTTCCTTCATTATTTTTTATTGTACTGAAGTATTCCATAACTTTCACATATCACAACTTGTTCAGCCATTTCCCAATTGATGAGTACCCCATCAGCATCCAATTTTTTGCCACTATGAAGAAAGCTACAATAAATGTTTTTGTACATATGTATCCTTTTCCTCTTTCTCTGAACTCTTTGGGGCACAGATTTTTTTCCCCAATTTCCTGATTATCTTCTTATTTTAGCTGAATTGGTTTTATTTGTGCAAAACCCATTTAATTTTAAATAATCAAAATGCCCATTTTAACCTCCTGTGAACCTCTCTCTCATTTAATCATGAAGTCTTTCTCTATCCATAGATTGGATAGACAGTTTCTTCCATGTTCTTCTAATTTAGGTCACTCTTTATGTAAAAAATGTTTTGTAACTGTGTTCATGTAGTCCTCCTGTATATATCTTTTTATTTTTATCTTTTTTATTTTTACAATATTGTTGTTATTACATAAATTGTCTCCCACTGAAAATCAAAAATAAATAAATAAATTCTGGAAAAAAAATAAAGGGGCAGAATAAAAAAAAAAGAGGTAGGACAGTGGTTCTCAACCTGTGGGTCATGACCCCTTTGGGGGTCGAATGACCCTTTCACAGGAGTCGCCTAAGGCCATCAGAAAAAACATATGAGTATTAAAGGGTCCCAGCATTAGGAAGATTGAGAACCACTGTAATAGGAGAAGACACTCTTAACCCAACACTTTCCAGAGGTGGGAGGTATACGCATATTGATCCTTTCACATATTTTCAGACCTTTTTATTCATAATTATAGTGTATTCATTATATAAATTAATTATAAATTTATATCACAATTAAAACATATTCATCTAAAAATGCTGAATTTTTATAGAAGACAAAGGAATCATATTAAAAAAACTTTTCATTTCAAAAAATAAACTCTCTCCTTGTTGTGTTCATTCTACTTTGCATCAGTTCATATACAACTTCCTAGATTTCTCTGAAGTCAACTCCTTCTTACACAATAATGCAATCTCCCTTTAAGATCTCTTGTTGTGCTTAGGGTCACATAGGCTAGCAAGTATCTGAGGATGGATTTGAACTAAGGTCTTCTAACTCCAAGCCCAGATTTCTATCTACTGAGCCACCAAGCTGACTCCATTGAGATTACTTCTATCCAAATTTTTCACCCAATATTTATGCTGGTGGTTGTTATCTATTGACCATGGACATTTTCTGTATTTTCTCAAGGAGATGAGTGCCTGTCTCAGAATATCCATCATTGTTTTTCACATGGGAGAGCTGTCCCAGAAGAGGGAGATGCAAAATGATGCACTATGATGAGGCAAAAACCAGAAGGCATCGATAAAAACTTACTTTTTAAAAAAATAAAGTAAATGGGAGTCCTGGTAGTACCAGATCACAAACCATAGTACATAGCAGTAAACATCAAAATGATTTGTCATGGGTTAAAAAATACAGAAGTGAATCAGTGAAACAGATTAGGTACAAGCAAACAAGCACAGCAGCCTACTGTTTTATAAACCCAAAGATTCCATCTACTGGGGTAAGAACTCACCATTCAACAAAACATAGCTGGGAAAACTGGAAAGTAGTCTGACTGAAATTAAGTACAGACCAACATTTCACAGGGCATGCAAGAGAAATCCAAATGCATACCTTATTTGGGCCATAAGGGTTACATCATAAGCGAATCAGAGGAGTAAAGAAGAAAATACTTTTCAGATCTATGGATAATTCATGAGCAAACAAAGGTCAGACTATTATATCACAGAAGATAAAATGGAGAGTTTTTCTAACATAAAATGTGAAAGTATTTGCACAAACAAAACCAATTCAGCTAAAATTAGAAGGGAAACCGAGGGTGAGGGGAGTCTTTGGAGCAAATTTCTCTTATAAGGGTCTCACTTCCAATATCTACAAGGAAACGACTTCAAATATCTAAGAATAAGATGCACTGATAAATGGTCCCAGGACATGAAAAGGCAATTCTCAAGGAAGAAATACAAAGTAACAACGGCCATGCTTTTGTTCTTAACATCCCAAATGACTAAACTGGAGAAACTAAGTGAAAGCAACTCTGAAGTTCCATCTCAGACCTATCAGATTGGCATGACAAATATTTGAGGAGCTACAGAAATATTGGTGTGCGAATGCACTGCACTGTTGGGGAAACCACAAATTGGTTCTGGGAATTCTGGAAAGCAATTTGCAACTATGCTCTAAAAGCTCCCCTCACCTCTGTATCTTGAACCCAGGGATGCTATTCCTAGGCCTATACATCCAAACAGATCCAAGAAAGAAGAAAAGGACACATAGGTACAAATGTATTTATAGAAGCTCTTTTTGTGGAAGCAATGTACTAGAAAACCAAGGAGGTACCTAGCAATTGGGCAGTGACTGAACAAATTAGGAATGTGAATGTGATGGAATACGACTGTGCCATAACAAATGATGAAGAGAAAAACTTCAGAGGAAAATGAAGAACTTGTATAAACCGATGCACTTTGAAGCGAGCAAAACCATCAGAACACCTATAACAACACTGTAAAGACAACGAATTGCGAAAGACTTCAGACCTGGAGTCAGAGCAATGCTCAGCCATGATTCCAAGGGACCCACGGTGAAGTATGCCACTCACGTCCTAAGAAACGTGACAATTTAGGGGTACAGATTGAGACATTTTTTAAGAAGATCAATGCAAGATTTGTTCTGCTTGACTATATTTGTTACATTGATTCTGTATTTTTTTTCTCTAGTTAAGTGGGAAGATAAGGAAAATGATTTCTGGGGCAGCTAGGTGGTGCAGTGAATAGAGCGCCAGTCCCGGAGTCAGGAGGCCCTGAGTTCAAAACCCGGCCTCAGACACTTGACACACTTACTAGCCGTGTGACCTTGGGCAAGTCACTTAACCCCAACTGCCCTGCCTTCCCCCCTCCAAAAAGCAAAAAAAAAAAAAATTTGTTCACTGAAAAATTAATTTAATTTTAGAAAATAAAAATAAGTTCTACATGGCTATACTAATAGCTAGGCTCTACCAAACTGTACATCACTTCAAGAGGAAAGTACAAATACTTTCTGGTATTTTTCCCAGAGTTTGGAGATTTCTGGTTTTGTTGTTGTTGCTGTTTTTTGTCTTGCCTACTGGGCTCAATACACAGTTATTTACTACAGAAGGTCTGGACAGTTACTAAAAGATTTCTTCTAGTCCAGAGTCCAGTATTTTCTTATGCTCAATTTCATCATCAAGAGAACACAGAAAACCACACCACTGTACAATAATTCATAAGCTGCAAACTTTTCAAAGCTTACTTGCACACACAAACTTCAGGTTTTTTTCAAAGTAAAATGCCAAATTTATTGTATACCTTCTAGTACAGCAGGAGCTGTAGAATAAGAAGAGCTAACATACCCTTTTCTCCCCTCACCTGCACCCTTCTCACCTACAGTAACTGAATTTTGCCAGCCCAGAGCCTGTGGGGAAGATGGTGCAGGTGACCAGCAGACCAAGGATAAAGGCAGCACCATTGGTCAATTAGTATTTACATATTTCCTAACCACTCCGCATGTATAAAAGTGTGCTATCCTTTTTATTAGGTTCTTATCTTTTTTATGTCTTTTTTTTATGATGAAGTTTGAGTATTCCACTCCTAAACTTGATTTTCCCTATGTCTTGTGATTTTTCTTGAGATTTTGCATATGTAGCTGCTTTTTAGAAACACAGCAGAACTGACTGTATATGAAAAACATATTAGCTACAGTACTCGAGGCGTTTAGAAATCTTAAAAATGTCTTATGCAAAATTTGTGTCCAAAAATGATGTCTCTCTTTAGATTTGGCACAGTTCGATTCTGCTGTATCACATAAAGACAACCAAAATTTAAGAAAAAATGTACTGTAGATTGTATAACAGTAGCATGTCCCTTGTGTGTTATAATTACTTCTTATTTCACTTTCATTGTCAATCTAGTTTTATAACCCAAAAAGATGAATAAATTCAGTTTAAAATTTTGGTAAAATTATAGCTGCTTTTCCTCACTCTTATTTGTTTTCATTAAATTTAGTGACACATTTTACTTTTGCACAAGACAATTCTCACACACATCTGTGGAAATGATCCAAAAACAGTTCATTAGTTGTTAACAGAAATGAACTTTAACAGTAATAATGTAGTATTTGTTCTAAGTGTTGTTATCTTTTGATGTTGAGATCATTTATAGTATTGTAGACATTGTTTATATTATTCCTTAGGCCTGCTTTCTTCACTACGTCAATTCATATAAGTCTTTGTTTTTAATTCTTCATATTTATAATTCTGTATGTTAGCCTCTTTTCTTAAAAATAAAATTATCTCCATGTATAAGTGAGCTGATTTGTATTTTTCTGTAAGCAAGAGGTACCCCAAAATGCAATTCGAGTATTCATTTATTAAGCTTCTCCACTGACCATGGCTCTGTGTTAGGTGTTAGATACACAAAGATGAAAATCATATTTTCTGTCCCTAGGGAGCTGACAACCTAATAAGTATGATCCAAAGTAGAATGCAATATAGGAAAAGAAGAGATCCAGACAAAGTACTGAGAACATTTGAGGATGGATACATCATTCCCAGCAATAAGAATGTTGACTAATCAATATTAAGTTAGTAATCTAGGCAAGTAGTCATCAATTATTTCTTTACCACGCTCCTTCCATCTCTGTCTTTCTTCATGTAATTCCCTCTATCTTCCCCCCCCCCCCCAAAAAAACTCCATCCAGAAATGAAAGAAAAATTTCTTAGGAAATCATGATTTAACATTCTAAAGTTACAGAAAGCTGAAACAAGGAGACAGAAATTTTTTTTTAATTGCACAGGAATAAAGAAGCACAATAAACATCAAAACTATGTTTTCAAAAAATCTAGAAAAGGAACATTCATAGCTAAGATTCTCATTTTTCTATAACCTCTCAAATCAAATTTCCTTTTTTTCAACTATGAAAGAATATTTAAAATACTAATTTATCTCTATATTCCAAGGAATGGCTATAACTAGTTAAGGGGAATGTTACCCTTGATGGTTATGAACTACAGAGCATCGTTATCCTTTAGTAAATCATGAAAAAAGAAAAAAATTGAGCTTTTCTCTTTCCTAAGGCAAATCCCTTTAAATAATAAACAAGTGATACCAGTCCATCCCTTATTCTCCAACAGACTGTCCTATTATTCTCACTCTTACCTATCTTAAATCTCTTCAGATCTATAGGTTGCTTTCTAACTGCCTATAGATATGCACATTTGATCCACCCCATCCATCTTTGCTAGCTGGGGGCCTATATCTTCCTCTCCTACTGACCCTGTTAGTGGCAATACTTCTTGAGAAGGCTGTCTAAAACCAGTATCTCCACTTCCTTAACTCTCATTCTCTTCTTCACTATCTACATTCTGCCTTCCACTCTCCTCATCTCACTGAAACTGCTCTCTCCAATATTACATTTTTGCCCAATGTAATTGCCTTTTTTCTGTCTTCATCTTCTTGAACTCTCTGAGCCCATGATGCTGTCAAACACTGTCTCTCCTGGTTTTCCTATCTGTCTGACCATTCTTCTCTCAGGCTCCTTTACTAGATCTTCATCTATCTGATAACCATGGGACTCCCCCAAAGCCCTGCCCTGGGTCCTCTTCTCTTATCCCTCTATACTATTTAACTTGGTAATATCATCAGCATCTATGAGTTCAATTATCATGTCTATGCAGGTAATTCTCAAATCTATTTGCCTAATCCTAACCTCTACCGACCTCCTGTCTCGGATTTCCAAATGCCTACTGGATATATCAAATTGGATGTCCCACAGACATCTTAAACTTAACACATCCCAAAGTAAACTCATTATCTTCCCCCTCGAAAACTTTCCTCTAAGTGTCAAGGTTACCACCAAGCTCCAGGTCACCAAGATTCACAATCTAGATGTCATTCTTGACCCCTAGCCTTCTTCCCATCCCACATACCCAATCATTTGCCAACTCCTTTTGTTTCTGCCTTCACAAATCTGTACACATCCCCATATCTGCTCTGCAGTTGCTACCAAACTGGTCCAGTCCCTCATCACCTACTGCAATAGCCTTCTGATTGATTTCCTGTCAAACTGACCTTTCTAAAACACAAGCCTAACCACATTACCCCCTTAATTTAATAAATATGGTAGCTCTCTATTGCCACAAGGATAAAATATGAAATCCTTTGGTTTTTTAAGTTCCCCTCTCTTGACCTTTCCAGTCTTCTTCATCCTCCCTCCCCACCACCGCCCCAGCATATAATCTGAAGATCGAGAAACACTTGCTGTTTCAGACAAGACACTGTCTATCTCCTCATTCCAGGCATATTCACTACCTGTGCTCCTTACCTGGAACTCTTTCCCTCCTCATCTCCACCTCCTAACTTACTCCAATTAAAAGCTAAAATCCTACCTTCTGCAAGAAATCTTTTCCAGACTTCTATATTCCTAGCGCCTTCCCTCTGAAATTATCTCCATTTTGCCCTGTATATCTTGTTTGTACATAGTTATTTCCCACTTTCAACTGTGAATTCCTAGAAAACTATTTTTTTGCCTTTCTTTCTATCACCGGTGCTTAGCACAACATATGACATGTGATCGGTTTTTAACAAATGCTTGTTGACTTGATGACATCTACTAAAATTCCTTATTTTCCTTAATCTAAAAGAGCCTACATGGTAGTAATGTGGAAAATAGCAAACTACAGGTACGTGATTCATACAGTTCTTGTCTGTTTTTCTTGGATAATCTATGAAAAATAGGTGGCCTTCCAAAGTTCCATTTCTTTTTTTTAAAGCAAGAAAATGGTAAAAACGAATGGTTCTTTTGAGACAGTGCTAACCCTATTCTAACATGAGGAGTCAGAGGCCTGCCTAAAGCAAGAAATGACAGAAATGAGGCTATTTTGTTTTCCATGTAATGTCAGAAGGAACAGTAATCTCAAGGAAAAGATAAGAAATGTTTTAGTGTTATACTACTACACAGATGAGTCTTGAAAATTGTCCTTTCTACACATTTAGCCCTGAGGATGCTCCATTTCAAATCTGAAGCCAATCTAATAGAAACATCGGCTAACAAGAACATAACTATAAACTTTTAACCTCCTAACAAAGGCAGAAGGGGTAAAGAACTAGGTTTAATTTTCAAGGAAGGGAAAGCAATGTTTAAGACATTTTAAGTATAAAGTCAAACACTTAATGGACACCAAGAACATTAGAGTAAGAATTTTCAAGTATGTTTCCCTTAGTAATACTTTATCAATATGATTTCTTTTGAAGAATAAAATTATGTTATTGCTTGAGAGAAAAATGAACAAAAATAGAAGGAAAAAAAATGTGACAACAAAATTAAATGAGCTGTCCAAAAGAGGTGAGGTTTTCAAAACTCACTAATGACCACTGATCCACAAAATGGAATGCCCTAAACTATTCCTGAACAGAAGACACTAAGGATAAAGAAACTGAACAAATTCCTAATAATAATAATTCTCTACACAGACATTAATACAAAGCTCTTGGTTTAATGAGCAATTAAGCAATATTCTAACCTGACAACAAGAAAGTGAACTTGTAGTTAAGTAAAACAAGAGAAAAGACAGCAAATCAAATATCATAACTACAGCCACTATGTATGAAAGGAGACAATTAACACATCAGAATAGTGTTTCTCAAGCTACCAAAGTCTGAATTAAAGGGATTAGGAAGGTTACTGAATTTCAAGGATTCTAGAAAATGGATCTGCCAAAGATTTCACATTGATAGTCATGAGGTAGTCTCCTTTACCTCTTCTGGTCTTCTCTCTATTATAGTCTTTTAAGTTCTACTGCAATCAAAATAAAGTAGACTTAATATCTGATAGATAACTGGCAGTGCCTATATGTAAAGAAACTTCGGCTTATGTATTCTGTTGGGGTAGGAGTTAAACGCAAAAACAAAAAGACAAAAAAACTGAAGGAGGAAAGAAAAAGAAGTCACAGAAGGAAAATATGTAAAAAAAATTACTTTCAGCTTTTTCAGGGGATCTTAAATGACTACATTTTCCTAAGATTTAATAACTGTTCCTCAAAAAAAAAAAAGTTAGAGTCCTTTCTTCTGTTTCCAAGAAGCAAAAACTGAAAGGCTTTCTTTTTAGATATTATGCTCATGATCTTACTTGTCTACTTCATACCTAATACCTATATTAAAAAAAAAACAAACAAACACTGCCTAAGTGATGTTTGTATTCTGGAAAAAGTCTAAGATATTCTCATTCTTTCTAAAAATTTCTACAGTGTGTAGTCTATACATAAATAATGACAGAAACATTATTTTTTTCCTCAGGTATATAGTATCTGGTAAAACAAAATCAAACTTGGAGATTCAGATAAATTACAGTCCTGGATTCCTTCCTTACTAAGATAAAATTTAAAAGCCCTCATTTTAAAACTGGGGTTCTTAAATTACTGTGTGTCATGGAACCCTTTATCCTATGAACTCCTTAGAATAGTGCTTTTAAATGCATAAAATAAATAGAGCTAGAAAGGAAATGAATTATATTTAAACTGGATTACTGAAATATAAAAATTATGATATTGTAATATATGCACTTCTTTGTTAACACATTAATAAGACAATATATTTTAAATTAGGCAAGTTAATGCTAAATTTTATTTTTTAAGACAGCAGTATGGAGACTGATTTCTACTTTCATCATTAAATTTCAGTTAGAAGTCAGTGGAAATAAAGATTTATTTTTTTCCTATACAAGTTCCTGGTCCTGATGAAATCTGTCCATGGACCAGCTTAAGAACTACTGCTTTGAAGGAACACCCACAGAAGAGTCAGTATTTCAGCTAAAACAATATGTTCATTTAGGCCACCTACTTCTATAAAGGCCATGAAATATATGAAGCGACTCCAAAGGACTCATGATACAAAACGCTACCCAATCTCCAGAGAGAAAACTGATGGATGCAGTGTGCAGACTGAAGCTTTTTTCCTTTCCTTATTTTTCTTGTTTTGCTTTGTTTTTTCAGAACATGGCTTATGCGGAAATATGTTTTGCATGACTTCATGTATAATGGGTATCATATTTCTTGCCTTCTAAATGAGTGGAGAGGGAGTTAGGAGAGAATTTGGAACTGAAAACAAAAATAAAATTTAACTTTTTTTAAAAGAACTGAAACAAATAAAGCATGTGAAGGAGAATAGTTGGAATAGTTATTTAACAACGAACGTCAAGATTTATAATTAAACAAATTGTTTCACAAAAAAAAAAAAGAATCTCTTTATCCCTAAACGTTCACCCTTCCTTCTAACTTGATTTCCCTTTGCCTGTTCAATCTCATTCTGGAAGCCAGACCTAACTAGAAGTGCAACAAAGACTGCTTACTATAGCTGGGGGTAAATTAAGTGAGATGGAAGACCACCAGGTATCTTTCTTGCCACATGTGTTACTTCTATGCCCTCCAAACATGACAGCACTATTTTCTGACCCAATAATGTGGCCTAAAGATCCATGCAACTTATCACTCAGGATTTCTGGCTTTATTTGCCCTGAAGCTGACCTCTTCTTGTATGTTTACTCTGATTTCCAAGTGAGGCCTCCTTGAAAGCAGAGATTATCCATTATTTTATACTCAGCAAAGACACACAGTAGGCATTTAAATGCTTTTTTATTCATTCTTTCTAAAATACTTTAATGCTGCGGGCACATCTGGGTCTTTCTTAACTATATCTGAATGACAGTTTAATCTATATTAGTTATCAGAAAAGAATAATCAACAAACTTTCTTTAAACTGTCAAAATACTTTGTTCTCTACTACCTGAGAAAATATAAAAGAGCTTCACTATAGCAGTTTTTCCTGTAGTAGTTATTCTGATTAATGTACAGCCAATCATTTTTCAGAAGTTAAAAAAGCAACATGATAAAGGCTAACACTACCAGGTTTAATCAAGGATCCTAGCTAGAAACAAATGGTCTTCTAGACTATTACTTCAGAAAGCCTCTAAAGCATATAAAACAACATCTGCAAAGCACATTAATCTCACTTGGTCCACAAATCTTATCCCTACCCAAACCAACACAAACTTTCACTTGAAACAGAATGTTTAGATTATGCACAAGCTATGCTTAATTTAACACTAATCAATAACTACTCATTGGTTATTCACTTAGGACACATAAAAATTAAACTATTTTCCAAAATATTATCGTGTGGCATAAAGCCAAAATAATTGTGATGTACTAAACACTAAAAAGGGGCCTCTTCTTCCACCGCAACTGTACTATGCGCAACTTCAGGATAGTAAAAAGAAGACTGATTTTTTTTTAATTGCTCACATTTTTAAATGATCTCATAAACAAAACAAAAAAACCCCAAAACTGGGGAAGTGATTCAACCAACAAGTAAATGTTTAGTCCAATAAATTAAAATAATTGTTTTGACACAGCCTGTGACTTTGATAGCTCACCTTGAATAATATGCCAATATATTCTTCATATCCTCCTACACATTCATCATTATAGCCATCATTCTTTTAAAGAACAAAGATCCACAGGACTGTAACGTAATTATAAGAGTTGTTTAATGTACTGTATTTGTGAAAGTTTAAAACTAGAATCAGGAAACTAGTGGGCCATTGAAAGTTGCTGAAATTAAAGTTTTAAAAATTTTGTGCCAGGCATTTTTTTTAATATGTAAGATAATAATCAACTAATTCTCCTAACAGAAAACTACCTAACTACAAGTTAGCAATTGTTTTTCTGGGCCAGGGCCATATTCTCAGCAAACTACAAGTAGTTCTATTTGGTATCCCTTTCGGCACTTTCTTATGCCTACATAGCAGCAAAGTTTAGAATAGCAAAGAGGATTCAAGAAAAGAGCTAACAGCTTTAAAGGCTACTTGCTTTCAAAACTTGTAAAGTGGGGGAGACAGAACTACTGCTAGATGAGTTAGGCAATCCTTCCACAGAGTGTGAAGATGAGTTTTTTCAAGTGGAATATACATACAAGGTCTCTTTCTCTTCCTCAGGTAGGCAGGAAGAAAAGAAGCATTTATTAAGCATTTCCTATGTGCCAGGTACTGTGTTAAAATATAAGCAAAAAGACAGTCCCTGCCCTCAAGAAGCTTACATTCTTGCTCTAACCCTCCTGCCACCACATCCCCTACCTTTGACCTCTTATTCAGGAAATGATAAACAAATCAATATTCATTGCTATTGGGAAGAATGGGAGTAGCCGTTCCCAAAGCCAGTTCAAACCCACTCAAAAGAGCCAAATGTTAAATTTTCAGTGGCAGCATTTATCCTTCAGGAATCGGCAAATATTACTAATCAGGTATGAATTCGTCATTTTGTTCATTATGTAGATGCTGGCAAGTGATGGAGAAAATGTAAATAATGGAAATTAAATAAATAAATCATGCAAACAAAAAAAAGAAGCTTATATTCTAATGGAGATAATATCATATCATATAATAATAATAGCTAGCATTAGCCTAAGGTGTGCAAGTGCTTTACAAATACTATCTCCTTTTATTCTCTCAACAACCCAGGGAGATAGGTGCTGTTATTATATCCATTTTACAAATAAAGAAACTGAAGCGTAGGTTAACGGGACTTTCCCAGGGTCACACTGCTATATGTAAAGGGAACAGAAATGTAGCAAGTGGGGAGGAATGGTAACAAGATCGGGCACAGTTTGGAGGGGAATGTGGATAGGAATTTGGTGGCCTGAGTCCATCCCCTAAAGTCAGTCCTAGGGTAAGAAGGCTGATGAATCACAGTGGCCAGGTACGTTGACTGTCACTATTTCCTACCTGCCCTCATGTACACTAGAAAATAGTTTTGGTTTTTGGAATTAGTTAATAAGAACGAACTGAAATGTAGTAGGAAAACCTGTGTGTGTGTGTATGTGTGTATGCATGTATATACATATATATGCAGAAATTCATGGAAATTAGGCTCCAATTCAAAGTCTCATTGAGTCTCTCAAGTTATCAAAAAAAAGTTTTAGAATTCATGTAGACAAAGAACTCTATAACTAAAAATATAAGAAAAAAGACAACATGTATGTGTTCATATAAAGATTTTTGTTAAACCAAATTTAAGGACTGTTTATTCAGATGCAGTTATTATATATTCTACCTTTTATGTAATTCATTGCATTTTATGATCATATTTATATAGCCAATGTAGAAATCTGTTTTGCTTAACTATGAATGTGTTACAAGGCTTTTGTTGTCCCCTGGAGGAGTGAGGGGAAAAGGTGGGAGAGAGAGGAAAAAAATGTTTATTAACTGAAATAAACTAAAATTTTAAAGTAATCATATCAAGAAAGAATAGAAGAAGCAGAGGAAGAGAGCAGAAAAGTTGGTCTGGAAGGGAAGAAACAAAACAGAGAATGAAACGGGTAACTGAAAGAAGGTAAAAGACCACCCAAACAACTACAATTTGAGAGAACAAAAGCATAAGAAGTAAATTTCTAACTGCTCCTGTGATCTCTAAGCTTCTATTCATCTTACCTATTAGTGGTAGGCTGGTTTCTGGTTTTCTAAAGCTAGTGACTTTGAAGGATGGGAGAAAGAACAAAAAGCAGTTTGAAGTTTGTAAGACCTCTCTCTGTCAGCAAGCACAGGCCTACAGATTTCACCTTCTGAATTTCACCTCTCTAAAATGTGTCTGCACAGCATCCTTACTTTCAACTATCACTAGAAACATAGACTTTTAAGCCTAGAAGGACCGCTTAAATAGTCTAGTCTAACTCCTTCACTTTGCAAATGAGGAAAATTGGGCCCAGAAAGAAAAGTGACTTGTGTAAGGTCAAATAATGCATGAGTGACAAAGCCATGATTTGTCCAGTGTTAAAGTACCCTACCCACTCTCTCTCTCTCTCTCTCTCTCTCTCTCTCTCCCTCCCCCCCTTCCTTAAAAACTCAGCTCAAAGGCAGACTACACAATGACCCCTTAGGTGCCTAACTGCTAATGGCTCCATCCCAAAATTATCTTGTTATTTACTTCATATATATATTCCCTGGGTCGTCTGAGTACTCAGGCCCAGTGCAGCACCGAGGTTCTATTTCTTTTTTCCTGAAACCCTTCCTTGCAGCCCAATGTCACTATCATGGTAATACCCATAGCCGATATTTACATAGCATTTTAAAGGTTTGGAAAGTGCATTCTACCTACATACCCTATTTTACCCTCATAACAATTCTGTGAAGCAGGCACCACAGATACAATTATGCCAGTCTGACTGATGAGGAACCTGAGGCAAAGAAAAAATCAAGTGACTTACTATTATTCCCAGCTCATAAACATAAGGTAGGACTTGAACCCCAGTTTCTCTCTAGCACTCTTTCCATCAAACTGCAATATATTACCAAAAACAACTGTTCCTGCTGCCAGTTTTCTAATGCCAGGGAAGACTTCCTTTAGCGAAATTCTGCCTACTATGCTCTGGTGCCCCCAACCCCTGCTTTTCAGCTTCCTTCTGTTTGTAAGCAACTCTCACTGGATCGTAAACTATCCCCCTTCAGACAGGGAACTGATGGACGTCAGAGTGCAGATGAAAGCCCGTTTTCTTGTTGTTGTCTTTTCAACGGCTAATGTGGACATTTGTTTTATATTTTACTTTGCATTCTCTCAATGGGTGAGGGAGTGGGACAGGATGAAAAATTGGAACTGAAAATAAAATAAAACGGAATTTAAAAATATAATGAGGTTAAATAAAGCATATGGTTGGTTAAAAAAAACGGTGGGGAGGGGGATTCCAAACTGGATGTCTTTAACTCAACTTGTCCAAAACAGATATCATCTTTCCCTTCCCAAATTCACCCATCTTCCAAACTTGTCTGTTTTTCTCCAAGGCAACACCATCTGAGTCACCAAGATTCAGAACTTAGGATCACAGTCAATCCTCATGCTCTCTCACCTCCTATATCCAATCTTACTAATTCTAACTCTCTTTTTTTCTTGCTTTTTGAAGCGGGGAAGGATTGTAACTCTTAATCATCTCTTATATCCACATCTTTCTCTCCACTCACAAGGCCTTCACCCTAGTTCAGGCCCTCATGACCTTTCACCTGGACTTTTGCAATATCCTAATTGATCAGCACTCTTGCCACTCCCATAATTCCTTCACACAGCTGCCAAAGTGAGATTTCTAAAGCACAGATTTGATAGCAAGTCACTCCCCATCAATAAATGCCAGATTAAGTACAACTCTTTTGTTTGGCATTTAATAACTTCCTCCAGATCTACCTTTCCAGACGCATAACCCATTTTTGTGCACTTTGGTCACGCTGGCCTTCTTGCTGTTCCTCACACATGATACTCCTTCTCCATACTTTTACACAAGCTATACTCTATGCCTGGAATGAAGTCCCTTCTCACCTCTGACTCTGTGAGTCACTAACTTTCTTCAAAGCTCAGGTCCAAAGCTACCTCCTAAAGCAAAAAACTGGAGAAAGGAGGAGAATTTACAGCAAGCCTCCCTGATAAAGGTCTCATTTCTCAAATATATAGAGAAATGAGTTAAATTTATAATACAAGCCACTCTCCAATTGATAAATGGTCAAAGGATATGAACAGGCAGTTTTCAGAAGAACTCAAAGCTACCTGTAGTGACACAAGAAAATGCTCTAAATCACAATTAGAGAAATGCAAATTAAAACAACTTGGAGGGACCACTCCACAGCTATCAGATTAGCTTAATATGACAGAAAATAAAAATGACAGATGTTGGAGGGGATATGAAAAACTGGAATACTAATGCATTACTAGTGGCGTTGTGAACTGATCTAACCATTCTGAAGAGCAATATGGAAATATATCCTTGGATCCAGAAATACCATTACTAGGACTATATGCCAAAGAGATGGGGAAAAAAGAGGGGGAAAGGCCAATAATACAAGAATATTTCTAGAAGCTCTTTTTGTGATAGCAAAGAATTAGAAATTGAGGGAATGCCCATCAACCAGGGAACAAGTTGAGGTATATGATTGTGATGGAATACTATTGTGCTATAAGAAATGTCGAGGGGTGGCGCAGTGAATAGAGCACCAGCCCTGGGGTCAGGAGGACCCAGAATTCTAATTCTGCCTCAGACATTTCACATTTACTATCCATGTGACTTTGAGCAAGTCACTTAGCCTCAATTGCCCTGCCTTCCCCCCTCCAAAAAGGAAAAAAAAGAAAAAAAAAGAAATGTCAAGCAGGATGGTTTCAAAAAAGCCTGGGAAGACTTATATGAACAGCTTCAAAAGTAACGTGAGAAGAACTAAGAGAACAGTGTACATAGTAACAGAAATATGATATGATGATCAGTTGTGAATGACTTGGCTATTCTTGCAATATGATGATTCGAGACAATTCTAAAGGACTCATGATGAAAAATGCTATCCACCCCAGAGAAAGAACTGATGGAGTCTTTTTTTAACTTTGTTTTTCTTGGGTATGGCATTTTTTGGAGGGAGAGTATGTTTTCTTTTGCAAAATGGCCAATATGGAAATATGTTTTGCAGCACTGCACATATATAATCTATATCAAATTGCTTTCTTTTTCCAGGAGGGGGCTGGGAAGGGAGGAAAACAATTTGTAACTCAATTTTTAAAAAAAAATTGTTAAAAATTGCTAATATGTGTAATTGGAAAAAAAACATACAAAAATTTTCTCAAAAAAGTCACCTCCTATAAGAGCACCCAAGTATGAATGTCTTCCTCCTAAAATTATCTTGTATTTATTTTTTATATTTTTTATATATAAACATACACACACACAGCACAAGTCTGGCACATAGTTAAGAGCTTAATAAATTCTTGATGACTGATTCCACAGGTTCTCTCCCTATATAAAGCCCACCTCATCATCCTCAAATCCTTTCTATTACTTTTTCTCATTATGGTACCTATTCTGGACATCTCATTACACTCTACCTGCCTGGCCTACTGTGTTTCTATAAAGTCACCTTTCATTTAGGTCTCCATTATAGCTTGCCTGCTAATATGAATAAAACATTCATTCTAATTTGCTAATTGCCACCATAAGGAACATGTATATCCTAACAGCCTAACTGCACGGGCTAACCTCCCATGTCTAGATTCTTCTTGAAGCTGGCCCCAAGGCTCAACTGAAACACTACCTACTTCAAACAATTTCTGCCACAATTGTTACGCTACACTAAAGTTTATTTGTATTTATCTTACACTTCTGGTTTAATGTATAATAAAAATGCCAAAAGTGACATAATTCATTTGATCTTCATATAAGGTTTTAATATTGGGCATTTCAACAGTCAAGGTCAGTTACGGACTTCTACAAAATGATTCTCAGCACCTTCTGCCCCACTCTCTGAGCCAAGCTGAGACCATCCTTGCAGAAGCAAAAGAAAGATACCAGGACTATGGCCAGTTTTGTATTTTTTGCTTCAAGGGTTGCCATGGCTATATAATTCATCACAAATGGCTGCCTACTGATCATGGGCCCCTCTGGCCTTAGCTCTGCCCAATCATCTACTTTATAATTCTTGGTTACCACAAAAGGTGCTATAATATTGTGGTCTATATGAAACCTTTTTGTCTTCAACCTCCTTGATTCCTATAGGATCTCTGGGTCAAAGGATGTGGACATGTTAGTTAATTATTTAGCACATTAGGAAATTGTGCCCCTACCAATAGTATATGAGAGAACTGCTTTTCTGCATTTCCTTCAACATTACTTTTAGCAACCAAAACCTAATAAGAGGGCAAAATAACCCCTATACTTCTAAGTAAATACTGAAATGGTACATTTAATCTAAAGTTCACAGTAGGCACTCAAATACTGGCTGTAATAAAACTAATAAAAAAGAATCTAGATGGATTTTTCCCTTCTGATTTAATACAAGTTCAGGAAATGGTCCTCAGGTTACCCTTAAAAATCTCCTTTTGCCTGAATTTATTTTAAAAAGAGAGGACATTAATTTATTTCACTATCTGAAAGCCTTCTGAGGTAAAGGCAAAGACTTATGCTGATGCTCTCTGTATGTGCATACATACATATTACACAATGTTAGATATTCTGATGAATTTTCTATTAGAGATAAAAGCCATGGTATCTCTTCCGTTAGAAATTTTCCAGTAACTGTAGGATGACAGAAATGAAACCATCCTTGAAAGAGATATGAATTAAATAACTTCCAAGACCAACTGATAATACGCTATATACTGCAGAGAAAAGTAAGTAGCAGAGTGGAAGTGAAAGCTATTTAACAATTAACTTGAGTAATATCAAGATCATTGGCATTTATTCAGCATTGAACACAAGGAGAGAATTTATTACCAACAGACTAATATTACATTAAAAACTTCATTATGTAGCATTTTCAGGTAATAAGAAATGTTAAAGTCATAGCTAACTGTGATATTTAACAAAGTAACATTATACTCTGCATTTTTTGTAGGAAGTACTTCTTAACAGTTATTAGTTTTAAAGAGGGCAGAGGATAAAAATATAATCTAAAATTTCAACTGGATCACTTGGTTAGGGTAGGAAGAGCACAGAAACAAAGGTCTGGAAAGGAAAATGTCTGGAAAGGCTTCATGGAAGAGTAAGGACTTGATCTGGGTAAGCAAGGAGTTAAATTTGGGAGAAAACAGGGAATATAAAAAAAGGCACAAAAATGTGAATGAATATGATGGCTTAGCTGAGGGAGCAGTAAGGAGAATATTCTGATGGATGGAAGATGTATTGATAAGGATTTAATCTGAAAGTTAAAGATATGATATCCCTAGAACATATCTTACATACTTTATAAATCTTAAACAATAGAATTCTTATAACAAAAACAGTTTTACAAAAATTAATCTGATAGCCCTGTGAAAAAGACTGGAAGGATCAATGAACATAAAGACTAAGGAAGCTAATTAGGAGGCTACAATAATCCTGGTGTGAAAAATGTGACATATACACTACAGTGATGACACCTGAGTCAGAAGATTTGAACTTAAATCTCACCTTTGACGTTTATTACCTCAGTTTTCTCAACTGAAGAATGAAGGGGCAAGAGTTGAGCTTCTGAGGGACTTTCCAGTTCTAAGTCTATGAACCTATGATTTAGTTTTAATTGAGATATAGTAGATCAGGACCAAAACTATGCTCATTTCCCTCAAGGTTCTAAAGCTTTAGAAAATAGTTTTGACCTGATGGAAAATATTTAAGGCAAAGAAAACTTTAGATTTACGTTTTTAACACTTCCTTTCCCCAAAGATAAAGGAAAAGGATTTTTAATGGTAGTTTTTTTTTAAGTGGCAAAGAATTGAAAACTTTTGGGATGTATATCAATTGGAGAATGGTTGAACAAGTTATGGCATAGGTATATGATGAAATATTATTGTGCTCTAAGAAATTATCAAAGTGACAATTTCAAAGAAACTTGTGAAGATTTGTAGGAACTGATGCAGTGAAGTGAGCAGAACCAGGAGGGCAGTTTATACAATAATACTACTATAAAGAAAAACAAGTATGAAAGATTTTAGAACTTTGATCATACAATAACCAACCAGTATTCCAGAGGGCTCATCATGATCAAACGTGTTACTCACCTCCTGAAAGAGAGGTGATGGAATCAGGGTGAAGACTGCATAATATTTTTTTCTGGATATGGGCAATGGGGATGGGGAGTGCATTTGTTTTATTTGCCTACGTATGTTTCTAATGTGTGGGGGGTGCTTTTATTTCTTAGTGTAGTGACAGGTAGTGAAAAGAAGTAGGAGGGAGAAAGACAGATTTTTATCAAGTAAAAATAAAGTTAATTTAAGAAGAGATCTTTGCTAACTGGAAAACAAGGGGATGCCCATCAATTGGGGAATGTCTGAACAAGTTGTGGTATATGAATGTAATGGAATACTACTGAGCTATAAGAAATGAGGAGCAGATGGACTTCATAATAACCTGGAGAGACTTATATAAACTGATGCTGAGAGAGAAGAGCAGAACCAGGAGAGATCTGTACACCATCACAGACACAACATATGTGTGACGACTAACTTCAATAGACTGGGCTCCTCTCAGCAACGTAAGGTTATAAGACAACTCCAAAAAGATTCAAGATCAAAAAAGAGATATCCACATCCAGAGAAAGAGATGTGGAGTCTGAATGCAGATTGAAACAAACTACTTGCTGCGTTTCTTTTTCTTGTTTTGTTTTGTTTCCTCTTTTCCGCTGATCATTCCATCAGTTATAATCCTTCTTTACAATCTGACTAATGATTAATGTGAAGATATTTGTAGATCCTATATTCGAGCTCATGCCACCATGATGAGGGGAGAGGAGGAGAGGGAGAAAACCTGAAACTCAAGGGACAGTGGAACTGAATGCTGTAAACTAAAAGTAAATAAACCAATTAAATTTCCAAAAAAAAAAAAGAGATCTCTGCGAATTCATGACATTCAGGGGAATTTCAGTTCAAGGAAGTGATCAGAAGCGAGAGTAGAAGAAGTAAAGGTAATAACAGTAGACAGCTTTTTTCCAGGAGTTTTGTCCGTGAAAGATATAAGAAATATAGATAGGTGCAAATTAATGGCATATATGAAATGGGGCAGGTAGGTGGCTCAAGCGACAGAGCACTGAGCATGAAATCAGGAAATGCTTAGTTCAAATCTGGCCTCAGACACTCGCTGTTTGACTCTGGGCAAGTCACTAAACACCTGTTTGCCTCAATTTCCTCATCTTTAAAATGTAGATAATAACTCTCTCCCAAGGTTGTTGTGAAGATAATTAGCTATTAATTTCAAGCACTTAGCAAAGTGATTGGCATAGAGTAAGCTCTATATAAATGTTAGCTATTATCATCATTAGAATAATATTGACCATTATTATTTAAATTTACAATATTGCTAATATTATATGTAAAAGATAGAAATGGAAATATGCAATGAAAAAGTTTTTAATCTCCTCATTAATGTAATATAACAGTAAAGGATAAGAAAAATAATTTCTGATTCAAGCTTCTTATAAATAGCAAAATTTTAAAAGAACCAAATACTATACCTAAAGATAAACCTATGTTGACAATGTGACAAAAATGTCATTAATTTTGTTTATTTTAGCAGCATAGACTCAACTATCTTCTCTTTCATTGATTTTTTTTAACATATACTAGTAGATTCTTTAGTAACAACTGGGGAAATTTTCATGCTCATGTTCTTATACAATGAACAAGTACAGTTGGAAGACCTGGCCATTAACTAAAATCAGTAATGCTTTAAAAACAGTATTATTGCCCTGGTAATATTTTTCAACAGCTGGACTAAAATAGTTTGAAAACTCTATCTTGAGAAGCAGCTTTAGTCACCCATGACTTCTTACCTAACTACTAAAAACTAAAAGTGATTGATGGTTGTAGCCTTTCAGAGCTAGAGAATTTCAAGATCAATAAATAGGCACTGGTTTTCACTTAAAATTCCTTTCTCTATTACCTCCTACTAAAAGTGTTAGGTGCTATTTAGGAACTTTAAATCCAGGCTGAGTTTTTTTTCTTTCTTAGAAATGTAAGTTCTAGATGCCATTCTTTTCCAGAATAAACCTGTTTCATCAGTATTTAAATTTTGTTAATCAGTCTATGGACCTTTTTTTCAATTATTCTCTTCAAAACATCAAGATATTTAACTGACCTCATCTGCACTGGCCATCTCTTTGGTAATTTTAATGTTATGCAATTGAATTCAAATTTTAAAGTCATCAAACCAATCAAACATCACTTTTAGAAAAAGTTTCATTATCCATTTCATTTCTACATTCTTTCAATGAGTTAAATAAACTTGAAGCTTTTGTCTGAATGGCTGCTCTGCTAAAAAGAATGCATTTTTTATTGCAGACTTCAATCCATACAGCTAAAAGACTTTCCATTACACAGGAAAACACTTCTACTCATAGCTGTTTGCAAACCACAAAAAGACAATACAACTTTGCCTTTTTTTCTTTATTTTGTCTGTATGTTTTATATTCTTCCACATTATAGATTCAAATACTGAGACATGTCTTCCTACTTTAGAGATACTATGACCACATTCAGGTCATTGAATTACATCAAATTTCTGTTCAAATCTAATAATAACTTCTTTTTTGTGCTGGTACTGCTTCCATCTGAAATATTCTTCCTTTTGCACATTTTGTTCCGAGGTCTTTAAAAAAAGAACTAACCTACTGTTGGAAATATGGTACACAGCAGCATATCACATCCATACAAGATGATGGGTGAATACAGATTGATAACATAGCAGCATGTGAAGAACCCCTGACTAGCTTGCATTACCTAAATTTTGGCTCATGTTAAAAGTGACTGTTATCATTTTATAATTTGCATTAAATTAAATTTCCCATCGTTCTAATTTGCATTTATCATGTCCTAGTTGTATAGGATGGCAGATAGGAAGAATGGTAAGATCAAGTGATGGGGGAAACCTAAGCATCTCTGTAGTCATCAGGAAAGAAAGAAAGGGAAGAGAGAGAAGATTTTAAGAGGAATCTGGTCAAGGAGATGGGAGAGATAGGATGGGATAAAGGATATGTGTAAAACCTTTATTTACACAAGGTAACTTTGCCATAAGAGATGCCATAAGAGAAGGGCCACCTCTTCATCAGAAATTGGAGTAAAGGAGAGAATGGAGAATAACGTCAAGGGATTCTGACAAGGGAAGGGTTTAAAGAGAGATTTTAATTTGAAGTAAGATCCTCAGACTGTAAGGGTAGGCAGAAGGGGTTGTATGGGAAGGTTAAGGAGAGAAGAGAAGGTTTGAAACATTGAGTGTATAGAGTAGAAAAGACTTCCTTTGCTAAACATCCTAGCTCAGAGGGTCTCCCTGTGAAAATTATGTTGTGTTTATTTTCTATGATCTTATATACATATGTCTGTGTGCTTTGATAGAATGTAAGCCCACCTCCTGTAGGCAGGGATTGCTTCATTTTTGTCTTTGTATCTCTTGATGCCTAGCATATAACAGGTATTTAACAAATGTTTTAATTCATTTTTTAAAAAAGGATGCTGCTTCTCTATACTTGCTTTCATTAACAATTAACATTTACATAACATAAACTGATATTACTAATAATAATCACATTTATCTATACAAAAATCCTCAGTGGTTTTCCATTTCTTACCTGAAGAATTATAAACTCTCGATGCTGGCAATCAAAGCCTTCCAAGGAATGATTTCTACTTCCTTTGCTAGCTGCTTCCCATAATATTATCAAAATTAATTTATGCTTTCAATGCTATACCAATCAAATTACCATGGGACACTTGATATAACTTGAAAAGAAAAAAAATAAAATATAAATAATGTTTACATAAATTTATATAAAATATAAATAAATAAATATAAAATATCAAAAAATATTAAAAAAAAAAGACAAAGACTCCAAGAAGACAAAGTCAGGAGAGACCCTCTCAGTTCGAATACTGATTGGTTCTGTGACCACACAAAAGTCACAATTTCTCTGAGTCCCTCTTTCTACAGCTTTAAAATGAGGATAAAAATAACTGTAGATCCCCCTCGTTGGACTGTTAAAAAGATCAGATGAGTTTGTGTATGCACAATGCTTTGCAAAACTTCAAATGTTATATGTTGGAAATTATTGTTTTTATACTACTTATGTAATTTTTCATCATTAACATGCCACAGTTTAATCATGCCCACCATGAACTACTTCATGAACACTCAGGTGACCTACAACTCTAACTTTTCAAAAGCTTGAGGTATTCCATGACTTTGATGCATACAGCACCCAGAATGATGATATTTTTTAAAAACATGGGGACAGTGTTTTGGGAAGAAACTTGGGATCATCAAAAGCTCTACACGATTTCCCAAATGCAATCTAGACCAATCTCCTCCTCCCATTCAAGTCTGGTCCAGTTCATTGTTCACATTTGCTGCCCAAAATATAGGTATTAATGAATCAGATCCATAGGCTGATTATCCAACTGCATACTTTAGTCTGGATCTCAAGTGTTCATCATCAGAGGATGTTACCAAGCCAAGTCAAAAAGCACTGATTAAGCACCGACCATGTACCAAGGCACTGATGACAGACAGTTAAGTGTCAAGAATAAGGAATAACCAACTGGACAGCTCCCATCTGCTTCCACTACTATCCATACAATGTCAGTACATGTAGACATATGCCACCCAGAACACTGAGAAGTCCCCTCACAGAAGATTTACAGAATTTTTCAAGAAAAGAAAGTATCTAGTACCCATATCGGTGAGATCACAGGTCCAAAGTAGCAAAGTATAATTATATCCTGTTATCATACCTCTTAAAAAGTCATAATGGTACTACAAATGGTCCACAAAGGAGAACAGTAAATAGTGCTGAAATATAAAAACTGGGGAAAGATCAGGTTTCTTCAAAATGAAAAGACATAGAAGATATGAACGAAATCTATAGTATTATGAGACTTAAAAGGTAAATACAAGTTTTAAAAATATATTTATAACTTTTTCCATCATTAAAAAATTGGGTAAAATTGAAACCACTGAAGCTTATTTTTAGATAAAAAAATTTTTAATTTTAGTTGACATTTTTCCAAAATCAAGTGTGCACTTCCATACTTTAGTAATAAAACATAATCAGTATAATTTTAATCTTTTTTAATGACAACTATAATTTTATGATCATACAAAATCTTTCCTATTTCACATATTTAAAATTACTTATCTTTCATAATTACTTAAATCTCTTATTTGATTAAGAATTTATCAATGCCAACTCCTAAACCCCCAGCTAGGGAAAGGTACCTGATCTGGTTCCCTTCTAATTATTTTTCTGTTTTAAGATATGAAATTTAAATTGAGGTGATATATCCATTCTGAATTTGTGGTATATAGTATAAGTGTAAGTGTAAGGCAGTGTAAGTCTAATTTCTGCTGAAATGTTTTCTAGTCTACCAAGCAATTCTAATGAATTAGGAAACTCTATCTTAAGTAAAGTTTTCAAATTTATCCACTATCAAATTACCGAGATAATTTATTTCTGATTCTTCTTGTTCTAGTGTGATCCACTCATCTGCTACTTTTTAAAAATTTTTAAACACTACCAAAGAGTTTTTGTTATTATTGCTTTATAATATAGTTGGAGTTCTAGAAGTGCTATTTATCCTTTGTTCCTTATTTTTCATTATTTCTCTTGATATTCTAAATCTTTGTTTTTTCAAAAAAAATTTATTACATTATTTAGCTATGTAAATTACCCTCTAAGAATGTGATTTGCACAGTGTTAAATCTGTGAGTTAAATTTCAGTAATACTGTCCTTTTTATTACTTTGCATAACCCATCCTTGAGCACAGAATATTTCCTCTAACTTATTTAAATTGTTCTTTCTTTCTTTGAGGATTATTTTGTAATTCTATCTATACAAATATCAAAGTATGCTTTGGCAGAATGATTTCCAGATATTGTATGCAATTAGTAGCTATTCTGAATAGATCTTCCCTTTGTATTATTCCCTCTGGATTTACTATTCTTATACAGAAATGCTGTTGATTTTTGTGAGTTTATTCTGCATGGAAAAAAAATCATTAAAATGGAATGAGAAACTAAGCAGTTGACTGGAAAGAAAACACTGTATTGCTATCTCTGATAAAGGTATAATATAACCAAGATATACAGACAACTGACAAAAATATATAAGACCAAAAGTCCAACAGGCAAATGTTCAAAAGAATGACACACTATCAACAATCACATGAAAGACTGATGTCAAACCAAAGGAAAAGAAACACAACTCCAACTAACTCTGAACTCTCACCCAGTCAGTGCTGGAGAGACTGTGGAAAGACAGAGACACGTTAGCGTCAATGCTAACAGCACAGTTGCTGTCTGGCCCCATCGCCTCACAAAGCGTCATTCGCAATTATGTCGAGAAAGTAAATAAAAAAGTCGATAATCGCAGTCCTAGAGATTTCATTGGTGAGTATATACCACGAGAAGATAAATGAAAAAAGAAAGGTCCCCTATGGACCAAAATATTTACAGCAACACGTTTTGTTCTAGAGAACTGGAAACATAGATCACCACCAATTAGTGAATGGCCAAACAAGCTACGGCACATGAACAGAACACGTGCAGTAAGGAAAGAGAAATGTAAAGCAGCATGGTCGGACCTATAAGAACTGATAACAAACCAAAGCAGAACAGGAAATCAATAATCACAGAGACAATAATAACATAAATGCGAAAAAATAATCAAAATCGAATACCCTGAGACTATAATAATTAAATATGGCCCCAAAGAGAGGATGTGAAAAGGTTATCTCCCCTGCTTCTTTGCAAGGTAAAAAACACTACATCCAACAGGCTGTTTTTGATACGTTAGTTTTGCTGGGGTTTTCTGCCTTCTTTTTTATTCTGAGGGACAACTGGAGACAGGAGATGAAAACAGATACAGTGGGAAACAACAGGGATATAAACACAAAAGAAATAATCACTATTTTTTACGGGGGATGTAACAAGTAGCAAGTTCTGAATGACAAAAGGAGCACTCTCCAAGAGATGAAATACGTAAGTTTCAACTATTTAACTATGTGATATTTATTTTGGTTACTCAGCGGCCTTTTAAATACATTAAAAAATTTTTTTCTCTTTCCCAAAAGCAAATTCCCATTGAAAAATTTTTTCCTCAGAAACAGGTTGTCCTTATTAATTCTACCTCAGATACAGTTACAAAAGCAAGACCTGAACACACAAACCACACAAAATGGTAATAAGAACTAGATCCAATAGAGCAGCAGTTCTCAACCTGTGGGTGATGTTCAATCTGTAACAATGAAAATACATCCTGCATATCAGATATTTACATTACGATTCATAACAGTAGCAGAATTACAGTTATGAAGTAGCAACGAAAATAATTTTGTGGTTGGGGGTCACCATAACATGAGGAACTGTATTAAAGGGTCCCAGCATTAGGAAGGTTGAGAACCACTGCAATAGAGTATCAGTTCACTGAGGGCAGGAATTTTTTTGTTTTTTATTTTCTCTTCCCAACTCCTAGCACAGTGCTTGGTACACAGATATGGAAGCTGGGCGGCATAGTGAATAGAGAATTAGACTGGGAGTCAAGCTAAATCAATCTATTTTAACCTCAGTTTCATCATCTATAAAGGGGGAGGAAATAATAATACAGTTAGTTCTGCTATAAAGCTAGTTTTGAAAACATAAATCTGTTCCAATTAGATTGATATATTTAGGAAACAATTTCAGTATAACATGAATTTCTTGTTTGCTTACAAACCATTTGTCTTCAAAGAGAGCAAGAACGAAGAAAATCGCGTCATTTGACAATAACTCACAAGATGTAACCCTTTTAAGGTCCAATTCTATGAGCAAAGTAGGCCTTTTTCAAGGTAATATTTTTGAAGGTTACATATAAGTATCACTTTTACTGTACATTTTCTGGGGAGCTATGGGCAGAAGCCATCTAGTTCGCACCCACCCATACATTTGACTTTTACCCTCTCCCCCTTCTGCCACAGCTGCGGCCCCTGGGAACCTGGGCACAGGCCAAACAGCAGCCCAAGGCTAAGGACAGACCACTATTTATTTTAGTATTTATGTATTTCTTAACCATTTAGCATCTATAAAACCATGCTACCATTTTTTTGTTAAATTCCTATCTTTTCTTATTGAATATTGTATCCCTCATCCTGTTTTTCCAATAAGTCTTTGGGTTTTTATTGAAGGATTTTGCAAGGTGTAATTATTTTTAGAAAGGAACAGACTATAGTGTGCTATAGCAGAATTGACTATACCTACTTCCACAGCATTGTTGTGAGGTTCAAATGAGATAATTTATGTAAAGTGCTTTGCAAACCATGAAGTCTTACATAAATACTAGTTATTCTATTACAATTCAATAAATGCTTATTGAATTAGTGGATTCTCACCTGGTTCTGATTTTGGTTTATTATTATGACCATGTTTAACACCTTCTTCCCATCCCCGTCCTTAAAAGTCCTAATTTAGCATATATTATAAATGGCAGTTATACTTTAAGTTTTGACTACAGTTACTCAGTTAAATATCTATGAAATATATTATTTATAATAATCCTCTAAATGAATCAAAGGTAGCACAGTAGACAGAATATCAGGCCTGAAGGCAGGAAGACTAATTTTCATGAGTTCAAATCTGCCCTCAGACACTTACTAGTTATGTGACCCTGGGCAAGTCACTTAACTCTGTCTGCCTCAATTCTTCATCTTTAAAATGAGTTGGAGAAGGAACTGGAAAACCACTCAAGTATCTTACCAAGAAAACCCCAAATGTAGTTGTAAAGAGTCAGACGGGACTAAAACAAATGAACAACAACCAAATCACATTTTCTCTATTCTTCAGAGATCATGGGACAAAACTACTTTCCCAACCCAAAACTGAGTTCATTTGTAGTGTGCTGACCGCTTATGATTACAATTAATATCCCGGGACCAAAAACATGCTAGAAGAAACGGAGTCTCAGGATTTGCAATCACTTCTCTTTCATACTTGCTAATATGACCATCCTCAATTTTGACTGCCTAGAACCTCACCCATCTGCCTAAGACTAATCTTTCCTGACTTTAACTCTTCTAGAACTCAACACTTACCCTATTCTGAATTGCAGCACCCACATGATCCTTTCAGATCTTCTACACCAAAGATCTTAAAAATCTGAGTTGGAAGGGTTCCTAAAGGTTATCTAGTTCAACATTTCCTGAAAAAAAAAGAATCCTCCCTATGTCCAACAATTGGTCATTCAACCTGCACTCTAAGACCTCAATTAATAGGGAACTCATAACCTTACAAGTTATTTTGGGATCACTGCTATATTTAAAAAGTTCATCCTTATAAAATCTGCCTCCTAGTAATTCCCACCCATTTCCTCTTTTTCTGTGCTATACTTTCAAACATCTCCAATATTATTCGGATATTTGAAGACTACAATATTACCTGAAGTCTTTTCTTTGCTTTCTTTTTTGGAGGGGGGAAGACAGGGCAATTGGGGTTAAGTGATTTGCCCAAGTCACACAATGTTAAGTGTCTGAGGCCGCTTTTGAACTCAGGTCCTCCTAAGTCCAGGGCCGGTGCTCTATTCACTGCCCCCCTTAGCCACCCCGGAAGTCTTCTTTTCTACAAGCTAACTATGAAGAGCTGCTTCAATCAACGCTTCTATTCTATTACACTGCTTCAAGTTCCTTCACCGTGCATGCTAGGCCTTTGGCCCATGCATCCTCATCTTCATCCTGGCCACTTTCTACCCTTACTGAAACTGGGCTTTATGAGATCATATCCAGTATGAGCTAAGAGACTAAGCTCTGAACTTCCTGGGACCACATGACCTCATCTTTACCCTAGCCATGCCATTATAGCCCTGACCCTTTTCTATCCTGTTATAAGAGCTATAATCAACAGTAACACTGTTTCAGGGAAGGGAATGCCTTCTCTAGAGGCAATAGTCCTATCAAGCGACTGCCCTATTATGTCACTCACCATTTCTACGACTTTCCAGACCAAAAACCCTTCCCTGGTCACCACTCCTTTGTATGTAACACCTTCCCCTAACAGAACATATGATCCTTGATTAAGCACTCAATAAAATGCTTCTCAAGTCAAAACAATAACCATTTACTATGTATCAGGCACTAAGCTAAGTTATAAGAATATAAATAGAAGCAATAGAAAGATAGTCCCTGTCCTCAAAGAGCTTATACTCTAATGGGGGAAAACAAGATATAAAAGGAAACAGAAAGGGGGTGGAGTGATATGGCAACAGAAGTTGGGAGAATAAAGGATGTCTGATCTGAGTCTGTCCTCAAAATAGAGATTGTTCGAGAAACTCACAAATGGAAGAAAAGGACCACCAGACAAAGGGAGAAGGCAGCCAAAGCACAGTAGTAAAGTTGGGAGAGTAAAGCATGGTTAGTCTCTAGGCTCTTCCTCAAAAAGGAGACTCCAGATGAATCTCACCAATAGAAGGCACCCTCCGAGGCAGAAAGAAAAGGCAGCTTAAGTGTGGTGGCAAAATAAAGTAATGAGAGTAAAGCATAACTGGTCTTAATTAAGTACTTAATATAATACTTTTTCAAAAAATTCATCCATTCCACAAGCATTTGCTAAGGAACAAAGAAGCTGTGCGTACAAAGATATTAGAAGCTACAGACACAAAGAAAAGAACAAAACCTTCAGGAAGTGGGAACCAGTATGTTAACAAATAAATACACATGTACACACGTACACACAGCAAATACAAAATAATTCCACTAGTAACTCTCAGTCTGGTGCCCTGTACACTTTTCAATAGGAGAATCACAAATTTTTAGAATGTCAGCGTTGGAAGGGCTATCTTCAGTTGTCATAAGTTCTTACTGGACTTTAAAACACCCCAAAAAAGTGGTAATTCAGTCTCAGCATGAAAACGTTCAATAAGGGGAAGAAACACCTCTTGAAGGAGCCCAGTCCACTTCTGAGCAGTCACAATTATGAAGTTTTTCCTAAACAAAAAAAGTTCCACTTTGAAACTTCTACCAGTTGCTTCTGGATCTTCCCTTTTAGGACAAACAGAACAAGGCTAATCATTCTTCTACATGACAGCCTTTCAAATACTAAAAGAGAGCTATCATAAACATCTTCAGGCTTCTCCTGTTCCCTGTTCCTCCCAGTGAACCTCAGATGACACAGGCTCATAGCCCTTTGCCTTCTCAGTTGTCCTTCTCTAGATGCTCTTCAGCTAATCAATGTCTTCTTAAACTGCAACATCCAGAATGAAGCACAATACTACATATGTGACCTAAAACCAGGCAATGTATGAGAGGCCTATCACCTCATTCCTTACTTTTAGAAGTTATAGGTCCCTTGAGACAGCCTAAGATCCACTGAGTTTTGGCTTTCATATTCCACTGTTGACTCATACTGAATTTGCAGTCAACTAGCACACCCCCAGATCTTATTCAGACAAACTAACCATGCCTCCCCCCATTTTGTAGTGAGACCTGACATTTATCCATTTTAAATTTCATCATTTTAAATCAGCTCAATTTTCTACTAGAGATCTGTCAGGGTCTTTTTAGCTTCTGTCATCTAGTGAGTTATTTATCCCTCGAAATTTTCTATCAGCTGTAAATTTGTCTACTATCGATGCCTCTATCCAAGTCATTGCCAAAAAGGTTAAACAGTACAGAGATAGTACAAATCTTTGGAGATCTCCAAGAGATAGCTCCTTCCAATCTGAGAGTGGGCTAATATTGACTAGAGAGCAACAGTCAACAGCAAAAGAGACTTTACCAAAATCTTTGCTAAACTCTAACCCAACTTTTATCTGCAGCATCCTCCTGATCTACCAAGTTTAGTAACTGGCAAAAAAGAGGTGCAGGGGAGAGAATAAGGTTAGTCAGGCATGACCTGTTCCAAATGAAGTGATACTGACTTTTTATTATTGCCATTTCCTTTTATAGGGTTCATTAGCCATTTATGTTATAGTGTATTCCACATATCATTAGGAAGTGTCCAGCCATCTGACCATGCCACCCTCTGAATTTGCACCGTCCTTCCCTCAACTCAAAAACAATGTGAGACAATGAGGCCATTTCATGGGGCAGACCTAACATAAACACCCTGTTCAGGTTCATTTGGGGATGAAATGTTGTACTCTGCATCGCCAGAGTTAACAAAAGGAAGTTTACTTTGCCCTAACACAGCAAGAATATACAAGGATACAATAGCGCTTAGCTACAGCTTTGATGGAAAGACCTTCTTCTTTAAAATAGGGAATCAGGTCTAATTAGCAAGGCAGGGTGTGTGTCTTGTGTGATCTCAGGTACCCGCCAGCTTAAGAGTCCCAAACTCCGTATGGGTGGGCATTTTTATGCCTTTGTTTAACCACAGAATAAAGGAAAAGGACTAAAAGCTGCATCAGGAGAATCAGGGTGGGGCAATAAGGTCCCAGGGACAGCTTTATCTCTTTTGGGGAGAAAAGAGATCCCTTTAACTGGGGGGAGGGTAATAAGGTATGGGCCTAACCCATGGTGGGCAGGGGAAGGGTGGGAGTGGGGAATGGGCCTAAATACATACATATTGTTGGGAAATACTGGTAGATAATACTCCTATCACATGGTACATTACTGAACATTCCAAGAAATGGAAGTCAAACACTGGTTTCTTTGTATATTTCATTCTCTTTTCTTTTTCTGAAAATTGGGACATTTGCCCTTCTCCAGTCCTGGAGCAATTCTCCAAATTCCTTCATATATCACCAACAGTGATTCAATAATCACATCCACTGGCTCTTTCTGTACCCAAAGGTGTACTTTATCTGAGCCAAGAGACTCCAATCTAGCATTGGCAGATAAGTGCTCTCATACTAGCTCCTTACTTACCTTGTATATCAACTTCCCATTAGACATTTTTGTTCTGTCATTTCTAGTCCAAAGGTCACTCTTCTTGGCAAAGAAAATAAACAAAAACAAGAGCAGAGCAGTTCTGTCTTCTTACTGCTGTCAGTTCTCTCATCCAGCCTGGGCAGCAGTCTCACGTATCCTTTCTTGGTTCTCCTCTCTTCCCCAACGCAGCTTTCTTTAAACACCCACTTCTGTGGTCCTTTCTTTTCCTCAGCAACTTTAGCTTATTCTGAGCTTTTAGCACTCATACCACTTAGTCTTACAATTCTGTGCTATATGTTTTGTACTCATACTATTACCTGCCCTTCTTTCCATCTTTTGAACATTATCATAAACAAAATACTTTTGTTAATTCCAATTTTTTCTCATCATAATTGTTCTCATCACTTATGTATTCAAAACTTCAATCTATGTTCCCATATATCCTAAGCTGTAGAATTTTAGTCTTTGGGGTCTTAGTCACTCTCCCAAGGCCTTTGAAATCTGCTCTTTCTAAATCTAGGGTATATACTATGTCTGGCCTTCCTCTCTGTCTCTCTCACAAACTCTTGGATGGTCTGCTCACTGTCCTACAAAGTTCCCATCACTTCCATCCCAGCAACAAACTCCTCCCTATTAATGAGAATAAGATTAAAAAAAAAAAGAAAAAGAAAAACTAATAACTAATAATAATATAGCATTTATATAGGCAGCTCAGTGTTGCAGTAGAGTTCTGGACCCAGAGTCAAGAAGACCTAAGTTCAAATTGGGCCACAGACATTTACTAGCTATGAGATCCTGGGCAAGTCACTTCACTTATTTGCCTCAGTTTCCTCATCTGAAAATTGGAGATAAATAATACCTAAATTCCAAAGTTGTTATGAAAATCAAATGAGATAATAATTACAAAGCATTTAGCACAATGCTTTACAAAATAAGCACTAAATAAATGTTAGCTATTATTACTATTATTATTAGTGCTTTGAGATTAGCAAAGCACTTTGCGCATATCATCTCATTTGATGTGTGATATGAAATTCCCTTTTATTGGTTCCTCTGCCTTTTAAAGTATGAAATTATTATTAAGGGAAGTCGAGAAGTTATTAGCTGCTCTGCTTTTGACAGAAAGTGAGCTCCAGCACATGTCTGGATAAGTGGAATCCCCAATTATTACTACGATGTATCTTGGAGTCATGTGTGTGATCTGTCAGCTAAACTTATCTACTTCCTTTTTCTGTGCAGGTGGTGGTCTTCATTCATCCTCCATATGTATCAGCTGTCAAATTTTGTCACCTCTCCAACACCTCTTGCATCTATTCCCTTCTACCCACTCACATGATTAACACCCTAGTTCAGGCCCTCATCATCTCTTTTCACAGACTGTGGCATTAGCCTCTTAAGTGGCTTCCCCACATCAAGTCTCTCCCTTCTGGAATTCATCTTCCACCTCCACATAGCTGCCAAAGTGAAATATGCCTAAAGCACAGGTTAGACCATGTCACTCACCTCCTCAAAAAGTTCCAGTGGATGTCTATTTCTTCTAGGGCAAAATACTAACTCCACCTCTGGGCATTTAAATGCCTTTGCAATGCAGCTCCAGTCTTTCTTTTCTGGCTTATTACACAGAGTTCCCCTTCATGTACTCTATGGTCCAGTCAAACTGGTCTACTTCCTCTTCCTGACACACTAAATTCCAACTGTTGCCCCTCATGCCTCACTTCTCTTTGAATCTCTAACTCCAGTCAAAACTCAACCCAAGTACTTCCTCCTACATAAAGTCTTTCCTAAACTCCCAGCTATATTAGTGCCTCCCTTCCCCCCCCACCATCCCCTGCAAATTGCTATTCATTATTTGTCATGTCAGGAGTCCTTGACCTTTTTTGTGTCAAGGACCCTTTGATATCCTAGTGAAGCCTATGGATTCCTTCTTGGAATAATGCATTTAAAACAAAAAATATTACCAAGGAAACCAATTATATTGAAATGCAGTTCTAAAACATTTGAAAAACGAGCTCAGAAACTCTAAGTTAAGACCACTGATCGAAGTACAAGTTGTTCTCCTCAACTGAATGTAAGGTACCTGAGAGCAGACCCTTTTTTTGCTTTCCCACTGACACCCACTGTGATTAACACAGGTGCCTAGCACACAGCAGACAACGAACACAAGTATGCTGATTTGTGGCATATTCCAATATCAAAATCATTTCTGTTTCTCCCTCACTGAGTTTTAATCCACCCTGGTTCCCAGACTTCCTCGTATGAGCGTAAAAGCTACTCTCTCTTTTGGCTCAGAGATCCCACTAGGCACACACACCCCAAAGAGGTCAGAGACGGGTGGGGTAGGGAGGAGGAAGGCCCATAAACCAATATGCAACTGGAAACAAAGTAAATGCCTCTCAGGCGAGGGAGAGCTAAACAAACTGTGAAGTGTGAGTGTGACAGAGCGTATTACTGAGCTCTGAGAAATGACGAAAATGAATACTACAGAAAAACATATGAACTGACGCAAAGCAAGTAACAGAACCAGGAAAACAATATACACCATGACAGCAACGGAAACGGGTGGGGAAGGGGGATCAAAACTGAACGCTTTGTAATTATGAGAACCAAGTTTATCCCTGAAAATAAAATAAACAAAAGAAAATGTACCGCCCTCTTATTTTTTTTTCCAGAGGTAGGAGACTATGGATATGGAACACTGAATATAATGTTGGCCTTGGTTGATGTGCTGAGTAGTTTGCTGAATTACTTTGTTTTTCTATTTCTTATTATTCTTTGTTATTTGGAATGGCTCTCTGGATGGAGGAAAAGAAAAGGATATATTGGGCAATGAAGGTGATTTAAGTCATCAATAAAAATTCAAAGAAAATGCTACTCTTATTCTTTTCACTTATCTTCTTACATTTGAATAATGTATACACCCATTCAGAGCCTCAAGGGTCAGATCCCACCAAATTTTGGTGATATTTATCAGTCAAATTTGCCTCCTTTCATTAGGACCTCTAATTCATCTTGCTTACTGCAGCAAAATCTAACATATTTGCTAGTTTCCCAGTTTTATGCCATTCTTAAAATTTAGTATTCTATGCTTTCATGTAATTTAGGAGTTCTTAATGTGGAGTCTGTGAACTTTTCATTTTTTATATTTTGATAAATACATTTCAACATAACTGGTTCTCTTGATAATTCTATGCATTTCTTTTATGCACTGAAAAACATTGTTCTGAGAAGGGGGTCCATTGGCTTTATCAGAAGTCAAAAGGGTCCATGACACAAAAAAAGGTTAAGAACCTGATCTAATTCAAAGATAAAAATATTGAAGCTTTCCAGTCAAAGAGGCCTTACCCAATGACTGCTCCTGCCTAGCCCTCAATGCTCCTTAAGGGCAGAGACTGTTTCACTTTTGACTCTGTATCCCTGGTACATTTTAAACATGTCATAAATATTTGTTGAGTCCAAATGAATTCTGCTACTAACTGGCTAGCCCTGTTCTACTGACACCCATTTCCCATAGATAACGATGGAAAAATACTTGGCAACCCTGGCTCTGTTAATAAGATTTTTAAACAAGCTTAAAACACACTAGAAAATATTCCAAGAATACAAAGAAAGGAGAGAAGTCATTGAAGCTACCGTCATCATTGAACCTTAGAACTAGAAAGGAGAAGTCAGGAGCCAGGATCTAAGGTTGGTGCTGTCTTTAAAAAAAAAAAATCTTCATCTATGTCAGCGGTTCTCAACCTGTGGGTCGCGACCCTTTTGGGGGTCGAATGACCCTTTCACAGGGGTCGCAGGGGTCACCTAAGACCTTCAGAAAACACATATTTCTGATGACCGCTCCTCTATCTGTCTCCAGGCAGGTCCGCCCACATGCAGATACTCCCACATAGGAGTATTGAAGGGTTGGGGCTTTAGGAAGGTTGAGAACCACTGATCTATGTGAATAAAGTTAAGTATTCTGAAAGGAAAAAGTATATCCAAGCTCTGGTTAGCTCTTACAGAAGTAAGAGCTGCAAAGAAAAAGTATGCATAAAATAATTTAGATACTATCCCCCCCAATCTTAAATGCCTGGAATATAGTTTTTAACAAATTTTTATATACCAATAAGTTTTCTTCAGTTGGACAAATAATACAAATCTCAATGTTGTGATAGGTATACTATTCATTGCTGAAGGATGCAGTAGATTATTTTCAACTTGGGGTCATCAATGAGTCTAACATTCTATTTTCCAAGTCCCCAAATCAACATGAAGTGGTGGGAAAAGCAACTGATCAGAAATCGGAAGACCTCGAATTTTACTAAGCCTATAACCTATGGCAACTCACAAACATATTGGTCCTCAATTTTATCATGTATAAAAAACTGGGAATACTAGTTTTATAGCCTCTCTCACAGGAGGATTTGATGATAAAGTGAGATGTGAAGGCCACTCTGAAAAATGTCAAGCAGTACACAAGTTTAAGGTATCACTTTCTAACTTTTGATATGATTTATTACATGTGAGTGCTACCCCCAAGTTCTCCCACAATTGAGACAATCTGTGGGTCAGTATTCACCCAAAATCATAGCCCATGAGCCTCCACTAATTTATTTTTATCATTCAACTCAAAGGATATATAATTCTAAATAAAAAGTCATTTAATCAAACAGTGTAGCAAATAAGGAGACAAGATCCCTCACACACCCCCATGCATACAGGGAGAACTCTCCCCCATAAGTTAGTAAACTACCATACAACCAAAGGGAGTGCACATATGCAGATAACACATACAATCCTGGAACATGCATGGGGAGGACACACACACACATGGAATCAAGGGACACACACAGGGGTATGTATAGCAAGGGGGCACACAAAAGCACATAGCTGGGACGCATATTTGGTCAATTCAATTACCACCTCCAACACAATTTGCTCTTGCAACACTACAGAGTCACCAATGTCTTCTGATGACAACCTTCCACTTGTCTCTTCAATGAGTACTTTCAAATGTTATGGGTCTTTGCTGGGCAACCAGTTAATTAGCACCTGACCATAACAATCTGCTAGGCCATAGCTATTCAGCCTCTATAAGACCGACTAGCTGTTCTTTCATCTCAGGTGCAAGGACAGGGAGCCAAGAGAACCAAGCACAAGAACCCAGGCTAAGATTTAGCCTACCTATTCTTTTAACCAGTTTTCTGCTGGTACAAGTTTAAATTCTTCAGTTAAGGACAACTAATTAATGTGCATTAAGTGAGCACCTACTCTCAGCTGAGATCTTGAAGGGAATAAAGAATTCCAAGAGGCAAAAGTGAAGAGAGAAAAGTCTTCTGGGAATGGAGGGACAAAGAGTACAAAGGCATATGGATGGGATATATGGAGCATAGTCTATGAGGAACAGCAAGTAGGCTAATGTGGCTGGACCATAGATTATATGGAGAAGACTACGTAAGAAAACTAGGAAGGTAGGAAAACATTAGGTGGCAGAGAGCTTTTTAAAATGCCAGATCTGATGCGGGGTTAGAAAATTCCTTTTAATTACTGTTAAAGTCCTAATTGTGAGAATATATACCTAGAAAACCCATTCTGGGAACACCTCTCATAAAATATCATCCCCACCCCCACTCCGAGTTCCATGGAGGAGAGAACAATAAGATTTCCCTTGTTCCAAATGAAGAAAGGGACAAGAACAAAAAAGAAGGTAAAGCAGGATTTCCATGTTCAGAACTCTATCCTAAAAAATAGAGATACAAAGGTTTAAAATGATGCTGGTATGGCCTAGCCATACCAGACCCCAAACTATATTATAAATCAGTAACAATCAAAACTATCTGGTCTTAGCTGATAAACAGAGTAGTGGATCAGTAGAATAGATGAGGTACACAAGACACAGTACTTAATGACCATAGTAACCTAGTGTTTGATAAACCCAAAGACCCCAGCTTCTGGGAAAAGAGCTCACTATTTGACAAAAAATGCTAAGAAAGCTGGAAAATAATATGGCAGAAACTAGGTATATACCAACATCTTACATCAGATACTAGGTTAAGATCACAATGGGTACATGATTTAGACAAAAAAGGATGATACCATAAACAAATTAGGAAAACAAGAAAGTTTACATTATCAGATCTATGGAGAAGGGAAGAATTTATGACCAAATGAGATAGAGCATTACAAAAACATAAAATGGTTCACTTTGATTATATTAAATTATGCAACAAACAAAACCAATGCAACCAAAATTTTTTAAAAAGCACAAAGCTGGGAAACAATCTTTACAACAAGTGTTTCTGATAAACACTTCATTTCTCAAATATATAGAGAAGTCAAATTTATAATATAAGCCATTCCCCAAACAATAAATGATCAAAGGATATGAGCAGGCAACTATCAAATGAAGAAATCAAAGCTATCTATAGTCATATGAAGAAATGCTTTAAATCACTACTGATTACAAAAATGCAAATTAAAACAATTCTGAGGTGCTGCTGCCTCATACCTATCAGACTGGCTAAGAAAATTATAAATGTTGGAGAGGATGAGGGAAAGTTGGGACACTAATGCACTGTTGGAAGAGTTATGAACTGATCTAACCATCCTGGAAAGCAATTTGGAACTATGCCCAAAGGGCAATCAAACTGTGCATATCCTTTGATCCAGCAATACCGGTACTAGGTCTGTATCCCAGAGATCACAAAATGGGGAAAAGGACCTACATGAACAAAAATATTTGTGGCAGCTCTTTTTATGGTGGCAAAGAACTGGAAATTGAGGGGATAGCCATCAATTGGGGAATGGCTGAACAAGTTGTGGCATATGAATGTAATAGAATACTGTACTGTGCTATAAGAAATGACAAGCAGAGGGTGGCTAGGTGACACAGTGAATAGGGCACTGGCCCTGGAGTCAGGAGAACCTGAGTTCAAATCCAGCCTCAAACACTTAACACTTACTAGCCGTGTGACCTTGGGCAAGTCACTTAACCCCAATTGCCCTGCCCTCCCCCCTCCAAAAAAAAAAAAAGGAAAAAAAGAAAAGAAATTACAAGCAAGCAGATTTCAGAAAAACCTGGAAAGACTTACATGAACTGATGCAAAGTGAAGTGGTAGAACCAGGATAACACCGTACGTAGTAACACAACATTGTACGATGATCAACTATGATTGACTTAGCTCTTCTCAGCTATACAACAATCCAACACAATCCCAAAGGACTCATGACAGAAAATGCTATCCACGTCCAGAGAAAGAACTAGTGGAGTCCAACTGCAGATTGAAGCATACTATTCTCACTTTATTTTCTTCATGGATCTTTTTTTCTGGCCCATTTTTCCCCCACAACACGACTAATATGGAAATACATTCTACATGAGGAAAAAGAAGAGAGAAGGGACACTTTCAATTGATAGTAACCAAGGAAGTCTTAGTAGAGAAAGTGGCATGTGAATTGACACTTGAAGGGTAAAAGAAGGATTCTGAAAGGCAAAGATAGGAAGCAAGTACATTTCAGGCAGAGAGAATGAACAGTATAAATACATGAAGACAGGAAACAGCGTGTTGAGTTGAGCTGGTAGTTCAGTTTTTCTGGAACATAGAGTACCAGCAGTACAGAGTACTGAGCAGAACAAGAGTAACAGCAGTAATGTTGGTAGAAGAAAGGTAGGCCAAAATGTTAAACCAAAATGTTAAAGGCTCTAAATGCCAGGCTAAGAAGTTGATAATTTATCCTATGGCAGCAAAGCAAGTACCTGAAAGATTTTGAGTGGGGGAATCACATGGTAAGACCTTTTTCTTAGGGAAATTATTTTTTGCCAGATATAGGAAGGATGGATTAGAATATGGAAAAAAAATAGAAGCAGGAAGTCCACTTAGGAGGTTGGTACAAAAGTTTAGTTAAGGAGAGATAAAGCCCTGAAGTAGATTCATGGCATTGAATTGAAGGAGCTGGTGAAAAAGATCTTAACAGAGTTAAAACTTACAAACAGAACTTGGCAAATCATTAGATGAGGCAAAAGAGAGAAGAAAGAGTCAAAGATCAAACCTGGGTAACTGGATGACTTTAAAATAGTGAGGTAACAGAGGGGCAAGGAGAATAAGTTCAGTTTTGGATGAGCTAAGTTTAAAATATCCAAGTGAAGAAGTTGACCGAGTGATTGGAGATATGGGACTGGATTTTGAAAGACAGTACACATCTGCAAACACGTGCACATGCACATGCACACACACAAATATTAAGGAGTCTCTTGAACAGAAACAATAACTGAACCAACCAATGGGAACCAACAGAAGAGATCGAGCCAGGGCAATGTATAAGAGGGGCACCCCTGCTTAAGGGGCAATGGAAGATGACAAACAAGTAATGGAGACCAAAAAGACAAGTCTGAAGAAAATCTGGAAAGAATCATAAACCAGAGGCTCAGGGAGAAGAAAACATCCAAAAGAGGCTCATCAACAGTGAAAAAAGCAGCAGAAAGACAATCCAAACCCATGGTTTTTCAGAGAGCTGCTAAAGTAACAGGGTTTGAAACCAGAAAATATGGAGTTAAAGTTAATGCATGATAAAGTAATAGAGGTAGAAAGTATAGACTAAACTTTTTTGAAATTGACAGTAAAAAGGAAAAGGTACGGGATGATTATGTAATGATGCGACTAGGTCAAGTTGAAAGGGTATGAATTTATACAACAGTCTGTTTTTAAAAAAATCAATTTTATTTTACTTTCAGATACTGAATTACAACACGATCAACCAGCTGTTGACTACACGCCCTATCGTAATGACAAGAATGGTTTCCTGACAGCACCACAAAATCACCAACATGAGCAGCACAGACTACGGTACATATGGCAGTTACAAGACTGAGGAAGCTTTCTGGCTGCAGCCCTGGGTAGAACACTGGACTTGGAGGCAGGAAGATGTGATTCAAATTCTGCCTCAAATACCTACCAGCTGTGTGATCCCAAGCAAGTCCCTTAAATTCTGCCCACCTTTACTTCCCCATCTTATAATGAGGGATTATTATCAATAAAAACTGCTACCTTCTACAGCTGTAAGGAACAAATGAGACAGTATTTGCAAAGCACTCTGCAAACCTTAAAGGATTATATAAAAACTAGTTATTAATTTAGTTTTGGTTTTCGTTATGCTCATTATTCACTCAGGCCCCAAAGGGTTAACTGAGGAATTTCTCTTTTCTCTCTCTGATACTTGAGAAATTCCTCATTCCCAGTCTCTATTTATGCCTGTCAGCATACCTACAACTCATCCTTCATCCAGTTCATTTTAGAAAAAGCTCAGGATAGCCAACATATCACAGAGTCAAGATTTTCCTCTGAAATGTAGATTAAAGTCTCGGTTTCTAGGTTTTACAAGCAGTAAAAACCCTTAGATGCCTCAAAGGAACCATGTGCTCTTTCCAGTGATAGAAATGATAGGAGAGAAGCCTGAGTCTGCATTCTATCCCACAGTGAGTGAGTAGAGAAGAGAAATTCTGATTAAACACAAGAATGACTAAGGTGGAAGAAAAAAGTGCGAAGATGAATCTCTGAAGCCAATTGAAGGGGGAAAATGAAAAGAGGAAAGTAGCACTATCAGTCTTGGACCAAAAAGTGTTCTGAAGAGAAACTAACATCCCCATCCCTTCCTCCATAGCTCCTTCTGCTCAGGTCCCCATGGACCTACGACCAGACCTCCTCTATCACCTGACACTAACTCCCCTCATGGGGGGAGTAGAGGGATGGACTAATACCAGGAACCACAGTCTAAGAGCCCAATGTCCCCCCAGGTCACTAGTACTTTCAACCTGGGCTCCCACAACCATCATCCAGTGAGGAAACCTTGAAGAAAAGGGACCCATCATCATTGCCACCACCACCACAAACTGCAAACCAAGTGCCACTAATAGAGCAGACAAGACAGCCTGGCTGAAGCCACAAGACATCCTAAGGAAGAAACAGGTGTCAAGTGGCTCAAACCATAGCCACTACTTCAACCATTAATGTAACAGATATATTAATTGCCTCCCTTGGAGGCAATGTAGGACAAAGAGGCCAAGAACCCCAGGATTAGCAGCCTCCCTCTCCAATACCAGCAATCCTATTCCCAGTCCAGCCCCATGACCATTATAATGAGGAATACCTAGGGGGAACATGACATGCAGGTGCTATAGTCCTTGTCTCCTCAGCTGTTACAACTATTAAAGACCTGGAAAAAAAATTCTTAATGAAGTCCTAACATATTAACAAACGGTTCAACAATGGGAAAACAAACTGTTTTATCAATGAAATTTGCACTAAAGAAGGTTTATTACCATTTGCTTTTCAGCTGTACCACAAAGACCACTGGCCTTTCCATCTGACATATCTGATACCTTCCATGTGTGAAAGCCCCTCTGAGAATGTGAGGTCCATCAGAACATGGCCCAAATCTGTTTTCTATTCATAACCCCTCACACTTCAGACATGCTTTGCACAAAGCAATTAACAAATGCTTTTTTTTCACTCATTCAGTATCTTGGAAATAGATGTTTATTGGCATATTTGATTGAAATTCAATGTACTGTGCTATGAAAACAGCTTTATACAGGGTAGTAAAGGCCTACAGAACTATCAACTTCAGATACATAGTAGATCAAATACGTTTTTGTGGGCTAGCCTGTGAAATGAACCAAGAGATATTTTCTATGGAAAAAATTTATTTGAAGTTCCAAACAACCAACTTTAAAAACTAAGTTTCAGAACAGAACTCTGGTAAAATGTCTCTGCATTGTTTGCAAGTAAGCCAATGTTTCTAAAATCCTTGAAACCAGGTAGTTTTCTTAAGTCAACATTCCCTGATCAATAATTTTATTTATATTATTCACTGTTTAATTTTTTTCATGAATTGCATAAGAGTAATAAACTTTTGCTCAATTGTCCCCTGGATTAAACAAATTCTGAATCAGAGGTTTTAGTGTAGTTTATTTAATCCCCCTTCTTCATCTAATTAAATCTACCTGTACTTAACTCATTCTTGGAGTAGTGAACTTTCTTCACAGATTTTCTCACATAAACGATGCTATTTTTAAACTGCATAGCAAACCCTGCTGCACTTCTAACAATAAAAATTTGTCTTTCCTTTCTCCCCTTCTTCCTAGCAGGCCCCAGCTAGAAATTCAGCGTTGTCTCTGTAAGCAACTCATTTATTACTCTTCTGCTACTCAGAGATAAGATGCAACTGTGAACAGTGAATTGCTTTTTTCTCCACATGAGGAATTCAACAAGACTTTACCTTATTAATACTAAAAATACAACTCTCAGAGTTAACAATAGTTTTTTTTAAATACATTTAAGATTACTGTAGCTTAAAAACAGTTACAATTCTTACTTTATTGAGTGGAAGGGAAAGTTAGGAGATAGGATTTGTAGACCATATGTCAAAAATATCATTTATTAATTCAGAAGCAGTAACAACATAAATAAAATAGTATTAAAACCCCATTCTAACTAAACTCTGTCTACCTAACCCTTTATACTCACTCATCTATTCTTTGGAAGTATGATCAGCAGAACTATCTTCAAAATGCTCTAACATGTGCTTCCAGCTTCTGTTCTAGCTTCCACCTGATTTGTCCTTTGGGCAATTGGGGCTTATCAATCAAGGAGCATTCATTATGGACATCCTATTATGTGTCAGACAAAGCCCAGGGTACTGGGAATGTAAAGCTAAAAAGAAACAGTCCCTTCCCTCAAGTAGTTTATATTCTATTGGAAGAAACAGGTTTAAGTAGATGTGCAGGCAAAATAATTTACGGAGTGGGGCACTAACATATGGGAAGAATAAGGAAAGGCCTTACACAGGAGTAGGCTCTTAACTAGAACTTTAAAAGAAGTCAGAGATTTCTAAGTGGCAAAGATTATGGGGGAGTACATTGCAGGCACAGAGGGGCAAACAGCACATACAAAAGCATGGAGACAGAGAATAGAATGTTGAGGACAACTGACAAACAGTGAGGCCAGTCTGGTTGCAACACACAGTGTGAAGGAGAAAATGAGTCTGGAAATGTAGGCTGAAGATAGATTGCTAAAGGTTTTAATGACAGAGTTGGTGTTTTAAATTAGAGCCACCAAAGCTTTTCAAGTGGGAGAGTGACATTTCGTGACATTGTCAAACCTGCACTTTAGGAATATCACTTTGGCAGTTGTATGCAGGATGCACTAGAAAGGGAAGAGACCTGAGTCAGGGAGACTAGCAGTCTGATAGCCTAAAGGAGACTATGGTGCCTTCCCATTGCAAAATGCTTCGTTTAGCATTTAATGTCCTTTATAACCTAGCCCCCTCATAACTTTCCAGTCTTCATCTGCCCTACTCCCCCACATGTACTCTTTGATTCAGTGATACTGACCTCCTGGTTGTTCCAAAAACAAGACACCCCGTATGTGGCTGCCCCTCATGCTTGGAATGCTATCCCTCCTCAGTTCTGACTATTGACTTCCTTCATTTCCTTTAAGTACCAACTAAAATCCTACTTTTTACAGGAAGCCTTCTCTAACCACTCTTAATTCCACTGCTTGCCATCATCTTCTTATTCCCCAATCATCCTGTATGGGGCAGCTAGGTGGTGCAGAGTGCCAGGCCTGGAGTCAGGAAGACTCATCTTCCTGAATTCAAATCCAGCCTCAGACACTTACTATCTGTGTGACCTTAGGCAAGTCATCTAACCCTTTTGCCTCAGTTTCCTCATCTGTAAAATGAGCTAGAAGAAAAAATGGCAAGGCACTCCAGTATCTTTGCTAAAAAAATGGGGTCACAAAGAGTAGAACATGACTAAAACAACTGAACAATGACAACAATTATCTTGCATACAGCTAGCTTTATATATGTTTACATGTCATCTTCCCCCATTAGAAGCTTGTTGTGGGAAGGGACTGTCTTTTTCCACAACAGGAACTTAATAAATATTTTTTGATTGACTGCTTGGAAGGCTATGAACTATAATCACCTAAGGAAGAGGTGTTGAAGACTTCAGTTTTACTCCAAGCCCAAAGAAAGGGATGGGTGGCAAGGGATATTTAAATCACTTTAGTCACATGTCAGTACAGACAGGCAACCTCCTTTAATTTACATTTTAGCACATATCCCAGGTTAATGTACAAAAAACAAAGAAACAAAGAAAAAAAACAGAAAAGTATGCTCTATCAAGAGGTTTGCCTACTGGTATACATGTAAAATATAAAGAGGTTTTAGTCAGGGCTTTAGTCACTTCTCATTATTACTTGGAAAGGTAGGATCTCTAAAATTCTTATCTTCTATTGAAAATCTTCTAAGGAGTTAGTTGTTATATAATAAATGGTGTGATACAGCCTTTATAGAATTAATAATGTAATTACTATGCACAAGGACAATAGCAGGTCACCTCTATTTGAGGCCTGCAACTTTACATTCCTCCTAGATACCACTTTAATATGAACTTGTACAAGTCAGGATGAAGTCCTACCTTAAACGTAAAACATTATCATACTCTATTCATCAACCACAAAGTGACAATATTTTAAAGTTTCAATAATATGTAACAGTAAAGCCAGAAAGTACCACAGAAATTCTTAATAGCTGAGACTTGTGTCCCTTACTGTGACTATGAGAGCAAAGAAAGTTAGTACTGCCTTGACTCCAGAAAATCATTTTAACATGAAAAGAAGTTCTAAATGTGCCATTTGATTGATTTTTCTAGTATAGTTCATTCTCTTGTCATTCCAATAACTTGATTCTTTTGGTTGTATGATCAATGTATAATAAATAAAAAATAATATATTATCTGAAGCCAATGCTACTCACCCACCAGCAGGACAAGGGGGTATAAATAACTTCCCCCATTCTTGGTAGTGGCAACATACAAGATAATGCTGAAGACAACAATTTTCAAACTGAAGGAGGAAAATCTGTGGCCATGGAACAGAGTTAGGTAGTACGTTAAAAGTTATTTATCCAATGATGCAGTATCTCCACCCTCCCTCTCCCCAATTCTGTAAGGTTAAATGTCAAATTCTTAAATATAACACATCCTGTTCTTGCCTTCCAAATCCTCAAAGAATACTGAATTCTATATCATTTGCCAATTAGAAATTGATACATATGTCTTAAGAAAAAAGTGAAACCAATGTTTTAAAGAAAAGTAGGGATACTTTAATAAACTAGAGTAATACATATTAGCATATGTCAGTGGCTAAAATGAAATTCTACTGTCTTCATTTTATTATCGTTCTGGTTTTATATAAGACATTGAATTTGATCTTAAGACATATAGTTACAAATATACATCAGGGTTTTCTTGAGTAATTCTGTGAGGCAGTATATTACAGTCAACAAAGCACTGGGCTTGGAGTAAGGAATGCCTGGATTAAAATCCTGTCTTGGGCATCAGCTGTGTGACTCTGACCAAGGTATATAATCTCTATGAATCTCAGTTTCCCTGAAAATGGAGATTACAAAACATCTATATCACAGGTCTGTTGAGAGGACTGAAACAAATAATGAACACAAAACATTTTGTAAAACGTAAAAGTGCTATCTAAATGTTGTGTTTGTTGTTTTTACTTAGGTTTCAAGGCAGGATATAAAAGAAAGTGGAGTTGCAAGTCAGAAAACCTGAATTCCAAATGGAACTCTGTCTGTAGCTTACTAATCATGTGACCTTGAAACAAATAATAACCTCCTTAAACCCTATTTCCTTTTCTGTAAAATGGAAGCAGTGACAATTGCCTATTTTATAAGATAGTTACAAAGATCAAATGATATATTACATGGGAAGTACTACATAAATGCAAGCCATTATTACAGTTACTATTTAAACCTAATAATGAAGGTAGAAAGAAAATACATTGGAGCTAACAATAAATAAGAACAGGGCTTAGAATTAGGTCACAACATTTTAAGAACTAAAAAGTGGGCTTTGAAAACCATCTAATTCAACCTCCACATTTACCAAGTAGGAAAATGAAGTCCATAAAAAGTTAAGTGATCTGCTCAAAGTCACACACGAACTTACCAGCAGAACTAGGTCCAAAACCAGTCTTCTGACTCTTTGTCCAGTGGTCTTTCAACCACGTTTCTAAGAACTGAGGCCTTAAATCTGATGAACCATGTTTCCAATGCTTAGTTGGTACCTATAAGCAAATTTTAAGTCTTTTGAAGTAATACAATGATTTAAAGGTGAACAACATTTTAAATGTCCTTTAAGTCATTGTTTTTAATTAACTGAAGACAAAAATCTTGATTTATTTCCAAATATATGATAAAGTTATGAGATTATAAAAGGATGTTTTCATAGGGACCATGTCTTCTATAAGATAACTCTTTGTGAACATGGCACTTTAGAATGACTATTCCCCCTCCAACCAAAACAGATTATTCCATTTTGGTGGATCCTAAATTCCTCTTTAACAAGTATAAATAAAGACCTGTGGGTCACCCAATAAGCAAGAGAAGCAAATGAGTGTAAGTAGGCTGCAACAGAGAAATGTATGACCACAAATGAAGAAGGAGCTGGAAAAGGAGACAGGCTGGTTTGTAGCAATATCTCTAGATAGCTGACTGATAGGCCACATGTACCACTTATAGAAAACAGAGAGATCTAGAAGATAATTACTACATCAAATGAATTAATCCATGATAAAAGATTTGTGGAAGGACATGAAGTCCATGGGGAAGTTATTATCTGTACTGTAGCAGGAAGTATCCAAATTGATGAGATATGGAAAAGATGAAGAGAGGGAAGATGACAATAGGACAATTTGATGGGATTCAAAACTCCCTGAATGAATTAGAAGAGAAATAGATCATACACATCTCCCAACTATGGGAAGGAGATGTATTCTGAACTAAACAAGACATAAAAGCAATTACAAAAGATAAAATAGAGAACTATGGTTACCTGAACCTGAAAAGCTTCTTCACAAACAAAATTAACTTACCTAGGATAAAAAGGAAATGGTCAAATGAGGGAAAAGTCTTTCTATCAAATTTCTCTCATAAGTGTTTGGTATTCAAGATAGAGCATCAATAAGTAAATACACACACATACATACATACACATGAGACTAACAGATATTCCCCAATAAATAAGTGGTCAAACTAAATGAACAAATAGTTCTCAAAAGAAGAACTGCAAAGTATTCAAAACCACACAAAAAATGCTCCAAATTACTAATCATAAGAGAAATGTAAATCAAAACAACTTGGAGGTTTCACCTCACATCCTGTAAACTGGAAAAAATGAAACCCAAAAATGGCAACAGTCAATACTGGAGGGGTTATGGAATGAGAAGTACACTAATACCTTGTTGGTAAAGCTGTGAAATGGTACAACTATCTTGGAAAGTAATTTGGAATCATGCAAATAAAATTACTAATATGTCCATCCCCTTTGAATTAGAGTCTCCATGACTGGGCTTATACCCCAAGGAAGGCATCGATAAGAAGAAAATTTCCATATATTCTAAAACTTTTATAGCATCAGTTTTTGTGAGAGCTAAGAATGAAAAACAAAGTAGATACCCAACAACTTGCTGATCAACTGGGAAATGACTAAACAAATTGTGGTACATGAAAGGTATGGAATATTTCTGTGCTGTAAAAAAATGATGCAGGTGATGTACACAGAGATGCATATAAAAATATTATGAACTGATAAGGAGCAAAGTAAGCAGAGTTAAGAAGATACACATAGTAACTAATGTATGGAAAGAATTACACACCAAAAAATAGAGGTCAAATGTAACAAAATTATAAAGACCAAGTAGGTCTTCAATGAAGAGATATGAAAAGATACCCCCAACCTACCCCTTCACGGAGGTACGAGTATTACACACTGCACATGTTTTCAGACTTTTTCTATACCTTGGTCAACTGTGCTGTTTTTCTCTCTAAAATATACTATTTGTTATATGTAATGATTCTCTAGAAGGAAAAGATAAAAGGATATCTGAGAGAACTACGATGACATAAGAAACATAAGCAATCAATAAAAAATGTTTTAAAAAAATATTTATACATCAAAACTTTTTAAAAGTCACTAAATGGCCAGAGTCACAAAACAATTATTCGTGGTTTCATGTCAATTTGGAAAGAGGTCTCCAGTGGATTATCCCAGGGACCTATGACTGGCTCTACTAAGCATTTTATCAATAATTTGAATAAATTAATAAATACCTGACATAAATCTGCAACTAACACAAAGCTAGAAGGGATAATTAAAGAATCAGGATCCAAAAAGATCCTGAGGTTAGAACTCTGACATGAATCTAATATGATGAAATTTTAAAGACACAAAATTTGTTTTACATTTGGGCTCAAGAAATAAACTTTGCAAATAAAAGGAAGAGGGCATAGTTAAAGCTACACATTTTAGTGAACAGCAAATTCAGTAAGTCAATAATGTGATATAACAGACAAAAAAAGCTACTACCATCTTGGACTATGTTAAAAGGAGGGATAATTTCATAGTATACTGCCCTAATCAGTCATCTGGAGTACTGTGTTGGTTTAGGGGTACTAAATCTTCTGAGGGACCTTGATTAACTGGACAACATATCCAAAGGAGGGCGCATGGAATGGTTAGAGAGTCTCAAGTCCCTACTATATGAGGATGAGTTGAAGGAATTCAGAAGAGGCAAGATAAATGTCTTTTAAGTATGGGAAAGTCTGACCACACAGAACAGTGATCAAGCTTTTTCTACTTAGCCCTAGAAGGCACAACTGTGAACAATCAGTGGAAGATACAAAGTGAAAAGTTTAGGATTGATACAAGTAAAAAGTTCTTAACAGTTCTAAAATGACTAAAATGGGAATGGACTGCCTTGGAAGATAGTAGATTTCCCTTCATGGAAGGTCTTCAAGCAAAAGACCACTTCAAGCAAATGGATCATGACTTGTTGCATATGTAAAAAGGATTCTTTTTAATGGACAGACTGAACTAAACAACAACTGAGATGCTTTCCAACTCTGAATCTGCGATCTTTATCTCTACTACAAAGACATCAGGCTGCCGTTCTATCCATGCTATTACCATGGGTCTCCATGTAAAAATTAACAGACCTTTCTGAAAGCGAGCCCCAAATGAAAAAAAAATGAACATATATCAATTAATAAAAAAATAATTGTTAGTCCAAGCTTTGCAAAATGAAACTATTAAATTTTAAAATATTTTAAATGCAACTATTTTTAAAAAATAAATTAACTGGACCTTAAAAGGTCTATCCATCAATAGAAAATATTTTCTCTCTTTTTTCATTCAAGGTATAGTAGAGGATAAAATGGTTCCCTTAAAAAGTACAGATTTTTTAAAAAGTGCCCCTTTCAACTCTAATCGATGACCCTTCAAAGGTACCCATACAGATTATTCCCAAATCCATTTTAATTCATTCATCCTGAAAATTACATCTCAAATTTATCTATAAGACAGTTGCATGTGTTATAACACAACTTTTCACATGCTCTACAAAGCTCTTTTCTTCACTCATTCTTTGATATTATTACTAGTAACAAGAATAGCTAACATTTATATACTGCTTTAAGGTCTGCAAAGCACTTTACAAACAGTATCTGATTTGACAATCACACAACCCTGGGAGATAACTGCAATTATTATCTTCATTTTGCAGAAAAGGAAACTGAGACAGACAGAAGTCAAAAGACTTGCCCAAGGTCAGACAGCTCATAATGATCTGAAGCGAAATGTGGACTGTGGTCCTACATACAAGCCAGCCCTCTATTTACTATGGCACATAGATGCCTCTAGCAGTTACTGATTCTTCCAAAATCTTATGTGGAAAACCCCAAATTGCACCTACCATCTTTGCAGTATTTAATGTGTCCCACTGTCAATAAATATACCACCCATTTCATTAGTTGCTCAGACATAGAACGAAGGAAGATAAACAGCATTTCCCTCATATACCCCTTCTTTTAACTTTGCATGGGCGTCCATCATCTGAACTGTTTCTTCAGTTAAAACTTCTCTTCAATCACAACTGCTGCTTCAGGGGAAATGGTAAGGTATAAAAAGTGCCATCAGAAAATTTAGGTTTTCAAACCACCTTTGGGATTTAATTACCTTGGTGACCCTGGATAAGTCATTTTGCCTCAAAGAGATTTCCTAAGGTTACCTCATCATTAAAGTGAGAAAGATAATACAAGAACTACCTACCTCATAGTGTTAGTGTGAACAAACTAAATGAGTTATTATTATACTAACATAAAGGTCTTCTAATCACATTCTTTCTTTGTCGTTATTCCACAGTTTAGATTCAGTTAAATAACCCCTGTGGTCGAATCTACTCATATACTGTGAATGCTACTTTCTTCTATTTTCCTGACCCAACTTTCTTTCCCTTTTATCCACACAGCTCTACTGAAATTAAAACAAATTCTTATCCATCCACCAGGGCACATTCTTTCTAATTTAAAAGCCTATCCTCCTCTTGCAAGTGTTTCCCCAGGGAAGATACTGAAATTTTCCCAATTAATATGTACATACATCTCAGTATGTAACCTTAAGTATACTCAATATCCTAATTTTGCTAACTGACAGTGTACAGTATAAAGCAGAAACTCTGCTTTTTATGTGATTGATATATTTTTTTAAAAAGCAGCATGGTTTAGAGCGCTGGATTTGAAGTCAAATGGCCTGGATATGAATCTTCTCTGTTACTTAACTACCTGCAAATCACTTAATCTCACTGGACCTCAGTTTCTTCTCCAGTAAAACAAGACAGCTGGACTTACATCTCTAAATTGGGCACTTTGAGTACCAAGTATTTCTAAGTAACAATCATGTAAATTTTTACTTAAGCAGATTCCTTTACTCTGCCCCACCCCACAAAGACTATGACTTAAATGACATTTGAACTACTTCTGCTTTAACATAACTATTATATGTCAGCATCTTTCTGTAAACAAAAGCAGGCTTTATTGTGGATTGTCTTCCCTTATGGGAATTATGAAAAGTCAAATTTTGAGCCTATTTTTGAAAAAGAATTTCAAATTAATAAGGACAAAAGTTAAGCAAGTAACAATTTTTAAAAAAGGAAGAGGAGGGAGGGGAAAAAAAGGAAGAAGGAGAAAGAGGAGGAGGAGGAGGAGGAAAAGCAGGAAGAAGAGGAGCAGGAGGAGGAGCAGGAAGAAGAAGAAGAAGAAGAGGAAGAGGAAGAAGAGGAAGAAGAGAGGAAGAAGACGCAACAAACTGTGATTATTCAAGAATAAAGACAAATAATAGCTAAGGATTTCTGAACTCAAACATTTACTGAAAAGTACAAGCTAAGACCTATGGGGGGGGAGGGAGGAGGACTCTTAGAATTGTAAATTGAAAAACAACACTCTTTCTTTTAAAGTTGTGTGTGACTCTTCATGACTCTCTTTGGGGTTATCTTGGCAAAGATACTAGAGCAGTTTGCCATTTCCTTCTCCAGCTCATTTTACAGATCAGGAAAATGAGGCAAACAGGGTTAAGTGATTTTTCTCGAGGTCATAATGCTAATAAGTGTCAGATTTGAACACAGGAAGATAAGTCTTCCTGACACCAGGGCCAGCACTCTATCTGCTGCAGCACCTATCTGCCCAATGTCCTTTTCACCCCTCCTAATAAAAGTATATGAAGATCCAGGAAAAGTAAGAGATCTGAGCTTCTGCACAACCAAAAATTGTTCCTTCAAAACTATTTCCAGACAATAAACAGTTACAGAAGCATGTATCTACTTAGAACAAACATGTCTTGATATGAAGAGAAATTTAACCCTGTGGTTGTCAAGGCATCTATTTTTTACCTTCTGAAGTTTTGCCCTCGTTCATTCACTATGTAAGGACTAATTTAAGTGAAATATCTCTTCTGTCATCTAAACTCAATTGGAGACGTCATAATTTAGAAAGACTATTGACATAAGCATGGCCAGAATGGTGAGGTGATGCAAAATTCTGCCATTTAAGAATCAACTGAAGAAACCAGAGATGTTTAGACTGGAGAAGAAAAGACTGAGGAGGCCATGCCAGCTGTCTTCCAATATTTGAAGGAATATCACTTGTTTTGATTGGGTCACAAGTAACAAAATATGGAAGCAGATTTACAGTTTAATCATTATAAGAAAAAAAATTCCCAACAATTTAGCACTACCCAAAAGTGGAACATAATATCTTCTGAGGTATTACTGCTAGAGATCTGCATAAAGAAGCTAAATGACCAGTCACTTGTGAGAGATACTACAGAAGGGGTTCCTGCTTTACATGACTTAGACTAAACACTCCAAAGTGACTTGTTAGGTAGTACTCAAGTAGCAGAGCTAGGTTATGACCCCAGGTCCACTGATGCCAAATCCCATCACTCCTTCCCTTGCACCACACTACTTCTTCATAAACAGAATGACATCAGGGACTCCAAGGACAAATTACATAAAGAACAGCTGATAGAACCAAGGCTTTTTCAACCTGGAGATTTTGGTTGAAAAAGTAAGTGCCTTAGATTATTTGGGGGACTATGATGCAGAAACAAGGAAAGACTTATTTTGTGTAACTCAGACAGACAGATACAGGATCACTGGGCTGAAATTCTAGGAAGGCATATTTGAGCACAGTATAGGGAAGAATTTCAAAGCAATAAAGTCATCCAGCAGTGAGACAGACTTCTTTATGAATTCACTGGAATTGTTCACAAAGAAGTGACAAGACACTCAGGGCTACTGTGAAAAGGATTCCTTCATGGAATGGCCTTCTAAGGATAAGAAACAGAAATATGGAGCAAACAATGAAGAGAGTTATTAAAGATACTGAAAACTTTAGGACCAAGTTGTTCTTAGTAAACTGTCTATCATACACACATGACATGGAATCACATGATTTTAGAGCTGGAAAAGACTTTAGAGACCATCCAGTCCCAATCCCTTTTCTTCACTCATTCATTCAACAGCCAATTATTATGTGCCTGTGTCCAAAAAACCATACAGGATACTGAAGATAAGGATAAACAATACAGGATCCCTGCTCTCAATTGAGGCCGAGAGAAATTAAGTGACTTGAGCAAAGTCATATGGCTAATATCAGGAACAGGAGTTATATCTCTTCATTCCCAAGCCAACACCCTTTCTGTAAGATCCTTTGGCCATCAGTACTTCCGCCTTCATGTGAACCTGATCAAATCACAATGTAAGAAGTCCTTATTTATATGTATCATCGATCCAGTTACCCCTACCAGAATCCTTGCCTCAAATCTGGGAACATCCACTATGTCTATAACAAATGCCCTGAGTCACTTTGCTAAATAAAATCTGACCTTAGGTGGGCCACAGATGTGAGTTGTTATTATTATTAGATGTCTTAAAGTGGTCAAGAGAAACTCATTTGGAAAAAGAAGGAAAGTTTAATCTTGAGAATGTTTTTCCCAGTTAATCTCTTACTTTCTTCATTTCTATTCCTCACATCTAAATATACTACTCCTGGCATCTTCAGGTTCAGTCTTCAAGCTGAAATCAATGCTTTGTCTAGACGTCACATTTAAAACCTAACAAAGTGAAATCTGCCACACAGGACTTCAAATGTAATGCGCATACTCACCAGGCAGATTTGGGTTATAAAAAGAAAGAACCATTGAACATTAATAGACAATTTAGTTCTTAAATGTCATAGAAGAATAAAATGAAACCCTAAGAAAGGAATTTTATCTATATGTGTATGCATGTATATGTGTGTATATATATATAATACATGTGTATATACACACATATTTACACACATACACATATGCACATACATACATGTATAATATATAAAGGAATTACTAAGAGATGTAGGTACATAATGTTCAATCCATTCAACTCCAGATAAGAAATACTACTCCCAAGTTTCTGTATATGTATGCATATGTCATTTCAAAGACCAACAAAATGAATGATCTGTTGGAAAAAAAAACAGTTGGAAAGTATTTCTATATGAACGAGGTGGTTTTCAAGGATACTAAATTCAGTCTGCTTTAATCTACTAAACTAAGTGTCAAGATTTTCTTTGTAAGTCACCAGGAGAGATAAGACATGCCTTGGTGTCACTGGCCAATGTATGACATAGGTAAAACAGATCCCCCAAAAAAGACAAAATGGAACAGGGGAAAAAAAGTAGAGAAAAGGAGAGAAGAAGAAAAAAGAAAAACAGGAGAAAGACAAAGAAGAAAACACATGGAGAGAAAATGGAAAAGTGCCCTCCAACAACTTGGCTCATCCCACAAATAGCCTACCATAATCTAAACTGATTTCTGAAAGAAAGACAATACAAAAGGTTACCCAGTTACAGCAGTAAAAGAAAACGCAAATTTAAAACACAGGTCCATGACAAACAAAAAGTCAAGATTATTCCACCAAGAAAAATGAAAAGCAACACACAAGAATATTAGAATAGGAAAAAGAGACAAAAAGAATTAACAGGTACCCAGATATTTACATATAAGGATCATAAAATTTTAGAACTGGAAGAGATCTTAAAGAGTATCTAGTTCAATCTCTTCAATTAATAAAAAAAAAAGTGAGGCCTAGAAAAATGGTTTGCCCATAATAATAGAGCTAGCTGGCTTCAAGACTAGGATCAAACTAAAGTATTTAGTCCTTTGCTCTCCATGCTTCTCACCAATTGAATTTTTGTAAGCCAAATTTATTTGTAAAATTATCAGCAATATTAAGACAATATTACTGGGAAGCTGTTATTAAGGTATCAAAATAAGACAAGCACACATTCTTAAGAAGTTACTTTGGGATTCCCTTCTGAGGATGCATGCTGCTTACAGAATATGAGTTTTACTGGAATTCTCAATGGTTGGTTGGTTGGTTAAGGCTTTCTTAAAAATTAGAGTTTTTCTAACACAAGGTGCAAGCACTTCTCACTATGGCCAAATCTTAGCCTTCTGAAGGCAAGGGCACTAGTCAGAATTTTTATTCAATCTAATCTCAAAATGTAGCTAATGTTTCTAGGCAGCACACATGCACAGAAAACAAGACACAAACCCATTAAATAATTTTAAAAGGTCCTTGGGATTGAAACTGCTTAAATAAAATTATTTCTTTGAAAAAAATTGAATTCAGATTCTCTTCCATAAAATGCAACGAGATACTAAATATTGCTAATTACCTCAATCCAATTGCAAAACTTGCAGCCACTACGTTTACAAAAAAAATAACCTCAAGACATCTCAAGAAGAACACAGAGAAGAATCCTTTAAGTTGATTGCCCAGCAAACCAGATATGGGTCCAGGCAAATGTAATAAACTATTTAATCCTTGAAGAAGGTATTTACAAGTATTCTATCTCAATAAAAAATAAAGCGCACTCTATTTATAGTTGTCATCAAAATGTATAACAGAAAAATCTTAATCACATAATGAATTACAGTCCATTTTCTAATATTTTTAGATGCAATCATTCAAGAAAAGATGATGCAAAGATGAAAAGTCTTCCTGTACAAAGTTGACTAGAGATTACCAAAACAACCCACTTACAGGTTTTCTCTTTTTTTTCAGAAAAGATTCCATTCACTGGCAAAACAAATGGTTTGTTGTTTTGTTTGTTCGTTTTGTTCTTTTAAGATTGGGAGAATTCTATAAACCAGAGAAAAAGGTAGCATTTCTTTGTTTTTGAACTGGATGTCTCTAGATACTTAGTTTGAATTTGTGTAGATACAGTATTAAAAGATTTAGGCTCCTATAATACAAAACAGCATTTCAAATAAACTATTCTTTAGCCAGGAGAAGGATTCATTGTTACTGAAAAAAAGAAAAACTGAAATGCCTACCTGAACTGAATAAAAATACTTGTTACTACATTTTCATTTCTTGTTTTGTCAAATATAGCTAATAGATGTCCTGTTCCCAATAAAACCTAGGAACTTTTTCAACCTATTTCAACATATTTCAAATATTACAGCAGTGTAAGAATTTATGATAAATCCAGGTCCCTGAAGCACAGCATTATAATCATCCTCACATTTTAAAAATTTCTGGAAAAAAATGATAATGAAATAAAATGGCAAGGATGAATCCACAATCAGATTTTTATGTTGTCACCTTTTAGAAGATGAAAAATGGAAAAGGGCAAAAAACATTCAAAACCAAGGAGATTATGAAGGGCATTCTAAGATGATTCTAAGTTCCTAAGATATCTCTCTTAGAAGAATAAAACAGCAAATTAAATGTTATACACACCTGCCTATATCCAACAGGTTGACTCTACATAACCTGACCCTTGAACACACTGTATGGGTGTATAAACATATAAATATTTAGAAAAATTAAATAAGAAAGTTTGAGAGACTCAAGAAAATGTCTAACAGAAAATCAAACGTAGAATAAAACTTCTCTATTACTCATTATTTAAAAAAACATACTCATAGAATATTCACTAGCCCAGAAAGATGAATCTGAACATCTAACAAGTTTTTATAAAGAAAAATAATCATAAATATTTCAATAATGACAGATTTTATACTAAAGATAAAAATCAACAGCAGGGGCAACACAACAAAATATTCACAGAACATCTACTTGATAAAAGAAGTCCTTTAGAAATCTAATATTTTAAGTTATAAAATTGCTCAAATGTTACTAACAGATTAGATGTTTAGAGTTTCTTTTTAAACTATGCAGTATTTATTTTCTTTTTTCCTATGAGTTTCATTGTAAACGAAACATTCTACAGCAGCAGAATTATGGCTATTTACCTGCTGGCCTAGTGAAAATGATCTTACAGGAAAACCGTTGCTCAATTTCTCTTCTCTTGCTGCCAAGCTAAGTGGAGAAAGCTGCAAGAACTATACAGCAAGCCTCCTTATTGCAGAAGTAGTGCCTTATGTCTGCTCAAGAACAACCTTGTTCACCAATTAGTGTGACTCAGGTGGGTTTGGAATGGAGTAATGTCCACAATTCCTTGGGCAGTTAGAGGCAGTCATGCTCCTCCTCCTCCAAGGCAGGAGAGCTGAAAAGGGGGTTCGATAGAAGGTTCCTCAAGAAGAACAAGAGGATCAACCAGTGCATATGAGGGTAGAATAGGAGTACAGGGGAAAATAAAAATCACAACATTAAAAGCACTTCGTAAGCAAGAGCAAAAGATTTAATGTTATCGAGGCCTTCATTCTTTTTAGCCATGCCATTGTTCATCTTC
>CM053582.1:262468145-262485989 GCA_028627135.1 Pseudochirops cupreus
GTGTGTTGAGAGAAAGAGAGAGAAAAAGAGAGAGAGGGAGGGAGGGAGAGGGAGAGGGAGAGAGAGAGAGAGAGAGAGAGAGAGAGAGAGAGAGAGAGAGAGAGAGAGAGAAATACACAAAGAAATGACTACCACCCCCTATGGCAAGTAAGATTAAGATATGGCCACAAAAATCCAACTGTCAAATGACAGATATACAATAGTCTTTTCACTTCACAACCTACGCAATTAAGTGCTGGATGTTATGGTAAACAAATCTAGTATATTTAATCTATTCAATATATAGTGTAAATGAATGCACACCTTTAGCTGTAGTACAACATTAACTGATTTTCGAAAATAAAAGACTAGACATCTTTTCCAACCACTGGTTGCAACCATAAAACATTCTTTCGAAATCAAAATTTCAAATAGAAAATAGCTAGCTAGATCATCCTTCCAACCACTGATATCAGTCCTAAAACATTCTCACTAAAGAATTCAAATTTTTGACTATTGGTTATTTTATATAACCAATTTTCCTACTAAGAAAACAATACCTCTAAGCAAGAGTTTTAAAGCAAGAAGCATCCAGTAGGAGAATAAAATCTATACTTACAAATGGTACTCGAAAACCCAACACATTACCATAACACACAGCTCAAATACATCCTCTGCATACAATACTAGTTAATTACTCTCAGAACAGCAACTATTTTTTAACACTGCTGGACACTGAAGTTTAAGAAGATGTGAGACCCAATTGAAATGATGGATTACTGATTATAGATAAATGTTTCTTATGCTACTAAAATTAAGTAGCAGTTGACTAAATTGCTACTATAATATTCGTGAAAGATGCACTAATTTAAAAACACTGGTTGTGAGAATTCCATTTCAAATGAAGCTACATATTCTGGAAGCCGCCTTACCAGGTTTCAAATATTTACATAAAATGTCACCTGTGGTATTTGCGGCTTAATTGAAACCCTACAGAAGCTGTCATCCAACGTTATGGCCACAGACCATTTACTTTCTCACTCACTTCGACAACAGAGCATTCACTCATGTCAGCAAACCAAGCTAACTCAAAACGATTTTTAAAAAATTCATGGAGGCTTCCAGATCATAATCAAACCGGGTGGGGGGGAGGGAATGGTGAAAAGGTTTTGGGAGGGGGAGAGAACCTCACCAGTCTCCACCGAAGCAAAACGACCCGACAACAACAAGCCACCACCACCACACTCGTCCAACTCCAACCTACCTGAAGAACAAGAGATAAGAAAGACAGCAAACGCCAACTTTGCAGCGGCTCCCATTTTCCCGAGGCACCGGAGAATCCGTAGCAAGTTCTGGCGAGATATCCAGTGCCCTGGGTCTTCCTTGGAGCCAAACCCCCCGGTGTCCAATCAACCGTCATAGGGCATAGTCGGAGCTCCCTCGATCGAAACGCTCCACGGGGTGGGCAACACCAGCAACAACAATCACAACAAAAGGCAACACCAGAAACAAAAAAAAACAAAAAACAAACCCAAAAACCAAAAACCCCAGCACCACACACACACACACGCACCGGAAAAAAAATTTAAATAATTAAAAAATAAAAATTAAAAAAAGGCACCACCGACAAAAGCACATTTAAATCACTGTCAAAATCACTGTCAACTCGTCTCCCCTCTCATAGCTCGCTGAACAAAACGCCAGCGGAGGGGAGGAGGCGGAGAAGCAGGAGGAGGAGGAAAAGGCGGAGGAGGAGGCGGAGGAGGAGGAGGCGGAGGAGGAGAGGCGGGAGGCGGCGGCGGCGACGGCGGCGGCGGCGGCGGCGGCTGCCGCCCGGACAGTCCGGCGATCGTGGACTCCAGTCCGATGTCCGGACCGACCTTCAACCCGAACGCCCAAAGTCCGGGAACCGTTTGGATGCGACGCCTGCAGCGGCGGCGGCGGCAGTCGTAGCGATTGGTCGCGGTCGCGGTGGTGGCGGCAGCGGCGGCCGTGTCCAGGGCTTCGGCTCCGGGCTCGGCCGAGTTTTTTCGGTCCCCCGGCCTCCCCTTTGGCGCCCCGCCCCCCAAACTTCCGGTTCCGGCCCAAAGCAGGAAAGCAAGGAGCGGGCGAGGAACGGCCGGTGGCGGCCGGGCGCGGCAGGCGCGCGTGCCGAGGCCGGGAAGGAGATGAGATGGTTAGGAAAGGGAGGTGGCGGAGGAGGAGTGCGGAAAGCGAGGCTGAGGGGGGCGGGGCAGCGGAGGGGGCGGGGCGGGGCGGAGTTAGGGGCGGGGCTCCGTCGAACTGACGAGGGGGAAGGAGTGGAACCGGTCCACCCCCTCCCCTCCCCTGGTCTTCCCTCCTTTCCTCTCCTTTTCTCTCTTCCCCCTCCCCCCCGCCTCTCACTCAAATACCGCGACGTCTCGACGCCGTTGGTCTGCGGGGAGATCCCGCGAGACAGCGGCGCGGGCGCCTCTCGACCCCTGACCTGTTTGCTGCAGTTACTGCGGAGGGGAAGTGTCCCTACACTCCGGCAGCCCCTGAGCTTTTCCTAAGCTTCTTCACCCCTGATGCCAGAAATGAGGCCCAGGGCCTCTCCCTGCCCGCACCCCCGCCGTCCGCGTTAGGGACCCAGGAGGGCGGTGTCTAGAGCCGATTGTGTGGGCTGGAAGCCCTACCCCGAGGAATGGGCCTGGTTCCCCCGGACCCAGAGATCGGCGGACCCTACGGCAACCCCTTAGGTCCCGCGCTTTTCCGGGGGCCCTGTCTCGGGTGTTCCGTTGTGCCCGGTATCCGACTGCCTTTTCACGGGATGGAAGGGACCTCCTTGGGCTCGCGTGCAGCCCAGCCACCATTGAACGCTAGCAGGTGTTCAGCAAGCTTTCGTCCCAGGTATCCCCAGCTGGGATTCATCTTAGACTTGTTATTTTCTTGTATTTAAATGAAAGGGGGAAAAGTCGGGGTAGGTGGAGTCCACTGGTTAAGCTTTCTAGAATTTCACAACCTTTATGTCCAGGACTATAGTCTTGAGTATAATCTAAATCCTCCCGATGTGCAACTCGAGTCTACAATCTTTTCCTTATTTTCCCCCTCATCCATCCTCAGGCTCCTACTACTTGTATTGCATAGTGTTTACATAAGCACTTCGTTGGTATTCAGATACTTGCTAAAAGCAGAATGACTATAACTGCTGCCTGATGGGCTTGAATCCTGCCTCTGCTCTTTACTGGTTGTGTGAAAGTGGGTAAGTCCTTTTAATTTCTAGGAGCTTGGGTATCCTCATGGGCAAAATGGGGATAATATGTGGTTAAGGTGCTTTGTAAACCTCTGTATAAATAACAGCTGTTAATAAACACTTGAACTTGCTTTTTTTCCCCTCCAATTTTTGGCTCTTCATGAGGATTATCAACAATTCTTCAATAACTAGTCAATCAGTATTTTTTATTGTATAGTACTGTTCTAGAAGTAGGGAGTGGGGAGAAAAAATTGACTTCTTACCCTCTTATCATAAATATACCTTCCCTTGACCTTTCCTGTTAAAGTTACATTCTTATATATCTCTTCCCATTCGCTGGCAGAGTGCTAGAAAGAATAATTGACACTCAAATGCCTTCCCCTTTGTCCACCTGTTCATTCCTCAGCATCTTGCAATCTAACTTGTCCCTGCCAGTTGACTGAAAATGAACCTCCTAAGGTTAGTATCAGTCTCTTGTCAAAGTTACTGTGGGGGAATGGTGCTGAAGTACAAAGGAGTATGGTGTCAAAATCCGGAGAGTCAAAAGCAGAGCATAGAGGGAAATGGAGCATGGGAGAGGAGGATGGGGGGACACTTCCCCAAATGGAGGCTTCCCTGGAAAGAACTTACTGATGGGAGGAGGCCAGAATTCTGAAGGGATATTCCACCGTGAGAAAGGCCCAAATGCTAAGGGCAGGAAGGTCCAGGGTGAGAAGGGAGCTGAATAATGATAATGGAAGCCTGGAAGTCAGTCATATAGGAGAGAAATGAAAATCTTTGGCGTTTAAAACCCTTTACAAACTGGCTTTCTCTTTTATTCCTGAGCACTCTTAACATCTCCCTCTCCTGGCCTGCTTCCTGTTCCTTTCATACCACACTCCCATCTACCAACTCCGTGCCTTTGCACTGGCTGTCTTCTGTACTTGGAATGATCTCCCTCTTCCCCTCTTAGTTGTCTTGACCTTGTTGGAGAGTCAGCCCAAGTGCCAACATCTGCAAGAGGCCTTTCCTTACACATCTCGCACTTCTCTGTCTTGTATGTACCTAGTCATTTACAGGTGGTTTCCCCTATTCAAGTTTGTGCTATTCACAGAGACAGTGTTTTTTCCTTTCTTTGTGTTCTCAGAGTTTAGCACAGTGCCTAGCACATGGTAAGTACTTAATGAATCCTTGCTGAATGACTATTTCAGTTCCTTATCAAATATTGCCTTCATTATTGCCTCCTAAGTGGCCATACCGATTAACCATTCTTCATCTCATAGCCTGTTATTGTTTCATCCTTATACTTCCATCCCAGAATCTCCAGGTCAGTCAAGCTGGCGTTCTTGCTGTTCCTCACATAAAACACTCTGATCTCCAAGACTTTGCACATTGTCTCCCGTGTCAGAAAAGTACTCTCTCTTTACCTCCAAGGTTTCTTAGAATTGCTCATTTCCTTAGAGATTCAGCTCAAGTGCTAACTTCTGTAGGAAGCCTTATCTAATTCCCCTAAGATTCTAATGCTTCCCTATACAATATCTTATATATATATATGTATATATATATATATATACATATATATACACATATATATATATACACACACATATATATATATATATATGTACATGACATCTTCACCAATAGAACATAATTTCCTTGAGGAAAGAAAATATGACATTTTTATCTTCAGTGCCTGACATGTAAGCAAGCACTTAATAAAGTCTTGTTGAATGATTACCAGAATAATTTTCCTAATGAATAGTTCTGAGTATTTCACTCCCCTGTTCAAAAGATGTCAGTGGTTCTCTCAAGCACACTTATTGGATACTCCCTTCATATGACCCTCTCCAGCTTACAGTAGGTTACATGGCATTGTTCTCTCCTGCCTAACTACCAGTCACTCTTGGATTAACTGGTTTATTAAGCTCCACTGGTTTATCTTCCTATTCCTAAATGTGGGTGTCCACCAGTGATATGTTTGCACAGATACGTCAGAACAGATTCACTAAAGTAGTAAAAACAAAAGGCACATTACTTGAGGAATGAATAAATAGTGAGGAAATAAAAGTTCCAACTGTAGACTTGAGGGAAAAAGAAATGGGATGGGGGTAGAGTGGGTAGAAATAAGAAGGCAAAGAAACAGGAAGAAGTACAGTCAGCTTCCCCCCTGCCAAAAAAAGAAAAGCTCCAAAACTAAAAAACATACCAGTTTTAATCCTGATCAGGAAATTTCTAAAAGCCAAAAATTTTCCAACTACAGTCAGCAAGGGGAGATAGAAAAGTCTCTGGACACTGAGGATGGAGTCTGGCCAGTATTGAGATACAACACAGCATTCCAGCACCTGAGGACCTAAAATAGGACCATGACAAGGGCAAGATGAGCTCCTAGAACTGTAGAGGGGCACCACTGCTTCATGCAAGTTAGGGGAAAAGGTACCAAATGGATTCAGTCTGCATTCTAGGGTAAGGACTGGTTTCAGGCCCTAGGCTATGTACCAAATAAGGAACAAGTTTGAAAGCAAATGTTAGTTGTGTGGCTCTGAACACAAGAGCAATCCATAATCTAAGTTCCAATCCCAGTGAAAGTCTTTAAAGGAATGCCTAGGGCAAGAATCCCACACCAAAGGGAACCATACAGTTCTGTCACTGAACCAGGCTAATAGTGACTGAGTCCAACAGTAGTCTACTGAAACTCCAAAGGAGGCAAGCCCACAATCCTATTGCTAAGATCCAAACCCAAAACAATAACTTGTAGAGATCAGACCGAGAGGGTAAGAATAAAACTTATCCTGGCCCTGGATTAGATGGGAGCATAGAAAGTTTGTTAGAGTTAACTTAGCACTCTACCCCAAGAAAGCAGTCCCAAAAGGACTGGTCCCAATATTCCCTCCTGAAGTATGTAGAGCTCTGCCCTAATATCAGGTCCAAAGTCAGGAAGTATGATGAAAGAATGGGCCAAAAAAAAAAAATCCCACCATAAAAAGCTATTTTGGTAATAGGGACAGTATTAGAAAAGAATGACCCCTAAACATCTCCAGGCAAAGTCTCAAAAAAATGAAAAAAGCTTGGGACAAATTTCAAATAGAATTGGAAAGATTAAACAAAGTTTTAAAAATTAAGAATATTTTTGTAAATGAAATGAAAGCACTAGAGAGAAAAAATGGAAAAGAAGCTAGCTATGAAACAGAATTAGGAAGGGGATTATCAGCTTGTCAGAAGAGATACAAAACCTTGATCAAGCAACAAATGCCCTGAAAATTAGAATGGACCATGAGACATATGTGAAATAGGAGTAAAATTAGAATAGACCATGAGACTTAGAAAAAAATATAGAAACAAAATCAAAAGACTGAAAGAGTAGAAGAAAATATACGATACCTCTTAGCAAAAACAACTAGCCTGGAAGACGAATTGAAGTGAGAAAATTTAAGAATCACCAGTCTATCTGAAAGACCAAAAAGTCTAAATATCATGCAGGTAAACATAAAAACTACACAGACATCTTAGAACCATAGGACAAAGTAGACAGAAATAGAAAAGAATCTACCAATCGTGTCCTGAAAGAAAATCCCAAAATGAAAACTTACAGGAACATTATAACCAAAATCCAAAGCTTCCAGGTCAAAGAAAAAAATACGGCAAGCAGAAAGAATTCAAGTACCAAGGAGTCACAGTCAAGATCACACAATTTAGCAACCACTATTGTAAAGGATCAGAGAGTTTGGAATATGGTATTCCAAAAGATCAAAAGATAAGGACTTACAACCAAGAATAACTTATCTAGCAAAACTGAGAATTTTCAACAGTAGGAAAAAATGGACTTTTTAAAAAAATAGAAGATTTCCAAGGATTCCTGATGAAATGACAAGAGCCCCTTCAAGGTTCGAACAAAGGAGTGAAGAGAAACTTAAGAAGGCAAACATTTGAACAATCCTAAGAACCTAAGGCATAAATTCTTTACATTTTAATATGAGAAGATGATACAAGTGTCCCCTTTGAACTCTTGTCATTAGAGGTCATAAAGGGAGTCTAATTTGACAGAAGGCCTGGGAGTGGTTCTGTTATGTCTTGATCTTAAATGAACAATGGAAAGTAAAAGGAAAAGTTATACACACTAGGGAAGGAATAGAAAGAGGGCTGGTGAAAATTATAATTTGAGGTGCTCAAACAGAAGTTTATACAAACGAGGAGAAAGGGGTCAGGGAGCAGCTGACACTTATCTGAAGTGGTCAAAGAAGGGCATAATATACATAATTGGGTACAAAAATACATTTCACTTGACAGCATATATTGAACTCAACATACCTCATCAAAAAAATACATTTCATTAAATAGGAGGGAAAGGGGAGAAGAGAGAATTGGAGGATAAAGTAAGGATTAGGTGTAATAAAAACAAACTCTAAGGGTGTACAAAAATATGGCTCTTTGTGAGATGGCAAAGAATTGGAATTTGAGGGGATAGTCATCAACTGGGGAATGATTGAATAAGTTACAGTATACAAAAGTGATAAAATACTGTTGTCCTGTAAGAAAAGGTGAAAGGAATGATTTCAGAGAAGCCTGGTATGAACCTATACAGGATAAAGAAAACAGAAATAAGAGAACAAGTTATATAAAGACAACAATATGATAAAGTCAAACATGTTTGAAAGACTAAGGAACTCTGATTAATGTAATGATCAGCCATCATTCCAGAAGACTAATGATTAAACATTCTACCCACCTCCTGATACCAAAGTGAAAGCTTCAGAGTGCAACATGAGACCTATTTTTGGACATGGCCAATATAGACTTGTTTTGTCTCTGTTGCTTTGTCTATATTGTCTATCTGCTTGACTTTGCTATTTTAACAGGGGTTGTTTTTCTTTCTTAATGGTGGGGAAAAGAATAGAAAGGAGACAAGGTGAATTTTTGCTGATTGAAAAAATAAAATTTAATTTTCCCCCCAAAATAAATGGGATGAATATTAAGTGACTTCTCTCATCAAAATAGTAGAGTGATAATGAGAGAAACCAGCTTATAGAGGGTTAGGGAATGAATGTTTCATGAAATGGATCAGCAAGTGTAGACTTTTTTTTTTAAAGAAACTTGCTAGTGAAGAAGAGTAGGAATAAAGGATAATTGCCTGAGGTGATAGTGGGATGGAGGGAAGGTTTTGTAGGATCCTAGAGACCTAATCATGCTTGAAACTAAAGGGAGAAAATCTAGGAGTTTGAGGATAATAGAAAGAAAATGGATAATAGCAAAGTCTTGGAGGAATTAGGATGGAATGAAGAACAAGAGCAGAGAGTTCTTTTAAAGTATAAAAGAGGCAAAAGAAAGGTGTTCATGTAACATGGCTTGAATGTTCACAGGAAACTATGAAGCAAGATCATCTGCTAAAAAGTTCAACTTGGTTCTAAACTATATGTTTTTCAATGACATCTCCCACTACAGTATGTACTCTATATTCCAGCCAAACCAAAATATTCATACTCATATTTATTCTACTTTTTTATGCTTCTTTCCTTCTACATTAGTCTACATTAGTAGACTCTTTCCTTCTACATTACTACATTAGTAATATAGCCCCTGTGCTTGAAATTTCTTCTGTCCTTTTCCCCACCATCTCCACATGTTGAAATCCTTCCTGCTTTTAAGGCCTAATCCTTTTACCTTTATGAAGCTTTCTCTGAGCTCCCTCTGTCTGACTTTTGTCTTTATATTTGTTCATTTCTCTTTTGGTTATTTGTGTCCATGCCTTAACTTTTCATTCTAGACTACAATTTCCTTGAAAGAAGGGACTTTAGTATCCCAAAGAGATCATAGAAGTGGGAGGAAGACTCATATACAAAAATATTTATAGCAGCTCTTTTTGTGGTGGCAAAGAATTGGAAATGAAGGGGATGCCCATCAATTGGGGAATAGCTAAACAAGTTGTGGTTATATGAATGTAATGGAATGCTGTTGTGCTGTAAGAAATGAGGAGCAGACGGACTTCATATTTATCTGGAGAGGCTTATACAGATGCAGAGTGAGAAGAGCGGAACTGGGAGAAATTTGTACACAATAACAGACACAATGTATATGTGACAACCAGATTTGATAGACTGGACTTTTAGCAATGCAGGGTTATAAGACAACTCCAAAAGACTCACGATGGAGAGAGATGTCTACATTCAGAGAAAGAACAGGAAAGAACAGCATTTGAATGCAGATTGAAGCAAACTACCTGCTCTCATTTTTTTTCATGTTTGGTTCTATTTCCTCTTTCCCATTGTTCATTCCATCTGTTACAATCCTTCTTTATAACTTGACTAATGTCTGATGTGAAAGTATGTGCAGATCCTATACTTGATTACATGCTGTAATGGCGGATTGGGGGGGGAGGAGAGGTAGGGGGAGAAAATTTGAAACTCAAGGGATTGTGGAACATAATCCTATAAATTAAATGTAAACAAACAATACAGAAAAAACAAAATAATTTTTAAAAAGAGAAAGAAGACAAAAAGAAAAGAAAGAGGGGACTTTATCTGAATTCATATTTATATCCTCAGCTCCAAATATAGTGGTGTCCTCCTGGTATGGGTTTCATAAATTTTTGTTGGTTACTGGACTCATCACACCTTCCTTTATATTGGACTTAGTTACATGATAAAAGTCTTTCTGTTTTGGAGACACCAACTGATTAGAGAAATATTACTTTCTAATTCCTACATGTAATTAGTCTTTGTTAGTACTTTAAAATTATTTCTTTAAAATAAATACAAAAGTAAAAAAGATAAACACTACATTGTTAATTCAATTTTCCTTGTTGACTAATTTTCCATCTCTTTCCCACCCATACCACACCAAGTTAAGCATTCTCCTTTCTTATATCTATATTGTTTTATCAATCTGTTCCATTAAATTACCCAGCCCTTGCATTTGTTAAATTTATCCTTTAATTATCTGTCATTTCTATAACTTCTAGAAGTCATTAATAATCTTTGTAACTCCTTAAGTTCTTTCTAAAATTTTTGTCTTAAATTGGGGATTTTCACTAAACCCAAAGCTCAGGAGTTGGCTGATCTACAACAGTATAGGAATCTGCATATATATGTATGTGTGTGTGTGTGTGTGTGTGTGTATGTGAGTGTGTATATATGTATATACCCAAAGAAACACTATATATGTATATATACATATATACATATACATATAATATATGTGTATATGTGTGTGTGTGTGTGTGTGATTGTCAAGTATGTGATATTGCCTGAAATTTGCTCCAAAGATGTTCAGAAAGGTCTGTGGCCTGTGTAGGGACATAAGCTGATAAGAACAGGTATGGGTCTTCATGTACTACTGTTTGGTTTTCTAGTTTAAATCCGGTGTTGCCATCCATCCATGTGCTCAGGAGTTGATGTTCATTTGATAACCAAAATATCCTTCAATCCATTCAAGAATTTTATGGTAGTGTATTTTGGCTTCAGTGTGAAGCTCCATTTTGCTTTTTCCTCCCTCTGCTGATGGATTACTTATGATTTTACCTCCACGTGTGAATCCGGGATAATAACCAATAAAGGGACTAAAAGAGCCAGCAATAGAATATTAGGAAAGGTTGGCTGATTCTTACTGCAGCAGTAGAATTGAAAGGAGAAAGGGGAGACTAGGGTAAATGTAATACCCCTCTACCCTCTTAAAGAGTATATTCCCTTAAATCACAAACCTACATAGGTACTAACTTACCACTTACTTTCAATAGTATAAACAGAAGAAATTATGCTACTGCTTCTGAGACTGGAAGAAATATAGAGAGAATGAGTGTGCAGATATACATTTTGAATTATGAAGGAAGGGAGTTGGAAGAGCTTTCTCAGTCTAGACCCCCATGGTCAGCCATTTCAACAATTCAAAACTTATTCCTATTCTGCCAGTCCTTAACCCTGAGTAACTATTTACTAGTTCATCTACTACAGATTCTTAATTTGTGGACTTAATTGCTGCTTAGCAACCTTTTTATTTAACTCAGGCAACCTGTAGCTTCCTCCACAATGATCATTCCAAACATTTTCCTCACCAAATTCTCAGTCCCACCTGTTTCTCACTTTCAGCAAATGATTTTTACTGAGAGGGAACCAATGTGATGTGATCTATGTCAAATACCTTTCTTCCCACATCTAATCTCTGTCTTTACCCATTTTTCCTCTTTTTTTCCCTTCTGTCTCCATGGAAAAAATATACTACCTTCTTAGTAAGAAGATTTTCTGTGCCTGTGTCCTTTGTGCTAACCTTTCCTTCCTTCCTACTTCAGAACTTCCTTACTGTATCAATCCTTTCTCTCTCTCTCTCTCTCTCTCTCTCTCTCTCTCTCTCTCTCTCTCTCTCTCTCTCTCTCCTGTCCTTCCATCCCTCTCCCCTCCTATAATGACTCTTTGTCTCCTGCCTACAAACTGCTCCTCTTATCACCCCCTTCAACCTCTCATTCATTCTTTTTACCTGATTGAGCTATTTCCTATCCATCTTTCTGCTCCATAGCTTCTAGAAAGAATAAACTACACTCCACCTGTCCACTTCCCAAACCTCAAAAATCTTTCTTCTGTTCATACTCTGCTGACTTGAAAGGTCTTTGAAATCCAATGGTTCATTTTTGAGTCTTCATTGCTCATGATCTCTTTGAGGCATTTGACACTGTTGACTACTTCCCCAAACTACCTTTTGGACAGCAAAAACTAAAATTCAGTATATCCAAAAACAAATTCCTTATCTGTCCTCTTTACAAACTGCTTCATCTCCTGATATCCTTGTTTCTGTTAATGGTACAACCATATTCCCAGGCCCTAGTGCTTAACATCTCAATGTCCTCTTTGATTCTTTCACTATACTCATCAAATTGTTTATTAAATCCTGTTCATCTCTCAAATCTACTGCCCACTACCACTGTTACTGCAATAGTCAAGACCCATATTACTTCTCCCAAAGACTATTACAATGATCTCAATCAGTTTCCCCACTTCCATGCTTTGGGCCCTTTAATCCATTCTTCACCTCATTACCAGACTAAATTTCCGAATGTGCATCCTCAATCATACACCTTTATTCCTCAGAAATATTCAGTAGTTTCTCACCACTTCTGTTCAGTAAAACCTAAATCTTCTACCTTAGCATTTGAGGTTGACAATAATCTGGATCTAACCTTCCTGTTTGATTTCTCACTGTACCCTTTTATGTACTCAGTGGCTTTAGCCAAACTGGACTACCTACTATTCCATAAGTAGATCTGTAGATAATCTACTTTTGTGCCTTTGCCCACATTATTCCTTGTGCTTCTTTATCTCACTGCCTACTAAAATTCTATAAATACTACAAGACCCACCTCAAATGTTCTTTTTTCTATGAAGTTTCCTTGATTTCTGCCAAATGAGGTCAGAAGTTATTTCTTTCCTTGAAACTTTCATGTTATTTTCTTTGATCCTTTTTAATCCTTAAAATTTTTAAGCCATTTATTTTATAAAGAAGACAATCTACAAACAATATTTCAGAAATGTTATTGGATTGTGTGAGTTATATGTATATATATGTATGTATGTATGTATGTATGTATGTATGTATATCCAGAATAATGTATAATCCACACATTGGCTAGCTTTTAAAATACGCACACAAAAGGTATTTGTGCTTTATCCACATAAGCATTAATTTTATTCTTTCTTTTTCTCTTTCTTTTTTTTTTTTTGCTTTTTTGGAAGGCAATTGGGGTTAAGTGACTTCCCCAAGGTCACATGGCTAGTAAGTGTCAAGTGTCTGAGGCCGTATTTGAACTCAGAGCCAGTGCTCTATTCACTGTGCCACCTAGCCACCTCATAAGCATTAATTTTAAAAAATTCTACTTGAGATATTTCTAGGAACCCTGCCTTCTTCTGCATGTTTCCCTTCTACAATGACTTTAACTTCATTTGAGTTTTCTAAAGTTTAGCTAACATGAATTCTCTCACCTGTTTCAGCATGAAGATTTAAGGAAAAAAAATACACGTAAATGTGCTTGATTGTATTCCATTTTCCCTTTGACATGAAAATTTTAATAAAAAACAGATTGCGGCCTTTTTGAAAAAATGCTTATGATACCTTTAACTAGTAAGAATAATTAGTATTCATAAAGTCTGCAATGTAACTCTGTATTCAAAGTTTGTTAGTCACAATTTATCCCTACAAATAAGTGAGTATTTCAGCCCCATTTTACAGGTGAGTAAACAGAGAAGCTAAGTGGTTTGCCCAAAGATACAACCTCAATCAGCAGCGGACCTGGTATTATAAGTTGAAACTCCTGAGTCAAAAATTAGTCCAATGAGCCATGCTGTTTCTAAAGTAATAAGCATATTAATTGTCCCTTCAAGCAGTAAACAGAGCACTAAATAGAGCATGTCACATCCAGAAGACCTATGCAATCAAAGAGACCTACTTCCTTCAATTAGGAAAAGAGAATATGCCAGAAATTGCCACTCACCCTTTCATAGGGAAAAAAAAGAATGTTATGACCCAAACAAATTTGTGCAAAACAACTCATTTTAAAAGCACGGATTGATTTATTTATTTTTACAAAACTGGGTGTATTCATTTTTTTCCCCCAGTTGTGACTGCAGACTAGGTGTATATAAAAAAATAAGTGAAGGCTTTGGCAAATAGCAGAAAAATAAAAATAAAATTGGAGGAGGAAGGCAGGAAGAGCTACCACATTTCCCTCTTTTCAGAAGGAAATTTTTTTTCTTATTCAAAGAAAAACATGCCTAATTACCTATGTTTACATCTGTGTACATAGTTACATGTTTAATACATATTGGATTTATATATTTACGTATTATCAATTGCTAGCTACATGTCGTAATGTAGCACCCCCTCTGGGGTCATCACTGATACTTGCACTCATGGGTTGCGTTCCCAGAAAACAAATTCCCATAGGGCAAATTCCCTATTCCCACAGGATCCAGGGTACCCTCTGAGTAACCACCTCTAATACTATAGCTCCCAGCCCTCCATAGGTATACTTCTCATTAACAATCAGACAGTAATCACAATTAGCTCTTATCAAAGGCGTTCACTAAAATTGCATAGTAAAAACAGTAGCAGCAAAACAGTCCCCTCCATAAATCTGGGGCACAATGACAGATAAACACAATGTTCTTGGGAAGAATAGGTTCAAACTTAGAATAAAATGGCTTTTAAGTTCACATATAGCATATACATGTGTCAAAGGCATTACAGTTCTATATGAAATAGTGTTGATACTGCTTCTGTATGGCTTGCAAGTTCCTGGTTTATACTGATACTATAAGCCTGGGAATTCTTTTTCTCTTTGTATAGGTAACTCCCCTCAGATGTATCATCTCTCTTGGAAGGGTTGTACAGCTAGTTTCCCAGGGTTTGCTCATCTTCATAGCTGGCTCTCTTCTCTGCTGCCAAAAGTCACAATGTTTCAAGTTGTTCCCTCCCTTGAGTGACCTATCTGTTTCTGTATATTGTGTGCATCTTTACTCTTGGCTAGACAAAGTATCTCCTTTTGAGTGAGTAGTTTTGCTTCAATTGATATGCCTGGTGGAGGGTAAGAGAGAGGAGAGAGAAGCCCTGTCCTCCATGCAAGAGTGCTTTCTTCTAAAGGGCCATGTTTCTTCCTCAACTTTTAGCTTAGAACAGTATACCTCTTAACACCCCAAGGCTAAGCGATTTAAAACCCCCTGGGTGTGTCTAATTTGTTTGCTCAGTCAATCACATTGTTCCCTTCTGTTTCTTTCAAGGAACTTGTTCATACCTCATAAAGGCATGGCAGCAATTTTACAGTTAGTTTAATGCCTTGTTGCCACATTAAAAACCTCATCATCTATGACTGAATCTTGTGACTGTAACTGAGTTAGAGTGGGAATCATATACCCCATTACCCTAATAATACCTAAGGACTCTAAAGAGGAAGCTGCCTATGTATGTCCATAACGATAAACACTAAATAGCTACATTGTATGGAAAGGAATGGCAGCTGGGATAATCAGAAGTTCTTAGGAGATATGCTCCAAGAAAGGCATGGGCGACAAATAAGATGAATTAGGGATGCTAACAGTGAGAGAAATTTAATGTCATAGGTATCACTTGAGACCCATAATTGGAATATGGCTCTAGATGGTTATTCTTTATTCAAAGGAAAAAAATATTTATTTTATTTTTTTATTTTTTTGCTTTTTGGAGGGCAATTGGGGTTAAGTGACTTGCCCAAAGTCACACGGCTAGTAAGTGTGTCAAGTGTCTGAGGCCAGATTTGAACTCAGGGCCTCCTGACTCCAGGGATGGTGCTTTACTCACTGCACCATCTAGCCGCCCCAAAAGAAAAAAAGATCAACTAAAAAGGAGTTGAATGTCATTATCTATTAAGTAGATAGACACTTGTAAGGAAATCTAGGGACGAGAGCAAGGAGGCACAACGGAAAGCATCTAAGTGAACATCCACCAAGAGAGAAATAGAAATAATTTTGTCATTGGAGCATACTATAAACCAACTGGTCAGAAAGAGAAAATAGTTGAAAGTTCATGAAATATACCAGGCCTGCCAAAGAGGGGTAATAAAGTTTTGATAGGTTACTTTAATTATCTAGATATCTGATAGACATTTTCTTCTTCTCTCCTCTCCATTCTTCTCTCCCTTAATCCCTTCCTCCTTCCCCCACCTTTCTCCTGTCTCTCTCCCTATCCATCTCTCTGTCTCTCTTTCTTCTTTGCACCTGTTTCTGTCTGTTTCCCTCTGTATTTGTGTCTTTGTACCTGTCTCTACCTTTCTTTGCCTCTGTTCCTCTCACTTTCCTAGAAGAGAACAACTGATAAACTCTAAACATTCCATAAGGATAATTTCATCCTTTGAAATCTGGAAGAACCACAAAAAGAAGAAAAAAAGGAAAAGAAATCCTATTCTGCATCTGATGCTTACCGAAAGGAAGTTTTTTACCTTTGTAAAATTAATTTTTTTTCCAATCAGTGAAAGTCCTTCTGTCCCTTCCATTTCCTACCACCATTTGAGTGAAGAAAAATAAAACCCTTATTACAAATATGTACAGACAAGCAAAACAAATTTTTACCTTGGCTATGTCCATTATAGATTTCAATACACACATATACACGTATAGTTGTATATTTTTTTCTTTTAATTCTGCTCACATCATTCTGCATCAGTTCTTGAAATTCTTCCCAGGTTTTGTGGAGTCAAGAGTGAGAAGAAACAATTGAATCTAGCTTGCCATTATCTTTTCTCCATAATTATCTAGAAAATGCACAAGTCTGAATTCTAATCAGGAAAGCAAAAAAAAAAAAGTCACAGTGAGTCGTTTTGTAGCCCAAGGAAGCTTAGGAAGACAAACAGGTTGGCAGACTCTGGGGATGAGGGTCTGATCAGAGCATGCAAAGCTTGAAGCATTCCAGTAGACAGGAACAGAAAAAGTGCCTGGGCAGGACATCAGAATAGGAAGCATTAGGGCAGAAAGAGATCCCAAGAGATCCTTTAACTAGAGCTACGTACAGGAACGGGTGCTATCTGGCAGCTCAGTAGTCCTCCAGTTCCAGGTCACAGATGCTGAACAGGGAACAAGTTTGTGAAATGTAGCAATGTGCCTCTGGTCCCAGGAACAGAGCATAGCATCTTAGAACTAAGAAGAGCCAGCAGTTCAGTTGCTCCAAACCTGTAGAACCTCCCAATGGGCTAACAGTGACTGAGTCCAATAGTCGTAGCCTACTGAAACTCTGAGCTATGCACAAAACAACAGACTCAAACCTGAGTCAGGAATTTGCAGAGTTCAGATTATGAGAATGGTAAACAGACCTCTTCCTGGATCATACTACTTTGTGAGTACTGAAAGCTTGCGAAAAGAGCAGATAGCTGTAAGGAAACAAAATTTCGTATCAGGTATTCTGCCCTGCCCTGGCCCAAGAAGTGTACAGAGTCCAGAATTAATAAAGTCCAAATTCAAGAAGAAAGTTGAAAGAATGAATGAACAAAAAAAGAACTCAACCATTAAGAACTAGTATGGTGACAGACAAGCTGAAGACGCAAATTCAAAAAAGAATGACTTGAAAACATCTATATGCAAAGCCTTGAAGAAAAAATTTGTACACAAATCCAACATGAATTTCTAGAAGAGTGTTTTTAAAGAGTTAAAAGTAACTTTAACAAAAACTATATGATTATCTCAATAGATGCAGAAAAAGCTCTTGACAAAATACAACATCCATTCCTATTAAAAACACTAGAAAGTATAGGAATAAAGTTTTCCTTAGAATAATAAATAGCATCTATTTAAAGCCATCAGCAAGTATTACATGTAATGGGGATAATCTACAAGCATTTCCAATAAGATCAGGGGTGAAACAAGGATGTCCACTATCACCCCTCTTATTCAATCTGGTATTAGAAATGTTAGCAGTGGCAATTAGAGAAGAAAAAGAAATCAAAGGAATCAAATTAGGCAAAGAAGAGACTAAGCTATCACTCTTTGCAGATGATATGATGATATACTTGGAGAACCCTAGAGAATCAAGTAAAAAACTTCTTGAGACAATAAATAAATTTAGCAAAGTTGCAGGATATATAAAATAAACCCACATAAATCCTCAGCATTACTATATATTTCCAACAAAGTCCAACAGCAAGAGATAGTAAGAGAAACCCCATTTAAAGTTAC
>CM053582.1:262486489-262548361 GCA_028627135.1 Pseudochirops cupreus
AATCTGGAGTTCCATAATCAAATGTTATGAATGTGTGTGTATCTGTCTATCTTTGTATATATATATATATATATATATATATATATATATATATATATATAGATAGATAGATAGATAGATAGATAGATAGATAGATGGATATAGAAATGCAATTATTATTATTATTATTGACTACATCCAACTGGAACTTGAGATACACAGGCACTGCAGTTGGGAGATCCATCCTGCCCTACCAAAAAGTGACATAGGAGAGAATAGACTGGGGGAGGGGGAAACACTGGGATGGCTGTTTTGGGGTGGTGGGCGGGGGAAAGATGGGGAGAAAATATGTAACTCAAAAAAAATTTAATAAAATAAATTTAAAAAAAAAAAGAAATAAGTTTAGTCAAATAAATCAAATTGCTACATTGGCCACATCTAAAAATTCATGTTTCATTCTGCATTTTAGTCTATCACTACTCTGTCATGACATGGGCAGCATTCTTTATCATCACGCCTTTGGGATTGTGGTTGATTAGTGTGCATTGATTAGAATTCTTAGGACAGCTTTTTAGAATTATTTTTACAATATTGATAGTATAGTAGAAATTGTCATCTTGGTTCTGCTCCCTTTTTTCTGCATTAGTTCATGAAGGCTGCTCAGTTTGTGGGTACCTTGCCACTACAGAACTTCTTTCTGTTCTCTGCATTTTAAAATTGTTACCATAACCCTACCTTTTTTTGACATTACTTATTGATAACACTCAATTAACAAACAGAGGAAAAAACCACTCCTATAACAAATAAGCAGAGTCTAGCAAAGTGAATCGAGACACCTCCAAAAGTGCGTATTTCTGTTTGTATCTTACATCTGTCCTCTCTTTTTGTTTTCATCATAGCTCCTTTGGAGACACGGTTGGTCATTGTTTTGAGTAGAGTCTTCAGTCTGTTGGAGTTGTTTTTCTTTATGATGTTGTTATACAAACTGTTGGGTCTGCTCGTTTTACTCTGTGCCAGTTCATACTATATAGGGCTCTGATATTATCGCTTTCCTCATTTTCTTTGGCACAATAATATTCCATTATGTTCACGTGCCACGATTCAGACATCGCACAACTGATGGTTCATCCCCTTTAGATTCCGGTTTTTTGTTTTTCTTTTTAATTCCACTTTAGCATAAAGAAGTTTGTTTTATTTATAACTATTCTCTATGTGGTATTACCTTCTCCCTTAATTCCCACTTTTGTCACTTGCTTCTCTGTTGAATTTGGTGTATTTCTCTGTGTGTGTGTGCGCACACGTGTATGCATGTGCATGCGTGTGTGCACGTGTGTATGCGTGTGTGCGCTCATGTTCAACCCTTTTTTGTCCATTTCATATAAGAATGACTTTCATCTAATGACCTCCCCCTCATCTCTTTTGTTTGTGTGCTCTTTTGATTCCAGTATGAAAAATAGCAAGTCCCACCTCCTTCTCCTTCTTCTACATTAACATATTCTTCCTTTTACTCCCTCTCTATACACCCTATACCTTCTTATATTCTCATCATAGAACCAATCTAACCTCATGTCCTATATGCTTATTTTATTCTTTCAGTACTCTTTAAGGACATTAAAATTGTGATGTTAGCACTGAATCATCATGCAGCTCCTTCTGATTGCTCTAATAAAATTATCTTTCTGGGTCCCTTTTGAGTTTGCATTTCAAAGTTCCTTTTAAAACCTTAGTATTTTTATCAGAAATGCTTGAAATCCATTAAAGATTCTTCCCCTCCTCCCAGCCCCCATAGGAATTATACTGAGTTTTTCAGGGTAAGTTATTTTTGGTTATAAGCTTAGTTCTTTTTTTCACTTTTGGAATCTTGTATTCCGAAATCTCCTCTGGTTTATAAGTAGAAGCTGCCAGGTCTTGTGTGATGCTGACTGGTACTTGAACTTCTTTCTAGATGGTTGTAGTATTTCTGTCCATCCATCCATTTATTTTTGTTTATTTATTCATCTATCTATTTACTCATTCATTTATTGACAAAGAAGCTCTGGAGCTTTAATATGATGTTCTTAGAACTTTTCCTTAGGGATTTTTTTTTTCAGGAAATGATCAATGAATTTTTTCTGTCTTCATTTTGTTCTCTGCTTCTAAAAATCTGGGTACTTTTTATTTATGATTTCTTGAACTATAATGTCTAAACTTTAAAAAAAAGTCATAGTTTTCATGGAGTTCAATGATTTTTAAGCTAGTTCTCCTTTATTTGATTTGTAGGTCAGTTGCTTTTGATACCTGATATCATTTATTTCCTTCTGTTTTTCAGTCTTTTGGTTTTGTTCTACTTCTTGTCTTATGGAGTCATTGATTTCTATTTTTGTCTAGCTTTCAATGAGTCTGAGTTCTTGAGTGGATTTTACTGCTATTATTCTAAGGTACTTTTTTTCCTTCCAGTTCTTTCTAATTTTTTTTTATATCTTGCTTCATCTAGGTAGCCATGTAGTGCTTGTTAGAAGATCTTTTATTTCTTTTGTGTATACTTGTAGTTGTTAAGGTGTTATTCTCTAGGTTGATTTTTTTGGGGGAGCAACTTTAGATCTGCAATAATTCCTTTTCTTTTTTTGAGAAATGGGTTAGACAACATATTTTTAGTGGATTCCCTTGTTGTCTCTGCATGTACAAGGAACCACATATTATTTTTCAGACATATTTACTTTACCACATTAAGAATAAGAAATGCTAATTATTCAGAAAGGTTTATTTTTTTTATCTGTTTTCATAAAATTGTACAGATCATCCATCATAAGGAATCCTTTGAAACTTGTGATTCTGTAGATGACCCATGCCCCAAATGAAGCTGTAGCATTTTCTCTGGCAGATAACTGGGTTTTTCTACCCTTAACACCCTCTACCCCCTGGAACCTAGAGGTTGTGGTCAGTAACCACGGTATTCAGGCCAGTTCAACTGCTACACCTGAAACATATTTGTTACTGAAAAGATCCAGTGCCATGTCCTCTACATCTTGTTGCCCAATGAGCTAGGGAGAACAAGAGTTCAGATACTACCTCTCCTGGATTGGACTTCATGATGTTGGATAAGTGGATGCATGGATGCATGGATGAATGGATGAAGGAAAGAAGAAATCCCTAGGTTTTCAGTTCCATCAGTGAGTTGGATTAGGTTCTTCCACAGGGGCAAGAAAGGATGACTGATCTGTGGTGGGAGAGAGCAGGAAAATCTTGCTTCATTTCTGCATTTGCAGCAGTCCTATTCCCAGTGTTTTCCCAGGGGATATACAAAATCCATTCAATTTGAAGTTCTAATGGAGACTATGAAGAGGGTACTTATGATTTGGTCTGGGATATACTTCAAACTGTATTGCTGTTCTTAGACTGCTCATATCATTGATCTCCCTGCTACCTTGCCTGCCTGCCTGAGAACAGAACTATAACTAAATGCAGTAATTTTAATGAGGTTAATGTCTTATTAGTTTATTCATATCTCTAGTCTTCATTCCTCAACTGAAGCTTTGTACCAGAGCCAGTCTCTGCTTTCTTCTGGGCTTTTAGATGAAGTAGTTGGCTCCGCTTGGTCTAGCCCTGGGTCACCTGGGTTCCTGTGCTGATCTCAGCCTCCCAGGGTTTGTTCCCCCATGGATCCTTGAGAGTCAGAGCCCTGGACCTGCAGGGCTTTTTATAGCATCCCAGGACAGAGTTTTAGGGATCTCATAAGCTTTCTGACATCCTAGTCTGAGTTCCCCTCCTTTCAACATCCCTATGACCACAGTGCTTTCTTGCTTCCATTCTTGCAGTCTCTGGACATAGAGACTTGCAGCTGTACGTATCTCTGGCTCATCTCTTTTTTAGTTGGGAGGCTGCCAGTTTTTTTTTTTTCCTCCCTGTGCTAGTGCTGGCAGCTCTTTTCCTCCGGCCCGTGGGTATTGGCTAACTTTGTGCAGTTCTTGGATGAAAGATATCACTTGATATAGTTGCTCTTTGGACTTCTTGGTCATTATTTTGCCTAGAGCAACTTTTAGGTTTTTGCTGTCATAGGAGTTGGGCAACTGATCAGGCTGCCTCCATTCAGGCAGCCATCTTGTTATTTATGCTTTATATTTATCCTCTACCTTGTTATCTATGTTTTATATATATTCTCCGTTATCTATATTAGTTAATTTTCTGTGAAAAGACATGGTTCCCTTTAGACTTACATCATGATCCTTTTCATTTGTGCCATTAGATTTTTGTTCAGGAAAGCCACCTATAAAGAATTTTAGGCTTATAGCCTAAATTCTACCTCTTCTTTCTCTGGACTCTTAAAAATTTGATCTCCCATAGTCTAGAACCATAAATTTAGAGTTGAAAGGGCTTTTAGTGGTTTTCTCACCCAAACCTTTCATCCTACATCAGGAAACTGAGGCACAGTATGATGAAATGCTTACCTTGATTTTATCTTTGTAATATGTCAAGAACTCTGATATGGAATAGTCTTTTCCTCCCACAGTTCCTGTCATTTCTGCTTTGGTAACCAGTTCCCTCTGATCAGAATCAGATCTAAGTTGTTTCCCGGGTCACCTCTTCTGTCTTTTGAAGAATAAAGGTTTCATTAAAACAAGGCAGTTATTAATTAGCTACTCGACTTTTAGTACTACAGCTGCCCTGAAAATCTGAGAATACATCTACCCAGCAATTAAAAGACATCATTGAAAACCTCAAGATCTGCCTTACTTATGTGAATAGCTTTTTACATTTCCTCTCATTTTTCAGTTTACTTAATGGTTTTGATTAAGCAGAGGTATCTTTTAAAGAAATCCATAAAGTCCTTTAAGTTCTTCATCAACGTATGGTTTGGTCAGTTGATTAGAACCTCAGTGTAGTCTTAGAAGTTGTGAGGCTGGATTAAATTAAAAATTTATTAAAGGAGTTTAGAAAAGGAGTTAAATGAGAAGACCTGGAAGGACTAGGAATTAATAATAATTTTGAGATGTAACATTTGGATAGAATTTTAGTTAGTTTGATAAAATAGAGTGATATATTTGAAGTAAGGAAGTTCTGGGTACCAACCTTGCCTCAGATGCCTCCAAAATATGTGGCTCTGGTCAAGCACTTAAACTCTCCAGGATTGAGGTTCCTTTACAAAAATGAAAGCGTTCAACTTACGATGGCTTAGGTTCCTTCCATATCTAAATTCATAGTCATATTAAGGCATCTGAAAATACTGATATTGATGGATCTGTTAGCAAGTCATACCTGTGTTCCCAAACCTAAGCATTTGTTTCCTTAATATATCTTCTTTATAAGTTTATCAGCAGTTGTAGATAAAAATTATCTAAGCAATAAAAGAAATAATGCTGATTTGGCTATTTTGATAGATCTTTAATCTCATCTATGTGAGTACTTCCTCTTTATTTAGATTGTAATCTATATCTTATTATTTCACGTGATGCTCGTCCATACCCTTCTTTTCCTAGAAGTTCTTCACAGTGGGTTCAGTCAAAGTGTTAAGCACATTACCCTAGATTTTTTGGCATTATGTGAAAACCAGTGGAGTAAGTTGGTTGCCCCTTACGATTGTCACATGATTAGTTCATTTCTTTTTTAAGTCATACATCATATCTGGCTGATGACATTCTTTACATCACTTCTCAGTCAAGCAGTCAGTAAGCATTTGTTAAGCTCTATGTGCTAGCACTGTGCCACAGAATCAGAAATAAAACAGTTCTTGCATTTTATTGGAAGGACATTTATATAAGTATATATAAATATACATGAATATGGATTGGATCTATGATTTCATTGTTATAGTGAACCTTCAGATGAGGAAACTTCCTCTACCAATTCAAATGGGCACCTTCTCTGAAACTTAAAGACTTGAGGAATTGCCTGGGACACTGAAAGAATCAATGGCTTCTTAAGGGTAACACATCTGGATCGTCAGCAGGTAGACTTGAACTCAGGTCTTCCCTGGCTCCAAGAATAATTGTATATTCACTCTGCCATGTTGCTGTATACAAAATACATGATGAATGCAAGTTAAATTTTGTGATGGGGAAGGGCATTTGTAGCTGGCACTATTGGAGTAACCTTCATGTAGAAGGTGATACTTTACCAGAATTTTGAAGAAAATGGGATTCTAAGAGATAGAAGTAAAGTTTAAGTGCATGATACTTAGATTATGATATGGGTAACAGTTAAGGAATAGAGAAAGGATATAGAATGTCTCATGTGAGGAATAGCAAAAGGGTCAGTTTAGCTGGACTTTATATTGTAGGTTCAGTTAGCTGGTGTGTGTATCACAGGAAGAGTATAATAACTTTGGAAAGGTAGGTTTGTGTCTAGGTTGTGAAAAATGGTGGTACCATTGATAGAAACAGGGAAGTTTGAAGAGGGATGGATAATGGAGTTCTGTTTTATAATTGTTGAATTTGAATTGGGTATGGAATAGCCTCTTTGAATGATCTATTAAGCAGTTGATCACATGGGACAAGAGCTCAAGAGATACTGGGGCTGAAGATATAAACTTGGGAATATTTTGAATAGAGATGAAAATTAAACCCATGGGTTCTGGAGAGATCACCAAGTGACAGCGTTTCAAAGAACACCCAACATTAGGGGGTATAATACAGATGATCCAACAGAGATTGAGGAGCCATTGGATAGGAGAACCAAGAGACCATTATCACCAAATGCTATAGGAGAGAGTGATCTGCATGTTGCAGAAACTTCAAAAAGAATAAAGAATTACCAAAAAAAAAAAATCAGATTTAGTAATTAAGAGACCACTGGTAACTTTGGAGAGTGTAGTTTCATTTCAGTGAGGTAGAAACCAACCCAATGTTGCTGCTCATTCATAGCCACCATGTACCTCTCTCTTATTTTTCAGATTAATTGAAATTTTAATTATTCAGAAATTGTGTTTTTCCATGACTTATGACCATACAGAATCATTAGAATGATATTAATGCTAAAATGATGGCCTTTGATTCTGGGAAAAGTAGGGAGTCATTAAGCTTACTGCTTAACTTCCTAAAGCAATTCCATACTCTCTTTTCTTGTTTAGATAATGTCTTGGCTGAACATCTGTCCATTATAATCTAGGTATCCTTTGTGTATAGCACTGTGCCTGGAACACAGTGGTGCTCAGCAAATGTGTGAATTGAATTGAGCCCATAATGTTTGTCCAAGATGTTTGTATTGATGCACCAACTATATGCATTGTCAATAGACAATAGACAAGGTATTTGATGATTTTTTTTCCATTACATATTCCTCAGTAAATGAAAAATAGTTCTCTTATTTTCATGGTAATATGGATACTGTAGTGATTTGACACTGATGTGATTATTGGTTCAAATATAGACCACTGCAGTCTTGAATGTACCCAAACAACAGAAACCTTGAGTGCAGCGTGGGACCACACTCCTAGGTGGAGAATTTATGATTTAAAATGATGTCTTGGGAGCTAAATGGAACTCTAGTCTTTTTATTAAGTATAAGTAAGGGGAAGAATCTCTTAAATGGGTTGCTTATGGTTTTAAAAATGCCTTCTTTTACATGCAAATTTAAAGTTATGAAGATGATATGTTATGAGAAGATCTGGAAGAAACCACCAAAAATAGTGATGATAAATATGAGTAGAACATTATTAATCAAATTGGGAAAAGTAAAATTCCAAAATGTACATGTCTTCTTCAGTACAATAAGTGTATACTTACTGTTGTATACTTGCCTCTCTAAATTCAGAAAGACTTTCATGGGAAGATTAGCTGACTAGTGATGATTTTTTTTCTCCATAGTATCCCAAGAAACCACTAATGTGTGGAAAGCTTTTTATACTGTGTTGTTGGAAGATATCATCATGGATGATAGCTATAATCTTTGGAAGAATTAATGAATTTATCAGAACTTTTTTTTTCCTTTAAAAAGATTGCATTTTAGGGTATTGTCCAAATTTGGAGGCATCCTATATTCCTACCAGTATGTCACTATTTTTCCATATTGTTTAGGAAGTGGGAGAGATTTCATAATTGCAGGGAGTACGAAAGTTTTCCACTGAGGAAATTTCTCTTTCATTACAGATTGCAGGTCTGCCAACTTATGGTCTGGAGAGATACCTGGGGCACTGAGAGGTTAATTGACCTCTTTGGGCTCACACAGTCCTTTTCAGAGGCAGGCCTCAAATCTGGGTTTTGCAGAATCTGAGGCTATCTCTTTGTTGACTACAGCCTCTTAACATATTGTCAGTGTAATTCTGTTATGTTGGGTAATTATCATCTATAAAGTTGGTATTTATCCTCTAGGACAGGCCTGCACAACTTGTAGCCCGCCAAAGAATTTCCTCTACATACAAAGGATGTTTTCCGCTATATTTTTCATGGGCAGCCCCAAATTCTTTAGCATTAGCCAGCATAAGTTGCACAGGCCTGATCTGGAAAGTTAATGTTCTTTGTTTGCTTTAGTTATTCAGTCATTCAGCAATCATTAAGCAGGCACCACGCTAAGCTTTAGGGATATAAAGAAAGGCAAAAACACTGCCCTTCTCTGAAAGAGCTCATTAATAGTCTAATTGAGGAGATAATAGTAAGACAACTATATACATATAAGATACATGCAGTGTGAATGAGAGGTAATTTCAGAGGGAAGCCTTTATGTTTTATTTTGGATTTGTTTAATAGAACATTTAGTTGGACATTCAAGGTGTATTTTGTCTCTTCTATAGCATTGTTCTGTTCAGGTTTCATACAAGGAAAATCTTGTTTTAATATTCAGTTTTAGATAACAAGGCTATTTTTCTATCCTGATCCACTATCATAACAATGCTTTGCTCATGTGCATACAGCAAAATCTGCTTCTGGTTCATTTGTTAGTCAATGTTATTGAACAAAACTACTGTCCTTTTATGCTAAGTTACTGGTGATGCCTGTATTTTAATATAGTGATATTTTTGTCCTTGAGCACGTGCATGATCTGAGAGTTTTTGAAAGCCTTGTCCAATCTTGTTATGGTATGTCCAATTGGTATGAATTGCTGGATGAGTTTTGCTATGGAGCCGATAAAGTAGCTTGATTCCAGAACCAACTAAATAGATGATGATTCCTGGATGATTTTCAGATGGTCCAGAAATAATATGAGAGAAGGGATCTAGAAGGAAGACAAAAAAGTTAAGCATACAGTAGTGATATGAGTGAGTAAAACCCAAAATTTAATGGGTATTCTTTTTTAAGTTTGAGTTTTATACAGATCTTTAAAACTCAGAAACAGATAACTATATCTTTTTTAGTTTTTCATAGCATAGTTTAGTTCAAGTTTTCATATGCACAAAACATACATTTCTAGGTATTTGAATTTTATGAGCTATGTCAATATTTTAGATGGCTAAACAGTGGAGATCTCGTTCTTAAAGTGGTTTTCATGCTTTTGTATGGATGGTGATGGTGATGATATCATTAATAAATGGTGTTAGATTTTAGAAATTTTTATACATGTGCAATCTCACTGCCCATGGCCTGGCTACTAACGTTTTAGACCCAGATCTATTTCCTTTTTTATCTTTGTAGTTCAGGACTTGGAATTTAGTGCTTAATAAATTCTTGTTGATTAATTGAGAAGCAATGTATGTTGTCAGATTTGTGATTAGAAAAAGAAATGGCCTAGTCATATGGTAATTTTGAATGATAATGAACGGATGGGCAATCAACTTACTGGTATCCACATGGTATCAAAAATTTATTGGAAGACCCTTGGCACTTTGGCTGAACTTTTTGTGAAGAATTGATAATTCCTTGCTAGATGTGGTCAGGGCAATAAATTAAAGACAGGCCTATTTTGTATGTATCACCTGTTTCTATTTTCTGCACACTTCTTTCTCCAGAAACAAAATCCTACAGTGTTACTCCATAACTACAATGCCTTTTATACATATATGTGTGTGTATGCATGTGTATATATGCATGTATGCATGTGTATGTGTGTGTGTATGTATGTATGTATTATATCCAGCTTTTTTGCTTTCTTCACCATCTCTACCAAAAAGGAATCAATAAATTCAGAAAGTGAGGCAGCATTCTGTGATTCTGTGGTTTACTCTTAGCACAGAAGTGTCAGGAAATAAGGTCCAAACCATAAAATAGTGATTTGATTAAGACTCCCAAATTTAGTTTTTCTTCCTTCTCACTACTATAGAAATGTACAGTTTATTGCATTTAGTTATATCGTTATGATAGGTATTATGTAAACATTCCTTTGCTGGAGACTTATAGCTTTTGGATAAAGCAACACTGCCATCTGGTGTTGGAAAATTAGTTTAAAAAAGCTGACTACTTGTTTTAGATTATTTAATTACATTAACCCATTTAGTTTAAAGTATTTCTGGAACGTGTTAGGGAAATTAGTAGTAATAATGTCATAGGGTGAAGACAAATACTTATTTTGATATTTAAAATCTCAGGTATTTTCGGTTCAGGTCTTTTTGAGTGCAGAAAAACTACACGGTGCTTCTGTGGGCTTATAATACTGCCCGGGCGTGTTAGTTCCTCTAAGAGTAAACTTTCCTGCCATTCCTTAAGGTGAAAAAAATAACTTGAAAAATTGGATCATTAATAATGACCTTTTTGTAAAACAAATCCAACATATTCCTTCCTTTTTCTTTCATAATGGATGTGTCGTTTTCCATCTCATTTTGAATATAAATTGTAATTTCTTTTGCCTGTGTTTTTTCTTCACAAGCACGCCTTTCATATAATGATAGAGGTAAGATGCATTGTTGTTTGTGTTATGGTTGTGACTTCTTTTTGTGAATACATAAAACTTAAAACATTTTTTCCTAGGATTTTTGTCGTTTTCTTGTGCGTCTTTCATAGTTTAAAAATGGTAAAGCTTATTTTCACTGCATAATTTTTAGTGTTAAAAACAGTTAATTATACACATAAATATTTTTATCACTTAAGAGTTCACTAAAATTTTTATATCTACAATATTGTATAGAAACCTCCACTTTTACTATGACAGCAAATGAGCCTAAAAAAATTAATGAAAGAAAAAAAAGTTATTGTTCCAGCCTTTCTTTCCTCAAAATCCTCTTATTTGCTACTTTTGAGGAGTGAAATTAAGACAAATCCAACTTTTTAACAAGTCATTGAGCACTCATGTTTAGAGTGCTATCTCTTTGATTCGCCTTAAGATCGTGGATTATTGACTTAAAACTAAAAGGGGCCACAGAGGGAATCTAGTCCACCTTGTTCACTTTACAGGTTAGATTTAGTTTAGTGGCTAGCCCAAGGTCACTTAAGAAGTGGAATAAGAATTTAAACACTGGTCCTCTAACTTCGAAATCTAGCACATTTTCCATTGTACCACATTGTCTCATTAACTTTCAAGTCCATATTTTCAAGTTTTGTACTCCTGAGCAAAACCTGTTGGCCAGAGAATTTGTGGTGATTGGTTGTTCTTGCTGTTTTGCTATTTATTTTAGAATTCAGCCTTAAACAGAAGAAGCTGCAATGTGTTAAAGACTCAGCACACTATAAACCCCAAATAAAGAGGTGACAATAATTTATTCCTCTCTTAACAATAATACTGAGGCAACAGAAAAATTGCCTCAAGTTTTCCCAAAGCAGAGCTTTAATTGTAGAGGGCTAGATGAGTCTGAAAGGGGAGGCATATTTAGAGATCCACTTTTAATCCTGAAAATGACAAAATATTCACATGGGAATTGAGAATCTAGATAGGAAATTTATAGAAATTCATAAGATTTAGAGTTGTGCTCTTAGAGATTCTTTACCTGAACCTGCCCATTTTATGATGAGTAAATTGATACCCCCAGAGGGGAAGTGATCTACCAAGGCCCTACAGTTGTAATGTAACAGAGGGGTCATTGGAATCCAGGTACTTGGGCTTAATATTCTGAGCTCTTTCTACTATAGTGTTGTAGATGTTCAAAGCTCTTCTGTTCCTTATAATTGTCCTCAGAAAAAATGGTTTTTTTCGTTTCTGGTTTTTTGCATGGCTGGATTAACTATGTTTCATGTGCTGCTGCTGCCTGAATGCTATTGGCAGGTGCACATGCTAATTTAGAGTTAGTTTAAGTAGGTCTTTTTTAAAAATCAAGACTATTAACAATATATATATTTATAGATTATGTATATTATATAGATACATATGTGTGTATCTATATGGACTTTTATTTTTATTTATAGAAATAGTGTCTTTTCCAGATGAAATGTTTTGGTTTTGAATATACAATAGCAAAATTGTGGTTCTCTATGAATTTATGAAAGGCCATTTGCAATGTCTTGATGCCATACAGTATGTATAAAATTTCAGAGTTTTTGATATAAATTGACGTATTTGATGTTACTCATATGTTACTGCTCCAAAGACCATTCAAAAGAATGTTAGGGCTTAAAAATATCTTCTAAAGCTCATCTTGTCTAACTTCTTTTGTTTTAAAGAGAAGGAACCTGAGACCCAATGAGGTTGAATGAACCAGTGATCATATAGAAATTAATGGACTTTCTCTTCCCCTTTTCTCAGTCTAGGATATATACTTAATACTAATAGGTAGAGTAGTAGAATTAACTGTCTGAAGAGTGCTGACCTCTTAAATACTTATTCATTGGTTTACTCCCATTCGAATTAACGTTTACATTTTAAAAACAAGTACATATAGTCAGTGTTATGATGTATAGATTTTTTTTTTCAAGTATTGCAGAATTGTTCATTTTTAACCTCTAAATCTTCAGGTATTGAAAGGCATTGTGATTCCAATTTACGTTTTATAGTTATAGTTCATTCAGTATTCTGTTAACACACCCTTTTGGTTACTTCAAACTTTGGAGAGGAATTTCATATATTTGTAGTTTCTAATTTTTAAACTAGGTTAGTTTAGCCTTTGAACATTAGTTGGTCTTCCTTTTAAATTGATTTTAGTTTCATACTTGGTAATAACTTTGACAGAACTGTTAGGATAGAATCATATAGAAAGAAGAGGTGGTAGTAGTCGTAGTAGTAGTAGTGCTACTACTACTACGACGACGACGACGACGACGACGACTACTACTACTAGTGTCATTAGAAAATAGAGCTAGATTCTGACCAATCCAAAAATCAGATTGAAATGAACTTAACATGGGTTTGGAACCTTTAAAGAAAACTTTGGAAATGTAGCAAGAAAGTGGGGGAGGGGTTGACTCTTCAGCAAAATTTTCTTTTCAAACATAGAAACTGAAAATTATTATGTTTCTTAAAAGTAGAGCACACGAAAAGCTGCTTAATAATACAAGAAATTTGTGGTAGTAGAAAAACTTTTGTGTCCTAAGGGTGGATTAAATCTCTCTGAAATTCTTTTTAAACCGATATATTACCCTTAGCACCTTCTGGAATATCTAGTAGGTATTAACTGAGAAAGGTGTAGTCATTAGCTAATTTTATACATATAAGCTACAGACAATAGAAAACTCAGTGTTTAATTTAAGATCTGTAGGACCCTTTCTCCAGTATAACCCTTAAAGTCATTTGTGTTTTCTTTAATTTCCAGGATTTTCCTTATCTAATCAAGGGCTCCCTTTAATTCATCCATACTTAATATTTCAAGGGTCTGTTATTTCAGTGGTGTGATAACTTTGTTCATGCCTTAATGTTATTGTGAATTATGGCTAAAAAAAATTTTTATTACTACTTGGCAACAATGAGCCTTTCCAAACTTAGGTTCATCAGTCCTTAGATAACAGAACTACTGCTTTATCATACTTGTGCTTGATGCCTTTCCATTCTAGATAGGACTTGCCAGACTTTGTGTTGTCTTGATATAACCTTTGAAAGGTTCACCTAACCTCTGTGCCTCAATGTAGCATCTGAGTAGAGGAATCCATCCATAAAAGAGACAAATCTTTAACTTAAAGGATACTTAGACTTTTCAGACATTAAACTTTTATATCTGCTTGTTGTTTGTACTTAATTTTGCTTTTGTATGTACATGAACCCTAGAGATTGCTCATGTCTATAGTTTTCTTTTTCTCTAGAAATCATATTTCTTGAAAAATTTTACCTGACTTACACATTCAATGATTCTGTTGAATTTAAAACATTGCTATCTTCTGCTCTGGTAACCATACGTACTGGAGGTGGGAAAGAAAAGAAAAAATTAATTTATCCTATATTTGAAATAATTAAATTAGAAAGAATCACAAAAGTTCTTTTAATTTATTCTTTTGCCTTAGAGTAGAACTTCATTTAAACCATCTTGGAAAAATAATTGTTTGCTCCTGTTCGGGAAAGAAAACATTAAAACTCTCCTGTTAAAATACATTGCACTGTTTCCCAGCCTTCCACTTGGGGGTGGGGTAGAAGGAGAAGGGTTTTTAAGATGTGTCAAATAAGAGTGTCAGCAACCTTCTTGAGTACAGCCTTCTGGGCTTCATGGTATCCTGAATTAACAATTGCAGGCCTGAGGGAGCTTCAGGGAAGAAGGAAAAAAAGGGAAGATGAACACAGATAGGTGCATGGAGTATACAATTACTTTAGATTGACATTCAGTGTTATCAGTTAGTGGTCCCTTCAACCTCACTATCTAGCTTAAATCCCCTTTACGCTATAATTGATTTTGCCTTCCGCTTTACTACATGAAAAGTAAAGAAAATTCATAACTTAGAAGCTATTGTTAAGGACCTTCCCCTTTCACTTTCTCTTTTTGGGGTTAAGTAAATGAATTACTTAATTTTTTTTACAATGCTCTTAATCTAATCTTTTAATCATTTCAGTTGCTTTTCTGTGGGATTCTTTCCAAGTTTTCCACTTAATTGCTTCAGTTGTAGGTACCAGAGTAAACTTAGTATCATATCAAGGGATGCTTTGGAATAGTGGAAGATTACCTGATGATCTAGAGCTAGCCTTGAAGCTAACTTCAAGGGTTCAGATCCTGCCTCTGATACATACTGGCTGTGTGACCTTGGTTCCAATCATTTAACTTACCTTGCTCTAAACAACCCCTTATAAATTATAGAAAAGATCTTGATCTACATTGGTAGAGGGAACTTCCTCCCCTGGGCATTTCCTATACCAGTGACAGCCTAGGTCCCTACCATATGCCCTTCTTTGTCCCTGTCATTGTATTTGTGTAGAATTTCTCCAAATAGCCATGACTTATTTTGTGTGGGCTTGCTTTCTCCACTAATCACAGTGATTAGAGGATGATCTTAATGAGTTGTTACAACTGAAAAATTTCATCACACTGTAGCCAGCCTTCTAGGGATTGAGTTTTCCAAATTTAACTAGGCTAGTCCTAGGATGACAGACGTAAAGTTCTCTTTAGAGCCCATACTCAAAGCTTATTCATATTCAGCTTGTTTGGAATTTTCTATTCTCTACATCTTTTAATTTAATGTTTAAAAATCCTCTTCTCACAACAGTGGTGTAGTGTAATAGATAGGATGCTAGATTTAGAATCAATGAGACTTGCTTCAGATCCCTAGTCTGGCACTTAGTATCCAGGTGGCCATGGACAAGCCACATGGCAACCTTTCTGAGTCTGTATAAGAAGCCCTGTAATACCTCTAGTATTTCACAAGATTGTTGTAGTATTCAAATTAGATAATGCAGGTAAAGTACTTTGCAAGCCTTAAAGGTTTATGTAAGTGTCATGTATTAAGTCATACTCTGATGTCTCATTGTGCAATTGAGATGACCCTGAGTTCTTGTAGGTTCTGCTGGTGAGTGCAAATCCTCACAAGTTCTCTACCATGCTTTGAAGACTTCAAGAATGGTCCTGGCAAAAGACTTTATCTGATTTCCAAAACCAGCTTGACTAAGAAGAGTGTTATCACCAACGTGCTGGCCACTTGGTGATGAATTCCTTGGTCTTGGAAACTGATGAAATAAAGAAAACTACAAAGCGGCCAGTAGTCTTCTTTCATTTCTTTGGTGGCAGAAAAGCAATGGGGATAGGAATTTAAACTGTCTCTAGAAATTAGTGTAGTTGTTGGTACATACTCTACATTTGTGACTTTTGTCTATTGACTAGTGAGGTTACAGATTGTTGGAGCTGAACCTTATCGGTCAGTCTAGGTCAGCATCCTGTCTTATCAATCTTGATTGTAAAAGAAGTCTGAAGACAAAAGAAACTTGCACCTAAATAGGGGGATGTTTCAGATCCTCCTGGGAGAGTCAGATAAAAAAGTTGGCAGAATGTTTAACAAGTAGTCAGCAAGCATCTATTAAGTATTTGCTGTGTGTGATGAGCATCTAGGTAGAATAGTGGATGGAGTGCCGGGCCTGTAGTCAGGAAAACTCATCTTCTTGAGTTAAAATCTGACTTCAGATACGTACTACCTGTGACCCTGGGCAAGTCATTTAACTCTGTTGCCTTGGTTTCCTGATCTGTAAAGTGGCCTGGAGAAGGAAATGGCAGATTACTTCACTATCTTTGCCAAGAAAACCCCAAATGGGGCCATATAAGGTTGGGCAGGACTGAAAAGTGATTAAACAAAAAACACCAAATATGCGATGAGGCCCTGTGTTTAGCACTGGGAATACAAAGAAAGGCAAAAGCAATTCCTCTCCCCAATGAACTCATGTTCTTATTTATTTATTTATTTTTGGTTTTCAGCAATCACTTCCATATGTTTTAAATTTTCTCCCTTTCCCTCTTCCCTCCCTCCCTAAGACAGTTTGCAGTCTGATGTGGGCTCTGCACATACATTCCTATTAAACACATTTTCACGTTAGTCATGTTGCATAGAAGATTTATAACAAATGGGAAAAACCTTGAGGGAAAAAAAACCAGAATAAAACAAAGCAAAACAGAAAATCGTCTGCTTCGTTCTACATTGACTCCATAGTTCTTTCTCTGGATTTGACGGGCATTTTCCGTCATGTGTTCTTTGGAATTGTTTTAGGTCCTTGCATTTCTGAGAAAGGCTAAGTCTATCAAAATCAGTCCTCATACACTGTGGCTATTGCTGTGTTCAGTGTTCTCCTGGTTCTGCTCTTCTCATCATCAGTTCGTATAAGCCTCTCCAGGTGAATATGAAGACCGTCTCCTCCCCATTTCTTATAGCACAATAGTATTCCATTACATTCATATACCACAACTTGTTTAGCCATTCCCCAATTGATGGGCATCCCCTTCATTTCCAGTTCTTGGCCACCACAAAAAGAGCTGCTATAAATATTTTTGTATATATGGATCCTTTTCCCATTTGTATTATCTCTTTGGGATACAGTCCTACAGGTGGTATTACTGGGTCAAAGAATATGCACATTTTTATAGCCTTTTGGGCATAGAATGAACTCATTCTAATGGTGTAGACAATATGTAACTTACCTACGTATGTGTGAAGATACATACAGAGTAGGTGGAAGATAATCTCAAAGCAGAAGTCACTAGCAAGTGGGAGAACTGGAAAAAAGTCCTATTGCAGGAGAAGGAATTTGAACTGAGTCTTGATAGGAAGCTAGAAAAACCAGGAGGTGGAGGTAAGAGGGGAGAATCAGTGAGTTAATAAACATTTGTTAAATGACCACTATGCCCTAGGCACTATGCTAAGTGCTGGGGATACCGAAAAAGGCAAGAGAAAGTATCTGTGCTCACTGGACTTCACCATCTGACGGAGGGGACAACAAGTAAACAAAAAGTAAAAAAGTAAACAAAAGCTATATACAAGATAAATGATTAAGAGTAGGAGAGCACCAGAATTGAGAGATTAGGAAAGATTTCCTGTAGAAGGTGCAACTTGAGTTGGGATTTTAAGGAAGCTGAGGAAGCCAATCCGTGGAGTTGAGGAGAGAGAGCATTCCAGGCCTGGGGTGGGGGCGGGGTGGCCAGAAAAAATGCCTAGAGCCAAGAGACAAACTGGATTGATGGACCATCAAGGAGGCCTGTGCCATTGGTATGTGGTGGAAAGTAAGGTGGAAAAAGACTGGAAGGGTGGGAGGAGGCTAGGTTATAAATGGCTTTGAATGCCAAACTGAGGATTTTCTACTTGATCCTAGAGGTGATAGGGAGCCATTGGAGTTTATTGAATGGGGTAGGGAGCAAGGGACAAGGTGACATAGGTTGAACTTATGTTTTAGTATAATGATTTTAATGACTGAGTGGAGGGTGTAGTAGGATGGGAAGAAACTTGAGTCAGGCAGATCCACCAGCAGGTGATTGCAGTAGTCCAGGTGTGAGGTGATGATGACTTGTACCAGAATGGTGGCAGTGCCAGGAGACAGAAAGAGGTTTATATGAGATGTTGCAGAGGTGAAATTAATAAGCCTTGGCAACTGATTGGATATGGGGGGAGGAGATGTGAGATAGTGAGGAGTTGAGGATTAAACCTAGGTTTCAAGCCTGAGGGACTGGAAGGATGAGGTTGCCCTCAGCAGTTATAGGAGAGTTAGAAGAAGGGGAGGATTTAGGAGAAAAGCTAATGAGTTATCCTTGACTTAGGAGACTTAGTAGGGTCAGAGGGTTTGGGGAAAAGATAACAAATTCCATTTTGGACATGCTGGCTTTAATATGTCTACTGGACATATTTGAGATGTTTGAGATGTCTTAAAGGCAGTTGGAGATATGAGATTGGAGGTCGGCAGAGAAGTTAGACCAGGATTGGTAAATTTGAGATTCATCGGCATAGAGATGGTAAGTAAATCCTTGGAAGCCGAGATCACCAAGTAAAATAGTATAGAGAGAGAAGAGAAAAAGACCCAGGACAGAACCCTGTGGAAAACCTGTGGTTACAGAATGTGATCTGGATGGTGATTGAGCAAAGGAAACTGAGAAGGATTGGTCATATAGGTAGCAGGAGAACCAAGAGTAAATAGCGGTCCAAAAACTTAGAGAGACGAGAGTGTTAAGGAGGATGACTGTCAGTGTCAAAGGGTGTAGAAAGTTCAAGGAGAATAAGGATTGAGGAAAAACCCCTTGGATTTGGTAACTAAGAGATCATTGGTAACTTTGGAGAGAGCAGTTTTGTTGGAATGATAAGTCAGAAGCCAGATTGTAAAGTGGAGACACTTATTGCAGGTAGCCTTTTCAAGGAATATTTCAATAGTGTCCAGGCATTGAGCATAGCCAGTATAAAGGCATGGAGATGGAAGTTGGGAGTGTTGTGCAGAAGGAACAGCAAGCAGGTCAGTTGGTCAGCTTTTGTTACAGTGCTCCTGATAGAAGTTTGCAAAGAGGTAACTATGACTATAGGTTATGTACAAACATATGTTAAAGAGGTAGAGAGAGACACTCTATGAATAACTTGATAAAATCCTCAAAATTCAATTGGCACATGCTACAATGCATTTTAACTTCAGTCAAAGCTAGTCTAGGCACAGGGAAAGGCCACAAAAACTATTTTGGAAAATATATTTCAGGTGAATAAATGAGAGGCAAAAAGTTGGAAGACAGTACAAAAGGCTTATCCTACATTTCATGAATACCTTCTTTAATAAGAGTGTTTGGAGGAACTGTACATGGCAACAATTAAATAACAAACAGATCTGACATTTTGACAGATAGGAAATAATCATCAATCTCTTTATCGTAAGATTGTTGATTAGTTAAAGTTCAAAATCAGTATGAAAGAAGAAGAAAAAATACATACAAGGCTAAGAAATAATGTGCAATTCAGGAAACTTCAACCTGACCTATTTAAACAAAATACAGATGACAAAAAAATGGGAAATGGGTAAAATGGTAGATATTGAAACACTGTTTCTATTTTCTAGTGAAGTTTAATCAGTATAAATCACTTGACACAATTAGCAGACTACAAGAACCTAGAAACTGTCTCAGCCAGTAAACATTTGATCTGCGCCAAGCAGAGAGATTTGGTACCCACAGGCAATACCACTTTAAAATATAAATTTGTTTGTAAAATCTTACAGAAGGTTATGGAAGATTATGAGCAGTCTCACTTCATAAGACATTGAGAATCAGTAGAGAGAAAAACAAGTTGTCAGAAAACTTGGCAAGAGGTCCCACTAAGGCAGATAATCCAGAAGGCATTTAAGGATGAAATTGGAAAGGGTGCAACATACAGACAAAAAATGTAAAAGACTTGTCAGGATTTCTGTAACAAACTTTCTTCATCAATGGCAGTAGATCTTACCACATTTGAACTCATAATATCTCTGATAAAATTTTAACGTCATTGTAAGGAAGTGAAAATAACCCTGACCAAAACAAATATGAGAAGAGCAGCTGTGCTGGACTAAGTGTATGTAGAAGAAATCCTTTCTAGAAGCAGTACAGTTGTAAGGGTAATGTTGACAGGTTGATTCTCAAGAATATGAGAATGGGAAAAAATAACCAGTTGCTTAGAAAAAAATGACCTCTACCTTCCTGTTACCAAGAAAGGATGCTGAAGAATTAACAATAACTGCTGATTCATTTGCCTCCTTTCCCATCTCTCAAAAAAATTACTGAGAACAATTTAACGTGCTTTGGGGGCATCCTTTTGAACATCGAAGAGGTATGCTTTTGCAAACGATAGTCTCTGGTAAACTTCTTCATTGGTTTAGAAATGTGCTATACCATAGTACAGAAAGGGTAGAAAATATAAGATGCCCCACTGTGCTTACTGTTTCTTGATTATTTAAGAAAGCATTTGACTTGGTAAAGCAATGCCATCTTAAAAGGCTTTCTTCTAGCAAGACATCTCTGACATGTCACAGTTCCTTCAAAATTAATAGAAAGGTGTAATAGATAAATTTGTTTAATGACCATATGATTATTATTGTCAAATGAGGCATGATCTGGGAAGTTGTATCTTTCCTAATGTTTGCCACTGTCACAGAAGATGTCCAGCTCGAAGTCTAAAAGGGTTCTTATAAAATGAGGGCTTCCAGATGCTTCTATTTGTAGACAACCTTGTGCTGATTGCATCAGATCTGTAAACTTTGCTGAGCTCATTGAGAGAGATTCATAATAACTTGCATAGTATTTGTTTATTGACTATAAAAGCACTTTGATTTGGTAGAGCAAGGTGCTTTAAAGATAATCTAGTGGAATGTCTTCCATATACATTTTGGGGTTGTGTGATATTCCTTGAGGGTTCTAACAGTAGAGAAGCCTTTATTCAATGAATCTGTGGCTATTATTTTAAAGGGCATGAAACAGATGTTTGTCACTTTCATGGAGGATGTTAAGCATGGATTCTGTGTGAAGGAGAGGGATTCTTTGTGAGTGTGGGTGGTGTTACATGGTATGTGGTTGACTGAGTACTCTATAAAGTTGGTCTGTTCTGATTGGCACTCTTGATAGATATTAAGTTGAGACCAAAATTGAGCACTAGAAGGACAGTGTTCTGAGTTGCCTTTGGAAAATTGCCCAGTGCTTTTAATGTCTAGATTTCTCCACAAAACAATAGTTCTCTTTAATATTGGTATTCTTTTGGTGATTCTGTATGACTGAGAATCATGGAGCAAAGCAATCTCTAGCACTTAAGTTGCAATTCACCAAAGGGCAATGGAGAGATTACATGAGTAGGCTATAGCCTGTCACTGGAGAATTATGTCAGAGAAGTGAGGTAAGGGAATGTCCTCAGAGAGTTAGTTATATGACTAGAAAAGTAGATGGGTCATGCACATGACAAGAATGAAGGGAAGTGGATAGATAGATTCACATAATTTTTAAAAGTTTAAGAGAAAATCTCCAGACATTTGGGTGGAGTGCCTCTATGTGGGATTTATGGGAAGACATGAACGAGAAAAACATGAGGCAGGAAGGTATGAATAGGTTGTAATCTGTACTGATAGAAGCAGTACCTACATAATGGCCCCATTGATTTGTCAAAGCACATTTTTATTAACATCCTTTGGATGGCTATTATGCTTTGTAGATAAAGAAATTGTATTCTTAGTGTTTAAATGATTTGCCCATGGTCACGCAGCTGACTTTGAATCCAGTGGTTTTTCCACTATACCAGTATTCACTTGAGAAACAAGGATCTCTTATATGCCAAGATGAAGTTGTAGAGTAAGACTTGATCGGAAGACAGCACGCTTTCTAAGTTTGTTTGTATTTATAACAGCATACTTTTTGTTATTATTGTGGCGCATTGTAGATAGCTTCTTCTGTTAACTACCTCTCTCACCTCCCCCTGCCTAGAAAACCAAACCAAACCCCCAGACTTCTTTGATGACCATTAATAGTTAATCATTGTGTGCCCCAGCCTTTCTCCCCTGTCATATTCTTCCTTGTGAACTACTACTTGGAAAATTAGGATTTAAGTTAATTATGGAAGCATAAATATGAAGATATTTATTTATGCATATTTTCCCTTTGTGTATACACATACTTACGTACAAGCCTTTTGGTATTTTTTTTTCTACTGAACTAGATTTAAGGCTTTGTAGACACTTGAGCATAAAAGGTAAATACTGAGAAATGTTCTTTGAGAGATAGCTAAAAGTTACTGATAATTTTTCATCCTTTGTACTGCTAATATCATTAAACATTAAGCATCATAAAGTGGACAAAACCAGCTAGTACAAAAGCTCTTATTAGCATATTCTTACATGGAAGATACGTTTCTTTGAAATTTTACCTCATTGGTATAGCAAAGAATTTTTCCATGTACTTTTCTTTTTTACTTTTTAGCTTTAGCTCCAGTACAAAATGATCTTATGAAAACTTGTCATTTAAAATTTTAGGTTGCCTTCTTTGTTGTGATAACTGGAAATCGTTATTAATTGAGGAATTCACTTCTGAACATTTTTGTAAAATTTTAATTAATGTCATCTGTGTGTTATTTTGTCAGATTACTACTTTAATTAATTTCTGTTTTTCTTATATATTTTCAGAGCTTAACATTATGGCATGTTGATTATTCAGATTATTCTAATTTTCAAAAATTATCCATAGGATCCAGGACCACCCCCACCCTCTCCGCTACTGGGCTTGAAGCCCCTGCAGTTATTAGAAATAAAAGCAAGGGGAAGATTTGGTTGCGTCTGGAAAGCCCAGTTACTCAATGAGTATGTGGCTGTCAAGATATTTCCAATACAGGTATGGTAATTTTTCATTTTCATTCCTACATGTGTTATTTTTAAATACACGTGACTACAAGGTAGCCTGTGCAACTCAGCAATGGTCTGGAAATAGAAGAGCTTTAACTTACAAGGTGGTTCTGGCCTGAGTTGTCTGAAGGTACTTGTTGAGCATTCTTTTTTCTGTTTCCTTATCTAGAAAATGGAACCAGCAGTACTAGCTTTCCTCCCTTCTTTATAGTGAGAAGAAACTTACAAAGATATTTTTTTTAGTTCTCAGCTAATAAAAAGTGCTAAGTGAAAGTGAGGCCCCTAATATATCTTGTTGTCTTGGTAATTAGATTTCTCTTCCAATGAGATGTGTAATTATAGTCCAGAAAAGCAAACAATTTAGAGAAGAGAGTAGGTTGGCTTTCAGGGAAATAGCCATTTTGAATTTAAATGTCAGGCTAAAATTTAATTCAACAAATCCTTTTAAAAATGTCTACTCTATGTATGGATGCTTGTTGCAAGGGACGCCAAGAGGAATAAGATACCTCTACTGTCTATTCCCTTTTGTACTTTAACCAAGAAGAAAACAATCCTTAAGTAATCATTCAGCCTTAGATTCTTCTGTTAACTATCAGATATGGCAACTATAACCCTTTCCCATAATCTCAAATTGTTTGCTTACCATTTTAAAAATCGCACTGGACTCTATGTATTTTGCTGAAACTCATGACTTATCACTACTAGAATCTTCCCTTTGTAATATTGTTCAAGTAATTTTTTGAGTGCCTACTGTGTGATTTGTTCAGTTATATCAGTGACTAAGGGCATACTGTGATAGTTCATTGAGCTTAGTGATGCTGTCTTGGGCATAGGAGAGAATGAGTGCTGATTCTCAAGTATGAGAAAGGAACCCGGGACTGCATTATCACTCTTTCCAGTCCAGATGAGATAGTGCACTTCAGATTTGCCCCTTATGTTGATAGACATAATTTGGGATGGCATATATTTTTTATTCAGTAGCTTTGTTTTAATACAGAATATCCTGAAGGTCTTAGTGTTTATCATTTTAAAATTTACTAAGCTGTTAAAACTTAAAAGTGCGCTTAAGACTTTTGGGACGCTTTAGATTTCTCTTCTTTGGTCTTACTTATCTGCTTCATCTAAAATTCAGTGACAAGTAAGTAACAGATTGCATTTTTCTAATATTAAGAGTTGTACCTCTCACAGTTTGGGCCAAGAAGACTGAAACTTGATCTTGTCTCAACCATATCATAAATATGTATGATCATGAGAAATACTAGGATTTGCTTGTGGGTAGTTAAGTAACTTAAATTCATAGGTTTCAGCAGTGACAGTGATCCTTTAAATGACTAGCTTAAGAAATACTATAGGCAATAATTCTGCCCTTTTAGAGACAATACAAACTAACATTTCACAAGTAGATGTTAGTTAGGGATTATTGTCATAATGAAATGGAGGTGCTCTCTTTTGATGTTTACTGAACTGCTGCCCCCATGTTTTAATTTTGATGGTTCAGGTAATTATCAGAATTCCACTCTGAAGGAAGAACATTTGTAAGCCTTTGGAAAAAAAAATAATGATTTTCTGTAAAAGTGCATTCCAATTGTATCTTTTCTTCTTCACAGAGATTTTGTGTGTTTAAAGCTCCATATGAATTATTGTTCTTTAAGGAAGGTTTTTCAGAGTTAGGAATAAGTCCCTGCCCTTATGCTGGTAGGTGATGGATAAACCTGCCAATACCATATAGAAATATGTACTAGAATCCCAGTATTTCTTGGGTTTGGATTGATACTAATCCATTGATAATCATTAATGCTTATTCCCAGAATGTCTTAATACATACTAACATGCATTAGAAGTTAGCTAGTAGTATCTTGCTTTAACTTCAAATAAAAAAAAAACACGTATCAAATACTTACTAGGTGTCAGGTTCTGTTTTAGAGACTGAGAATGCAAAGACAAAGATGAAATATTACTGTTTTGAAGGAATTTATATTCTGCACTACTCTCCTATTTCCTTCCCTTTTGCGTGTCAAACATAAGCTTTTTACCAAAGCATAATTGCAGCATTCAGGCATTTCTGATCACTTAGAAACTGTGCATATTAATTGTAGCATTTGGAGATACCTATTTCGAAGGTATTCAGAGTGCAATAGTTCAACTTTTGTTTGGATTTTGGTAATCTTTTTGAAAGAGAAACTTTTTCAATGCAACTCAGTTTATTTTGGAACTTGTCCCAGAATCATTTGGCTTAGCAAACATACACATTTCTACCTTTTGCATTAAATATATTTTTTTTCTCTTTCAGGACAAGCAGTCGTGGCAAAATGAATATGAAGTATATAGTCTTCCTGGAATGAAACATGAGAATATATTGCAGTTTATTGGTGCAGAAAAACGAGGCACCAGTGTTGATGTTGATCTCTGGCTGATCACTGCATTTCATGAAAAGGTAAACATTTCCACAAGGAGAAATGTCTTTGTCTCAATGACTACTCACTTCCAATGAATACATTTTAGGTTATACTACCTCTGTGAAATAGACTATAAAAATTTCTTTGGAGCTTAGGCATTAGACAGCTTTTAGGAGCCAGAAGACAGTTCTTCACGTATGGACATTCTGAAAATGGAAATATGGCAGGTGATTTCCTAAAATTTATTTGGAAAAAAGCTAATATTTTCCATAATGTTTTAATAAAATAATGATGGTGTTATTAAAATGTAGTATCATTAGCAAAAATTAAAAGTGCTTATATGTTTTGTTGTTTAGAGAATAGGGGAGAGGAAGAAGCCTTTTACCTCTATGTTTTTCTTTCTTATGTTTTCCTGTTCTCTCTCTCTCAGAGCATTTCCAAGTGACTGCTTCTGATATAGCCATTTGCTTAGTAACTTTCATCTATTATTTATGAATCATTTTGAGTGAATTATTTTATTCAATATGACTTCTCTTTGCTACATGTTCTAGTCTGTTGGTTAGAACATAGAACTTAGGAATACTAGCCTCTCTTCTTATCTCTATCACTGACCTGATCTCAGTCAGTCAGAAGGCATTTTCTATGTCAGTAAACTGTGCCAAGTGCTGGAAATGCAAAGAAAGTTAAAAGCAATCTGCCTTCATGGAGCACAGTCTATTGGGAGAGACAACTTTTGACAGATAATAACAAAAACACTTGATGAAGTTTCTTCTCAGCTTTACCACATATGCAATAGGGAAGATATTATCTAGTCTTCTACTACTGTGATAACTAAAAAAATTATATTAGCAAAATTGTTGATTTTATAGTGGTGAGCTGTTATACTCTGTGATACTATTTCCTCCTATATAAATGGGCTTACCCTCTTCATTCAAGAATCCTGTAATTCTACCTAGAAAATGTATTTTTAAAAAGTTCTTGAATGTGCAACATTATTTCATCATAGTATTTCAAAACCAACAGGGGCATTGGCATTCAAGGTTATCTAGCTCAGAACCCTCTCCTTAGAAATGAGGAAACTGAAATCTAGAGAAGTCAGTTGATTAGGTCATCATCATACAAGTAATTAATGGCATAGCTAGGACTATAAACTTGGATCTTGCACTGTACATGCAAATTCCTTCCATTAAACCATGTTGATTTTATATTCTTGGGTCTTTTGCCTTAACATTTTAGGTATATTTTATCATTGAAAGTAATAGTAAGAATTTTCATTTTTCTGTAATCATCCATATTAAAAAAACCCCACACATAATTGCTTTGTTTATATCTACTCTTAGAAGAAATTGGTGGTTTGTTTCTATATAAGATGTTAAAAGGTGTAGATTGTCCTTTCACTAGGGCAGATTATACCTCTTTGATGTCCTACTAGTCAGACTTTCTGTCACTTGGTGGCCACCTTTTCCAAACTTCACTATGTTGGTGTTCAAATAACAGACATGGGGTCCCCAGGCCAGTACTTGGTAAAATGTGCCTAAGTTGGTACTCTGCTGGTCTAGGTTCTGTGATACCACCATACTCTGAGGTCTCAGAGTAGAACTAAAATGAATATCCCCGTATATAGCATTTAGAAATCAGTGTGTCCCCAGATGTAGACCAAATGTTGGTATCTTAGATCACTGATGGAAGAAGGTAGGTGGAAACTTGAGAGGATTCAAACCATGCTAAAAGGAAACTTTCTAGATGTCATTTGTTAAAGTTATTTACAAAGTGCTCCCCTTTTCCCACTTCTCAAGGGAAAAAAGAAGAATGTTTTCATTATATCATAGAGAAGCAAGAAAGAGAGAGAACAGGTGGGGATAGCCTGGAGATTGCACTGGCATCACAAAATCATGCAAAACGAGAAACTTGGAGATAGAGTAGAGGGAGGTTTGCACAAATGAAGGGATTATCCACACTGATGAGATCATGAATTCATTGCCATGCTGATGTATCTCTTATATATAAAGTAAATGAAATATTTTTATTTTTTCTCTTTTTAGGGTTCATTGACTGACTTTCTTAAGGCTAATGTGGTCTCTTGGAATGAATTGTGCCATATTGCTGAAACTATGGCCAGAGGATTGGCATATTTACATGAGGATATACCTGGTTTAAAAGATGGTCACAAACCTGCCATATCACACAGGTAGATAAATCTGTATGTTATTCTGTTTTTGTTTTTGTTTTGAGGGAGGAAGGCAAGGCAATTGGGGTTAAGTGACTTGCCTGAGGTCACACAGCTAGTAGGTGTTAAGCGTCTGAGGCTGGATTTGAACTCAGGTCCTCCTGACTCCAGGGCTGGTGCTGTGTTCACTGTGCCAACTAGCTGCCACTGTATATTATTCTTAAGTAGTTTAAAGTCTTATAATAAAATTAAACTTCACCTTTAGATCAAATGTTCTTTTTCCACATTTTGCAAGTGGTATTATAGGAAGCAGTTGATTTATTTTGCTTTTTGAAGTTGGATCTCAATTTTGTTAAAAAGTTTCTTGAGTAAACAATATATGAGCATTGTTAATGAATTTCACTTTCTTATTCCTAACCTTTCTTTCAGAAATTAGATAAATTACCATGTATTTGCTTTGTCAAAAAAAAAGTATAAATTAGGAATAATGAGATGCATTTAAGACAGGAGATTGTAAACACTTTTAATTAATTTCCCCGATAATCCAAAAACATTTAAAAACATGATAAAGATTTCTCTAGCCAAGGGTCAAGAAAAACACTGACTGAATCAATAGTGTCTCTATAACAAACACTTTTCAGCAAAGAAAGACCACTTTGACTTGAAAAATATTCCTATTCCATGTGAAACAGTTAACTTGCCATTTGATGTTCAGTTTGGATGTTGTTTTTTTTTCTTTTAGAGACAGGCACTTATTTACAGTTGTGCCAAGTTAAAATAAAAGTATTTGGAAAGGCCTGAGGTCAAATACTCCTGCCTTTGATGCTTAAAACCTGTGTGATCTTGGGCAAGTCACTTAACCTCTCTGAGCCTTAGTTTGTTCTTCTTTAAAGTGAAGGGGTTGAACTGGATGACCTCTGAGGTGTCTTACAGTTTTATATGTACAATCCTGTCATATGCTACCATACGTGTGTCTACTATAGCATTTCATTTTGTCTTACTGCCCCACTATCCTACTTGATACTTCATCATAGCTCCTCCTTCACTCCATTAAGTTCTTCAAGGAGTATATCTCTGGGGGACATCACCTGGGAGCATGTGTGTTTGTGTCTGTCTCTTTTCTCTCATCTCTAGATATTTCTATTTCTGTCATATGTGACTTTCCTCCGTATCCTACTTTGTGTACTTATATAGATGCATGGTGACTAGGAGATGACAGGTACATTGAGTTGTAAACAGAAGGGACCTTAGAGGCCATTTAGTTTAGTCCCCCTCCTTTTAGACTCAAAATAGCTTTTTGAGATTAGGGAACTGGAAGGGGATTTGGTGGCCAGTTTGTCTACTAGAGCTGGGTAAGATTCCTGAGTTGATAAAGCCAATTAGGACTTACCTTAGTTTGTGAATAAACTAAAATAAAAATTCACAGATGACTGGAACTTGGAATTAAAAACTTAGAGAAAAAGAAGGCAAGAGTAGCCATCGCAGGGAATCTCTTGCAATATTGGAGAGATCCAAAGTGAGCTTACTGTAGCCGTTTCTGATCTTTCTCCCAGGTGTGATTTTTGGTTGTTTATGTGGGTGTTTATTTGAATGGGAACCTGGAACATATTAATTGTGGGAATACACTTACTCTAGCCCAGGGGTTTGGAGATGGAGAGTGAGAGAGAAAATGTACACAGGGCAGTACAAGTGTTTTGGGACTTAGACTCTTTGATTCTCATTACAAAACTACTTTAAGGAATGCTTTCATTTAATTAGTCAGTTTAAGAATAGGAATTTATAATTAATTTGTTACTTGTTTTCAGGTTTTTATTTCATCCTTCAGTAAATTTTGTCCTTTGTAATTTTATGTTTGATGCTCCTATTTCCCTTATGGTCAAATGACTTGTTTGAACTTACTTCAAGTAACTTGCCTGTCTTTTTATTTTAAAGGGACATCAAAAGCAAAAATGTGTTGTTGAAAAACAATCTTACAGCTTGTATTGCTGACTTTGGTTTGGCATTAAAATTTGAGGCAGGGAAGTCTGCAGGGGATACCCATGGACAGGTGAGAAGAATGACAAAATATTTTAAAAAATAATTTCACACATTGGCTGTCCATTGTTTTTGTCGTGCAAAGATGCCTTAGGAACTGTGTATCTTTTTTTTCAATGCCTTTAAAAAGCTGTTGTTTTTATTAGTCTTTAGAATAAGATGAATGTACTTAAAAGATTGCGTAGTGAGCTTCCTCAAGCCTCGCCCTTTTTAATTCAGTGGTAGAGCTGTTGCAGTCCTTGAATGGTTTAAGCATGTCCTCTCAGATAGAGGAGAAGGTATCCTGCGTTTAAAACTTGACAGAGGAAGATAATTTACAATTTATCTTCATTAAAAAAAAATCCTCCCTTCCTATTTCAGCAGTTTTCTTGATCAAAAAGATTTGGTCCTGGCTAATTGTTCATTCAGTCAGTAAACATTTATTAAGTGCCTACTGTATGCCATATGTGTTAAGTAGTAGTTAAGACACAGAGATTGATGAGTAGAACAGATTACATACACAATGTACAAAAGCAAACAAACATGATAGCCTAGTATTTGATAAACACAAACGTTCTAGGTGTTGGAACAGGAGCTCACCACTGGACAAATACTGTTGGGGAAACGGGAAGGCAGTAACTAGTTCTAGACCAGTATCCCCCAGTATACATATACAAGATAAGCTGCCAGTGGACATTGAGTGACATCATAAACAGTTTAGATGAGCCAGGAAATTAACCTGTCAAATCAATGGACAGGGGAAGATTCATAATCAAACAAGAAATAGAGAAGGTCACAGAAGGTAAAATGGGTAATTTTGGTTATATAAAATAAAAAAGTTTTTACACAAACAAAACCAAAGCAAAAATTATAAGAGAAGCAGTAAGTGGGGAAAAAAACCAGACTTTGCGGCAAGTTTCTCTGATAAAAGCTTTATTTCTAAGATGGAGGGAGAACTGATTCAAATATATAAGAATAAGTCATTCCCCACTATTAATGGTCAATTAAAGAATATGAACAAGCACTTTTCAGAGAAAGAATCTCTGCTCTCAATAGGATTATGAAAGATTACTCTAAATCGCTAATAATTAAAGAAATGCAAATAAAACATCTCTGACATTCCATCTCACACTCCTCAGATTGTCAGAATTGGGGAAAAAATGACATGCTGGAGGGGCTGTGGGAAAACATATATTCATTCATTATTGGTAGAGCTGTGAATTGGTTAAGTCATTTTGGAAAGCGGTTTTGAACTTATGTCCCCAAAACTATTAAGATCTGCGTTCTACTCCAAAGAGATCAAAGAAAGAGGAAAAGGAACTCCATACAGTGGGGAAGAATTGGTCATGGAAGAGCTGCCCATCAGTTGGAGAATGGCTGAACAGTATGAATGTGATGGTATACTATTGTGCTATAAGAAATGATGAAGGGGATGGTTTCAGACATGTGAAGTGTAAAGTTATATAGAATGAAATGAGTACAACCAGGAGAAAACACAAAAGTTGTACTGTAGGGATAAAGAACTTGATGAAACAAGCTGCCTATCACCTGATAAAGAGGTTAATGAATTCACAGTACAAATTGAGATTTAAAAAAAAATAATTTTGACTTGGACAAAACAGGAATTTGTTTTTGCAACAGGGATCTTTTTTTTCTTGCTTTCTTATTGGAAGAGGGGAAGCAGGTAGGAAGGGCAGAATGCAAATGCCCATCTTAAAAAAATTTTTTAAAAGAATGAATAGGGATACTTAAGTCATTAGAGTAGCTTCATTGTTGATGACCTTCCCCTACTAAATAAAATTAGAATGATATACTTTAACATTTGGGCTTTCGTTTAATGGATCTTTTGGATGGTAAACTAGGTATCTAAAAATATTTCCTTTTGTTCAGCTTTTCATACTGCTAAATGTATTATTTGTATATTGCAGCTGTTTTTATGCTTTTGGAAAACAATCATATTTCTCCCAGAGACTTTCCAGTGAAGAACTTGTTAGCAGGATTTTAAAATTAAAGCACTCTGTTTCTCTCATTTCTATATTGAGTAGCAGGCCTTTTTCTGCCCAATGTCAGGATAAGGAAAACACCAATAGTTTACATTTTGTTTCATACTTTATGGATTTATTAAGTACTTTACTATGAAAAAAGACAAAAGACATTATGGTTGCTTTTGTTTTTATTAATGTCTTTTGTTTTTAATATCACATTCATTTCCAAATATGTCCCTTCTACCCTGCCAATGAGCTTTTTCTTGTAATAAATATTTTAAAAAATTAAAAACACAAAAGAAGATCTACTATAGCTCATCAAAACCTGTTGACACATCTACTTCTTCTGACAGTATACCTAACATTCTTTTCCTATAGGTCCTTCTCATTCTTTAGGAAAGGGAAGGAGTTAAGCTTTGTCAGTAGAACTTAGTATATGTATTGTTACCCCCATTTTGAAGCAATGAAAACTGAGGTGGGTGAAGAAGTTAGGTGCTGGCCCATAGTTAAATAGAAAATCAAGTATTTGTGCTGAGATCTAAACATAGACCCTCCTGACTTCAAACCAATACTTTTTCAACTTATCCTATACTTCCTTTCCAGGAGACTGAAATGATCAGAAATTCAATGAAAGAGACTTAGCATAATTTTAGGAGTTCGTGACCAGTCATGAAGTGTTGCCTATTAAAGTTCCAAAACATTAATGAATAAATGTTCCTTGTTTCAACATCTTTTCCAGGTTGGTACCCGAAGGTATATGGCTCCAGAAGTTCTAGAGGGTGCTATAAACTTTCAAAGGGATGCATTTTTGAGAATAGACATGTATGCCATGGGATTAGTCCTATGGGAACTTGCCTCCCGCTGCACTGCTGCAGATGGTAAGCAAAAGTTTTGTCTTTTTTTTTTTTTTTGCTTTTTTTGGAGGGAGGAAGGCAGGGCAATTGGGGTTAAGTGACTTGCCGAAGGTCACACGTGTGACACTTTAAGTGTCTGAGGCCAGATTTGAGCTCAGGTCCTTGTGACTCCAGGGCCGGTGCTCTATTCACTGCACCACCTAGCTGCCACATTGTCTTTTCTAAGAGGGTAGTATAAAGTATGTGGCCCAACTAACTAAACTTAGATATTATTCACTTTATTCCTACTTGCCGGTTTTAATATTGTCTCCCCTTGGAATTTAAGCTTCTTGAGGTCAAGGACTGTTCGATTTCTGTTTTTGCATCCTGAGTGCCTATGACAGGGGCTAGCACAGAGTTGATACTTAATAAATGCTTGTTGAACTTATTCTTGAAGTCATAATATAGGTATTTAAAAGCCAGAGTCATTGTTTAGTACATGGTCTAGGAAGCTGTGTCCCGAAGGCACTGATTTGTAAGATATTTCCTTTGCAATTGCTCTTTTCAGATATAGGTTACTAGTGGTGTGTAAACTGCTGCTTTTGGGTTCTAAGGAGAAATCAATCAAGTATTTATTAAGCCCGAGACAGACGCTGTGTTAGGAGCAAAGGATACAAGTCCAAAGAATGAAATTCTAATGGGAGAGACAATATATGTAATATATACAATATATGTATATGTGTATATAGATGTGTGTGTACACATGCTTTATATATACATATATATGTATGTGTTTCATAAATATAATTTTTTTTTCTTTTTTTGGCTTTTTGGAGCCTAGGTCTCCCTATCTTGCCCAAGCTAGAAGTGGCCACTCAGTGGGCTAATTGCCACAGAAGCTTGATCTGTTCCATTTGCTACCTGGGCTGGTTCACCCTTCCTTAGGCATCCTGGTGGCCCTCTGCTTCCAGGGACTTGATGTAATTACTACATTGATGCCAGACATAGTGTGGACACCTGATCAACATAGTACATTGTTGTTTAGAGCTCCTGAGCGCGAGTGATCCACCAGTCTCAACCTTCCTCAGGAGCAGGGGTTATAGGCAGAATTATGAACAAGCAATTGAAAATAAAACCATGCCTGGATCATAACCATAAACACAAATAGATACATATATATGTATATAGGTAGGTATCTATATGTCTGTATCTGTGCGTTTGTAGACATGTATCTATGTATGTCTATAGATGCATAGGTATAGGTCTATAGATAGAGATATGGACATAGAGATATATATCCGTATACATACACATACACGTGTGTGTGTGTGTGTGTGTGTGTGTATGAAATATGAGAGGAGGGAGAAATTAAATATGTGGTAGTTTGGGAATGAGTGGCCCAGCAGTTAGGAGATAAGGAATCCAGGCTTCATGCAGAACCTAGTGTCTGAGCTATGTCTTAAGAGGATGTGAAGTCGAGGTTTGGAAGGTAGCCATTCCAGGTAGGGGGCTGACCAGTGCAAAAAGAGGAAGACGAGATAAAATGTTGAGGAACAGAAAGGCGGCAAATTCGACTGGATTGCATTTGAGTGCTGCTGTTTATTTCATCTATGGCGTATGAGCTAGAAATCCGTCAGTATATTGAAGGTGCCTAGTTTCTCTAGCTGTCTCCAGGGTAACAGTCCATATTCTTTTCTCCAAACTAGACATCTCTCTTTTTACTTTGTATACTTAGTTAAATTGAACATATATTAGATCTCCATCATGCTGCGATCTTTACACATATCCAGATATCTTAAAGGTCACATAAATCTTATACTTAGAAACATCTGTAGCAAAAGCCTCTTCAGACCTAACCAGTAAGAGAAATGTGCATGTTGGTTAAAGGATCCAGACTATAAGTTTTACTGTTTACTTTACTCTTCCTGCCATTTGAAGCACTTGGTAAAACTGTTTTAATGTTTTTTTACACACCCCAATTTTAAATATTTTCCTGATGCTTCAGCAGTGTAAATATATAACTTAAATGGTCTACTCTGATGCTTCCTTATAGAGTGGAAGTGACCCTATTTTCTTGAAGGCCATGCCAGCAGACCGCTGACCCTGGCATGTTATAGCATGTTGGAAAGTCTTCAGCTGTGGCCTTGGTAACAGAGTAACAAACTGAGTCTTGGAGAGGCATATCACCAGGACGTTGGCCACCTGGTGATTAAACTTCTTTTTAGATGTGACAACCTCTGAAACAAAGAAAAATGAAATGGCTGTCATTTTGCTTCTGCAGTGACAATGTCAGAATGATTAGAAAGGAGACAGAGGGTTCTGAAAACCACTAGTTTTTTTCATCATCGACAAACTTTAATTTATACTCTTTAATTAAAAGTATGCTAAATGCAAAATTCTTGTTTCTTGACCAACAAGTAGATATATTGCTGGAGGAGCAGAAACATATCCATCTTGACATTTTTTATATAGCTGAAAGCAGAAGAAAGAAGGAGGTCTCAGTTAAAGGAATGATGATGACTCATAGGTACACCTTGGAAAGCAAAGACAAGAATTGGTGTAATGAGTTTTATAATGGACCCAAAAGTTACAAGATAGTTGGTCAATATGTGTCACAATACTGATAAAAAAATAATTACATCTTATATACCAATATGGTTACTCAGTACTAAGTGGTAGAGAAATTCTATTAAATCAAATTGATATACGCATTGATTCTTGGTAACTTAAGTACAAAAGTAGGAAAAGTGAGGATGATGAGAAATATGTGGGCATATATAGATCAGTTGAAAGAAACAGTAGACTAAAGAGTTCTAGATCAGAATGAAGTCTCATGTTTCTGTATGATAAAGACTGAAAAAAATTGGTAATCACTGGATGTGGCAAGCACCAAATAATACCACAGATAATGGAATTGATTACATTTAAATATGCAGGAAAAAGATATAATACAGAACCCTAAGTCAGCTCTCTGTGCAAAGTCAGACCATTGGCTGGTCAGAGATAAGAGGAGGATTTCTAAGTAAGCAAGAACAAAGGATAGTAACTAAAAGATGGCATACAGTTAGGAAGATTTAGCTTTGTATTATTTAAACAAGGTACTGAAAGTTAAAAAAATGAGAAGAACAGAAATTAACAGTGGCACCAACTATAATAATTTATCCCAAAGTTAGGCCATTGTGAATGAATTGCTACAAAAAGGAAACCAAAAGGACCCAGAAAATGCTTTAGTAAACATTTGACCTACCAAAGGGAAAGAGTTGATTCCCAAAGGTAACACTAGATGAGAATATAAATTTGCCTATAAAATGTCATGAACAATGTGATTATGAACAATCAGTTGAGAATAAAATCAATGTTAAAAAAAATTGATAAAATATCCAGCTAATTAAAGTAATCCCAAGAGAATTGAAGGATAAAAATGGAAAGAGGATTGCAAACAGAAGAAAAATGGGAAAGATTTGTAAAACCTATTATAATAAACCCTTTTCTGTGTCAGGAATAATGGAATTACTATACCTGAACCTTAATGTCAGCCCTCTGGTTATTACAGAAGTGGTAGGAATAGCACTAAAGAGAACCAATAAGGAAGCACAGCTAAAATGGATTAAGTATGTATAAGAGAGACCTGTGCTGGTGGTGATACAAGTAAGGGGGCATTGAGGGGCCAATTTACAAGCTATCTAAAGGAGATGACAATACGAAAAGCATGGAAAAAATTCTCAGACCCCATTTATAAAGTAATTGAAATAATAGCTCCTAACCTGTGTGCCTACTCTCCCATCTCTGGAGATTAAATAAGGGTTCTCTTGATGAGGAATTAGTAAGGAAGAAATTGTTCAGTTGTTTAGTTGTATCTGACTCTTTGTGACCCCTTGTGCTTTTTCTTCTGCTGTCTCCTGAAGTCTGTCAAAACTCATGTTTATTACTTCCATGACACTATCTATGCATCTCATCCTCTGCTGTCCCCTTCTTTTGCCTTCAGTCTTTCTCACCATCGGGTTCTTTTCCGGTAAGTCTGTCTTCTCATTTTGTGGCCAAAGTATTTGACCTTCAACTTCTGTATTTGTCCTTCCAATGAATAGTCTGAGTTAATTTCTTGAAGTATTGACTGATTTGATCTCCTTGTTGTCCCAGGGACTCGCAAAAGTCTTCTCCAGCACCGCAGTTCAAAAGCATTGATTCTGCAGTGCTAGGCTTTCCGTAGGGTCTGACTCTCACAGTTATAAATTATGACTGGAAAAACCATAGCTCAGACAATACTTGGCAAGGTGATGTCTGTCTTTTTTTTAGTATGCCGTTCAGATTTGCCATAGCTTTCCTTACAAGGAGAGCCACATTTTCATTCACTGTTGGTCTTTGAACCCCAAAATAGAAAGTTTGACGCTGCTTCTGTTTCTTCTGCCTTTACCTGCTGGGAAGGGTGGGACCAGTTGCCGTGATCTTAGTTTTTGTTGTTGTTGTGTTTTTATGTTAAGCCTTAAGTCAGCCTTTACAGTATCCCACCGAGAGACTTCTTAATTCTTCTCTTTTTGCCATCAGAGTGGTATTGTCTGCATATCTGAAATTGTTGGTATTTCTCCTGGTAGCCTTAATTTTGGCTTTTGATTCATACAGCCTGGCGTTTTGTATGATGTACTGTTGATATAAGTTAAATATTAAGTGATGATTTTCAGCCTTGTTGTACTTCTTTCCTTATCTTAAACCAATCAGTTATCCCATTTTCAGTTCTAATTTTTGCTTCTTGACCTGCATACCCGCATACCAGGAGACCAGTAAGATGATCTGGTACTCCCATCAATTTGAAGACTTGCCACGTTTTGTTGTGATTGACACAGTCAAAGGCTCTAGTCAGTGAAGCAGAAGTAACAGTTTTTCTGGAACTCCCTTGCTTTCTCCAAATTTAATAAATGTTGGCAATTTGGTCTCTACTTCCTCTGCCTCTCTGAAAACTAGCCTGCATTTCTGATAATTCTTGTTTCACATATTGCTGAAGCCTAGTTTGTAGAATCTTAAGCATAACCTTGTTAATGTGTGAGATGAGTGCAGTTGTTTGGCAATTTGAACATCCATTGGCATTGTCCTTCTTTAGGATTTGGATATAAACTGATCTCTTCCAGTCCAGTGGCTGCTGTTGAGTTTTCCATGTTTGCTGGCATATTGAGTGCAACACTTTAACAATATCACATTTTAGGATTTGAAATAGCTCCAGAGGAATTCCATCACTCCCACTAGGTGTAAATTGTTAGCAATGCTTCCTTAGGTTCTCTTGAATTCATTCTCCAGGATGTCTGATTCTAGATCAGTCAGTAGACAATCATGATTATCAATGATGTTAAGATCTTAATTCTGTAGTTCTGGGTATTCTTGTTACCTCTTCTTAATCTCTTCTACTTCAGTTAAATCCCTTCCATTTTTGTCTTTTATCGTACTAATTTTTTTGCATGAAATGTTCCCTTGATATCTCTGATTTTCTTGAAGAGATCTTTCTCATTCTCTTGTTCTCTTTTTTCTTTGCATTGCTCATTTAAGAAAACCTATTTTATCTCTCCTTTCTATTCTCTAGAATTCTGCATTCAGTTGGTAATATCTTTCTCTTTCTCCTTCCCCTTTCACTTTCCTTCTCTCTTCAGCTATTTGTAAAGTCTCGTCACACAGTCATTTTGCTTTCTTGCTGTTCTTTTTCTTTGGGATGTTTTTTATTGCTGCCTCCCGTACAATACTGTGAATGTCCAAATTATCTTCAATGATGGACTGGTTCTTTACCATCTCACAGTTGCCTAAAAGAATATAAGATCCCATTGTGCTTATTATATTTGTTGATTGTGAAAAAGCATTTCACCTCATGGTTGTTTTACAAAAAGATTTCATTCAAGATCTCTTGGAAGATATAACAATAGAAATAACCTTGTTCAGTGACTTTCTAATAATAAACATCAGGTGAGTCATAAAACAAGATTAATGTATGCTTACTAAAAGTATTTGTCACTGTGTTAGAGAAGATCCAGCTCAGAAGCCAGGTAGATAAGGCATTTCCTGTGAAAAATGAGGTCTTCCAGATGCCTTTTTTGGGCGGGATGAGGGGAGAAGCAGATGACATTATGTTGGTTGCATTAAACTCAAAGATAATTCAGGACCTGGTGGAAGAGATCTGCAATCACTCAAAGATGTTTTACCCATCTATCCACATGGGAAAGGCCAAGTAGTTGAAGAAAGTCTGTTGCCCAGATTTCAGTGTGTGTCTACATGGATGTTACTAAAAGGTTTGTCCAGTAGTATGTAAATCTGTGATAAATAATCCAAATGGGCTGTGAGCTGGGGGCCCAGAATTAAACAGGAGGACGAGACAGCTCAGGATTCTGAATGTGGGAGCCTTGGGAATGACGCTGCTTCCAGGGAGGTACCCTTAACCATCAGCCTGGGAAGCAACCCTGGTGGAGATTCAGCCTGGCAGCTGTTCCTGCTGGTGCCACAGCCACATCTATCGAAGATGCATAAAAATGGTTCTTGTCTTTCAGGGCTTTGGCACTGTTAAATGGTTCAGCATCAGAAACTGATATCATTTTATTGTATTTTAATGACATTAAAGAAGAAGCATTACCATCTGCTTTGCTGCTACACCCTAAGAATTATGTGATTTTCCATCTGATTTGCAGCTGAATCTTCTGTACATCTTGTCTTCCCTATTTGAATGTGAGCTCCTTGAGAGCAGGGACTTTTTTACTTTTCTAATTATATCTCCAGAGCTTAGCACAGCAGAGTGAGTACTTAGTAAACACTTAATTAAATCCTTCATCCATCTAGTCATCCATTCATTTATTTATTTTGGGGAATTATAAAACCCTATTACTGACCCCAGCCTTCCCATAACTGCAAAGGCCCATGTTTAAAATAAAAACATTCTAGCTTTATTATATGGAAATGAGACCTGCAACATCACTGCCTTCAAAGAGCTAAAGGTGAGTATCACATAGAGGGGAAATGGAAAAGTACATGGTGTGGGTGAGCGGGTTACAACATATAACCAAGAAGGAACTTCCAAGAACAGGTGTAAAAGGGTGTTATTATGGAATTGTATGACAGAGGAAGTAGGCTGCTCACCTGGTGAGTCTGGAAGATGACCTCTTTCCAGTGTGAAGAGAGAGTGAGGAAAGCCATGGAGCAGACCTGCTGACAGATTTTTAGGAAGACCTTTAAGAGTCACATAGCTTGGACAGGCCTAAGTGGATAGCCATCTGCATCGTTGTGGATCGCAAACGTATAGAGTGTTGAGTTCAGAGATTCCTTTGAGAGTGCTAGATGTAGTTACCTCCATGGCTTTCTCAGAATACCAGCTTTTCCTCAACCATTATTAATATATCTTAATAGATATGATAATACTCTTCACACGAAATAATAACTATGCAAACAAATAGAGGCTTCATTGCCCAGCTAGATGTAAATTTAGCCTGATATGTCAGCTGACAAAATTCTCCAAATTTGCCTGATTTTTAAAGATCCTGTAAGAAGTTCATTGGTATCTTTTTTTAAAAAATGTACTTACAAACTACAATAATGAAAATACAGCTCCCAGATTAAAGAAGGTAACCCTAACCCATTGCATCTCTAGCTTAGGCTCCATAGCCATCATTGAGGGGAGCAATTATTGTGGAGAAAGGGCTCACTTGCCTTACCACATCCAGTGTGAGCTGGTGACCAGCCACCTTCTGTGATTAATCAGAGAAGCCCTAGAACCTTGGAAGTGGCAGGACCACCCTTAGTCCACTGGGCATGCAGGGAAGTGACAGCTGTGGATTAGGGGCCACCCATCTCCACCAATTGCTTCTGGTTAATAGGTAAGCCCAAGGAGTTGCAGCACCCAGGTACTCTGAGACATCAAGAGGCATATTCTAGGTAAGTCAAACCAGTGCAGCCATTTCAGCTACCACCTCCCCTCAAACCTAGATGAAAATAGCTCAGGACCCTAAACCAAAGAACCTTGGTTCGGAGGACTCTAGATAATTGGCCCTGCTCTAAGCTAACAGTTGTGCAAATGCTAGACTGTCCAGTCTACCCACAAGAACCCCAGGAGTTACAGTATTCCCAGACCACTGGTCCTGATTCCATTCGGCCCTTAAGATTCAATCTGATCTTGTTTCCTTGGGTACTATCCCTTCCCTGCACAGAAGCCTCAGGAACTGAAGACCCAGAAAAGAAAGTTTTTACCATCAAAGTCTTCGTCACTGCCAAATTTTTCACATAAGAAATGAGTATGATTATTTGTAGAAATGACGTTCGATAAAATGCATTGCTATTCCTTTAACTGCTCTCTCCAGATCATAGAGCCTTTCTGTCTACCTTGTTGCTTACCCTATTAGAATGTGGACTGTTTGAGAGCGGGCATTGACCAACTTTTCTGCTCATATCCTCAGAGCTTAGCCCAGTGCTATGTGCATAACTGCACATTTGCACATAAGTAAGCACTTAATAAAAGCTTTTAAAACTAATTTTGTAGATGTTTGAGGTATTATAGTCAGTGTCTATGCCACTTTTTATAAGGGACATTGACAAACTAGAGAGCATTCAGAGAGGAGTGTGACCAAGATGGCAGAGACTCTGGAAAAGGTGAGGAGGACATGCCCTTTGAGGAAGAGTTAAAGGAACTGGGAATGTTATCCTGGAAAAGGAAGGATTGTGAAAGGGCATACATAATTAGTCTTTATACATTTGAAGATCTATTATGAAGGACTAAACTTATTCTATATAACTCCAGAGAACAGAAATAGGACCAATGGGTAGAAAATATGAGGAAGCAAATTTCAGGTGATTATAAGGAGAAACTCTAATAAAAATGTCATATACCAGCCTCAACTGCATTGTCAGGTACTGAGTTCCCTATGACTGGACATGGTCAAGTTCAAGTGGAAGTTGGATGGCTACCAGTGACACTGTAAAGGCTGCACTGGTGTAACGAGGTTGGACTAAAAGTGGTAACTTACGTTTCTCTGTACTGTAGGGTAGGGCAAATGTTATCTCCCTTTTATAGATTAGGAAACTGACACTCAGCAGGAAAGTGATTTCATGGGCAGCGTTAAAGTGGAAGCAGCCCTACAGTTAAAGAGACCAAGGCCTAGACGAGGCTTTGCAAGGTCATACTAGGTTCTGCTAGGAATTCGTTAGACCTAGGTGACCTTTTAAATTCCTTTTTACCATGTGAGATTCTGTGATTATATCAGCTTTGCATATATTTGTTTAAACTTCTCAGATGAGATGTATGTCCAAATAAGTGTACAAGTTTTTGGTTATTAAAATTACTCATTGTCATTATATTGCAAGATCCTAACAAATAGTGATCCAGAAGGGAATAATACTGTTTGTTTCTGAGTACCTGTGGGTTTGTTATTGAATATTTACTATTGGTTAAAAATAGTAGCCAAAAATAATTTCTTTGTTTTTAAAAAAGCACATAAAAGATGTGATTAAGGTGATTTTTGAATATGTGTGTGTGTGTGTGTGTGTGTTTTTTGTAAGGTTGTGTGTGAGGGCTAAGAAGTAGAGGTAGGAATCCTGACTGATGTCGGAGAGAGCAGAGCTAGTTTTAGCCCAAATACTTTCATTCCAGAAACATTTCTCTTGATATCTTGGTGTAAGTTGCATAGAAGGGGGTCCAGTTGAGGTATTATGGCCTTTATTTTGTTAACTGATTAGACTGTCCTTGTGTTGAATGCATACAGAAGGAAAGTAATTCCTGATAAATTAAAGTGAATAGAACATGAGATCAAATCTTAAGAGAATTCTGAATGTAGAGATTTCAACATTTACGCCATGAAAGTTATAACTAGAATGACTTCCAGATCTGTTTATGTAGTCCTGACATTTGTCCTGAGTTCCAGGCTAACATCATAACTACCTAATGGACATTTCCACCTGGAGGTACCACTGGCATGTCTGAAAATTAAGTTTGTTATCTTTCTTTCTAAATAGATTTGCTCTTCTGATTAATTATTTCTGTCAGTGGTACCACTATTTACTCAGTCTTCCATATTTGAAACCTTGGGCTTAGCTTTGATTTTATTTCATGTGTTTAGATTTTTTTTTTTTACCAAAACTTGACGATTCTGTAACATTTCTTCTCTCTATTCACACTGCTACCCCCTAGTGCATGCCATCCATTCAGACCACTCTAATAACCTCTTAAGAGGTCTTTTTATCTCCATTCTCTTCCTACTCCAAATAAGTCAGCATGACAAAAATCTTCATTATGCAAAGATATAATAATGTCACTCCTCTATTCAAAAATATTATGAGTCCTTCATGCATTTTGAATTAGGTTTATATTCTTTATGTAACTTTCAAGGCCTACCACAATCACCCTACACTTTTAGCCTTTGCTCATAGTTGTTCTCTTATATCTCATAGTCACTTATACATGCCCTGAATTTCCCTTTGTCTCTGTGCTTTTACTAATGCTGCTCCCTATGTCTTGAACTTCCTTTTCTTCTTGTTTTCTCTTTCACATGATTTATTCCTGTTTATCCTAAAAAGGAATTCTTACCCTTTTTTTGGTAATGAACTTCTTTGGTGGTCTGTTGAAATCTTTGGACCCTCTTCTTGAAAGAATATTTTTAAATGCATAAAATAAAGCACATAGGATTACAAAAGAAACCAATTATACTGAAATGTATTTATCAAAGTGTTAAAAAAGAAAAAAGCAAATTCCTACACCCATTCATAAGACCCTTTGCTTTAAAGCATAATTAAAATGCTACTCCCTTTATGAAGCCTTCTTGGATTTTTTTTTAAATCTCCTCTGTCTATACCTCACATAGCAACTTTATTTGCAGTGCTCAAATGCATTTAATTACATAATACCATTTATAATTTACTTATCTATGTCTTCTGTTAAAAATCTTAGTCCAATGTGTGATCCTGGTGTTGAGGTGACCATGGATTCTACAAAGACCATGTTGGTTGTCCTATCAAGCTAGATGTATTTCAAGTAGGGGCCTGATGATGGATTGAATAAATTGCAGATCTCTGAAGTCTAAGTTAACTATGTTATATCTTCTATTAGATACTGAATTCTATTCAGGGACAACGTCTTAACCTAAACTTTCTGTCTCTCCCAGCACCTAATATACATAATAGATGCCTAATGTATATAACAGACACTTCATTCTATTTAACTCATGTTACTATCCTTGTGAAAGAGACCTAGTTGTTTGCCCACTTCTCATGTAATTATCTCTTGTCACTGAAGGAGTTCCTTGTAACAGTTAAAAGGATGATACAGAATGTGTTAAAAGTTTGTACCATTTTTTATGGAAGTCAGCATGACTTAAAATAACCTTATTTAAAAAATTGCAGGTCCCGTGGATGAGTACATGTTGCCATTTGAAGAGGAAATTGGCCAGCATCCATCCCTTGAAGATATGCAGGAAGTTGTCGTGCATAAAAAAAAGAGACCTATTTTAAGGGAGTGTTGGCAGAAACATGCTGTAAGTTTCTGAAGTGAAATTGACTTGAAATTTCAATAAAATCCTTTTTCTCGAGACTTTTATTTGCGAACACTTATGAGCAAAGACTATTTTGTAACAGTGATTTCCATATGTATCATGAGTAATGGAGTACTGGCAACCAAGTGGCTGTAATGGACCTGTAGAAACTATACTAGCTTAATACCATGATGCTGTGGTCTTGTAAGTCTCTTTAAGAAAGGGAAAAATGAGTTTTTCTTTTTTTTTTTTTGGAGGGGGGGAAGGTAGAGCAATTGGGGTTAAGTGACTTGCCCCAGGTCACATGGCTAGTAAGTGTTAAGTGTCTGAGGTCGCATTTGAACTCAGGTCCTCCTGCCTCCAGGACCGGTGCTATATTCACTGCACCACCTAGCCGCCCTGAGTTTGTTTCTTGAATGGTTTTTACGCAGTATTGTGCTTGGGAGGTAGGGACCACGCCAAACAGATCTAAAGGGAAAAAGTTCCCTTGCAAGGAGACTTAAATTTGGGTTTTGACCCTGGGGTGTATAGGGTTCAATGGTCAGCCATCTCTGGTTTTTATTTTGTGTCTAGCTGAGGTGCAGCATTGGAAGAGCCTTGCTCCGAACTTTGAATCCGGATGACTGAAGGGAGTTTCTTTGCTCTTGATGTCTCCCTTCCAGGTCAGCTTTGGCAGTTAAAAAAACCCTTCCTGATCATTTGGTTCAGTAGATGGAGTAAATATTTAGTGGCACTTCAGTGGTACAGACTCAATAAAATGTGTGGACTGACAAGTTAAATCTTGGATTCAGATCAGGAAAATGACATATTGAATCTTTTTTCTTTTTCTTTTTTTTTTCAGGGAATGGCAATGCTTTGTGAAACAATAGAAGAATGTTGGGATCATGACGCGGAAGCCAGGTTATCAGCCGGCTGTGTGGGGGAAAGGATTATTCAGATGCAAAGACTAACAAATATTATCACAACCGAGGACATTGTGACTGTGGTCACCATGGTGACAAACGTTGACTTTCCTCCCAAAGAATCCAGTCTATGATAATTACATTGCTTGTTCACACTGAGAAACAGGACTCGGAACTGGAGCTGCTGAGCTAAGGAGACTGCTCACAGTTTAAAGTGTTTTCTGTGTGAAACAGTGGTGAGTCTTTCGGGAGTGGTGGGAAGGCATCCCTCCTTCAAAAAGGTGGGTCTGGAAGACCTCCTGCATTCCCCACATGGACTTGAAGGACATATGACCGAGTGAAGAGGCAGACTCAACCAAGAGACTTGTCAGATGTACATGAAGAATGTGGCCCTCTACGGATCATATGGACCTGTCTAATCAAGCATTTAAAAACTGACGTTGAATTTCTTAATGTCTGTCGGAAGACACTAATTCCTTAAATGAACTACTGCTATTTTTTTTAAATCAAAAACTTTTCATTTCAGATTTTAAAAAGGGTAACTTGTTTTTATTGCATTTGCTGTTGTGTTTATATCAATGACTATTGTAATGCCAATATGACACAGCTTGTGAATGTTTAGTGTGCTGCTGTTCTGTGTACATAAACAGTCATCAAAGTGGGATACAGTAAAGAGGCTTCCAAGCATTACTTTAACCTCCCTCAACAAGGTATACCTCAGTTCCACGGTTGCTAAATTATGATTGAAAACACTAACAAAAATTTGAATAATAAATCAATCCATGTTTTGTAAAGACGTATTACAAATCACTGTGTTATTTAAAAAAAAACAAACAAAAGGGTAAGCTATGCTTTGTGCCAACAGGAAGTGGCCATTCCTAAAGCAGTGTTGTAAGCCTTTTCTTGTGCTAGCTCATGTTTAAAAAAAAATGCTGTTTTTTGAAATGAAAACCTTAATATCATTTCCCTACCTCCCATCTCCTTCTCCTTGTTTTTAGTTTAAAGCTTCATCTTACCTCCAGTTCCCAAAATAATACATATACTTATTTTACTTAAATACTATTTAGGTTTGCTGTGTCTGAGGAATATTTGAAAATGTAAAGCATGATTTTTTTTTAAAGTTTTTTAAGTGAGCTGTGACACTGGAAAGCTCTTAGTTTTCTTATTAATTTTTTAAATAGACTTTTTCCTATTTATGTATGTACAGTCTTAGTGTATTTTCTTTCATCTAACAGTATGCAGTGCATTCTGTATCACTGTTTCAAGGATCACCTCAGGAAGCTTCATTACCCAGAATTCCTCACTCTCTGCTTTGAGACTTATAACTAGGTACACTTTTGCTTGGTGCCATCTTGTCAGAGTAATATTTGATGTCTGTGATGTGTAAAAGATTATCCTAGAATAAGTTATACATTTTGGACACAGATTTCAGATATTACTGCTAAAAAAAAAATCAGGGATAACAAGTTAAGCTTATAACTTCAAATATGCAATGAATTTAGAGGTAACCAATGTTGATGTAGGTAGCACGGCCTAGCAAAACAAATATGACAATGTTAAAATTATTTTCAAAAATAATTCCAAGACTGATTTAAGATAATCCATGGCTTATTCTTGCTAAAAAAAAAAAAAACAACACACACACACACCCCAGGACTGATAGTAAATAGGTGCCAAAGTGCTTTTCATAGGAGAATGATTAGGTCCTTCTTCAGCATATACAGGCCAAATTCAGATGAAATGGTTTCTAAAATCTCTAGATTACTGACCAGTGCTAGCCAGTATTATGAGATACAATTTTGTCAGACCTTTTTTTAAAATCATGCATTAATTTTATAAAGGAGTTTTTTTTTAATGTCACTATCAGGAGCTCACTGTGAATGTGTTATATTCAGATGGTTATTTAAGACCACACAGTACAGTTCATTTTACATATGATATGCGCTTCATCTCTGGGAACAGTAACAAATTAATTATTTATGAGACTTAGGTCAACACACTCTAAGCAGGGAGGGGAAGAAGGGTAATTGCAATGTTGTTTGTATTTAGCATCCCATCCAGAACCGTTCCGTTTGCCGTTTGTCCCTCTCATCACTTGGGTTTCATTGTAGCCATAAAACGCCCATTTCAACGTTGAATGCTTCTGCTTTATGTGTTTTAGCAAAGCCAACTGCTTGGGCTCCCTCCTGATTTCTTGATTTGGATTTTGTTTTGCTTCCATGTTCTGACACAAATCAAGAAGGGAACCCGTTGAGGAAATTTGAATACATGATGGAACTATTTCTACGTTTTAAAGGTTTATTTCTACTTGTTTTCACTGTTCAGCCCTCTTTTTAAAAAACAAACAAAAAAAACCACACCCAACTTAAAAAACCAACACCAAGGGGTATCATGAATGTTTGGCTTATGTGAGCACTAGAGGTAAATTTTATAAAACTCATTAGCAAAAATATATGATGTTTTTCTCTTCATGGTAGAAAAGAAATGAACCCTGTTTTTAGAACTCCTGGATATTGTACTTAACTGTAGTTAGCCAATTTTATGACTTGTATCCTTTTGAAAACTATGTTGGTAGTAAAATACTTTTATAACTAGTGAAGTAAGAATGCTTCAGTGACCTGTCCTGATTCCTAGTCATGTTAAGACTTTGTTTTGCAGGGCATTTTGTGTTTGGTTTACAGTCAGTGCAGAAGGGGGCAGGCTAACAGAAGGAAAGTCTGAGCTTGGCCTAGGAATACTGGGAAAAAAAGGAAGATGGAAGAGAATGAAAACCGTGACCTTTGTGGTGGGGTTTTTTTGTGACCCTAATAACTTTTTTCCTCATGTATATGGTGCTCCTCATGGCTCATCTTGTATTTTGCCTTTCTGATACCAAGTCAGACTCGCTGCTCTAACATATACTCTTTACCTTGCCCAGATCTACGAAAGAGGATTGCTGTATGACCAACTGCCATAGGACTGATGGATTAACCAGTGTTTGGCTTTACTGGAAGTCTATGCCCTGCACAGCTCTTGTATGTATTTAGATGCTAGGAAGTTTTTAGCATGTGAAGTGTGATTACTATTTGAACGTTTATTACAAGTACCTTATGAATTCCAGAACAGAGACTGTGCCTCTTAATTGTTGATCCCTTGAATTTGCACTATCCTTTATGGTGACATTTAAAAAAAAACAATCAGGAAAGAAATGGACTATCTTACTAAAAAACAAAATTCATTGTGCATGGAATTTTTTAAAAGTCACTCCTTTTCTTACACCCACCACCCCAACAAAATAACTTCTAAATTTATCCCAAAACATTGGTGGGGAAGTATACCCTGACCAGGTTCATTAGAATAAATTTAAGAAAAATGTTTCACCACTGATTTTTCCACTTCCTCTTTTTTTTAAAAACCTTTTTAGCAAATTACTTTTTAGGAACATTTGGTATAATATGCATAAAATTATTTACTGATTTATGGGCAAAATGATACAAGTAGCATCCTTGATTGAACATCATTTACCTCAGATATCCAACCAGCAGTACGTTTTTTATGCAGTCTCAATCCATACACTATTTGTTACCTCTCAAAATATTGGTAAGCAATTATTTGAGCTTTACTCTCTGTATTTCTTGTCAGTGTTTTGGGCACAGGTTGTTGTACTACTGTCAAACTGTACTTGCTATTTTTCTGCAAGTATATAACAAAAAATACAAAAAAAAAAGCCCCACAAAACCCCACCCTGAATAAAAGTGATTGTTAAATATTGTAAAAATAAAATGTATGCTATCCCCACTCCACTTTCCCCGAAGTTAAATAAAAAATAAGTGACTACTGTATGATTTGCATATGCAGTTTTTTTTCCCCCTGTAGCTGTATTGTCCTTAGAAGCAGCTTAGACCTACTGATAAGGTCTTGGCACTGTATGTCAGAGATATTGGACATTGAGATTTTATGGAGGCAGGTGGGGGGGGCAGGTATTTAAGAGCAGAGAGAGTTTATTATACCCTTTTCTTTATGTCTTCCCTATCTACTCTTCCCTGTTCTCCAACAACTTGTACTATTTTTAGCTCAGCCGGCATGATGATTTTTTTCTCCTTAGGTGGAAGCCATTAGTCTGGCATAGGTCAAGCAGCCTTTTTAAGTTCAGATGTGGAAATATGGCCAAAGGATTATGGTTATCAGAATTGTAATGTAGACACATTGTTCAGTAGAAATGCACAAAGAATGAAGTACAATTATTTGTGTGGAGGCCCTCTCAGACCTAAGCTAGTTCACTTTTTAAAACGGTCGGGCAGTGGGACTAAGATGTAAAATGTTTAAAAACGGGACATGGTTCTATGGGTTTTGGTTATTCATAAGATCACAGAATTAGAACTGGGCAGGACCTTGGCACACTCCATTCACCTCCCCACATTGGACAGGGATGCTTTTAATATCTTGATGACTCCTCGCCCTTTGAAACTCCTCAGCAGTAAGGGACATGAAAATTAAGTTATACGATGTTAGAGCTTGAAGGGAGTCACTCATTTCACAGATAAAGGAACCAAGACCCCCGAAAGTCCAAGATTTTTCTAGAGTCCTATACATGGCTAGCGAGATTCCTGACCAGAATACAGGTCTGCTGATAAGTACATTGCTCTTTTAACTAATTATTGCCAACTACTAGCATTCTACCTGTGTCTTCTAAAATCAGCCAGGGCCTAACTTTAAAGATAGGAGGAAAAGTAAGACGGTACATAAAGGATAACATATTAACTTTTATTTTGACCTTTCTCTGTTGACTCACTTGTTTAATTTTATTGTATGAACAATAAGCACGGTGAGATCTTGTGTCCTCTACATGGCAATTGTGTGATGATAAAAAAGATGTCTTCTGCTTTGGAACATCAGTTATCAGTACCCTCTGTTGAAGACACTCAGTCCATGTGTAGATTATTCTCATAAAGTTTTTATAGAGATGGGAAAGGAGGCATATGGGTCAGAAGCTACTGATGTTCTCATTTACCTTTTTAGAATGTTATGGTTTGAAGTTTTTTTCCTAACTTTTTCTCCTTTGGGTATCTTTAACACCACCCAAACTGTGTTAATTTACTATTTAAAAACAAAACCAAAGCTTTTGGAGTGGTAGGTTAAAATACTGCCTTATTAAAGTTCCTTTGTTTTCCTTGTCCAAATTATACAAATTGCAGGTAACTATTCAGTGATTCTCTCTGATCATTAATATCAAATGAGGCATAAAATGGAGATGCATATACTTTCCAAAGGTGTTTGCCTCTGTCATAAGAGATTTAACAGTGACCAGTTTTAATGGGGATTCCCTGTAGATTGTTAGGTCTTCTGGATAGTCCTGTTCATAAGGTGACATCATACTGACTGCATCAAATCTCAGAATATCAGTTTCAGGGCTTTCCAAAGAAGATCTATAATCATGAATCTGACTTAACTTTTAACATTGGAAAAACCAAATAAATGAAGAATGCCAATTGTTCATATTATGATACGCAGTTGGATGAGTTACTTAGATAAGTGTGTTTATTGGTACCTCTATTTTTGGACAGACTTTGCAAGTAGATACTGGATTCAGAGTTTAACCAAGAGGAAGAAAGTGGCTGGATTGACTTGGAAATTAAATGACTCCAAACTCCTCCCTATGACAAAGGCCCGTTTTCAATTTTCTGGTGCTACTGTGTAACTGTTAAGTAATAGAACTCTAGAGTGTTCAAAAAACTGAGGCTGCTTTCACCTGAAGCATAATGGACATAAACACAGTGATTATGAGCAGGCAGCACAGCACATTAGACGAAAAATTACACAGAAGTGGTATAAAGGATAACTAAAGGAAATTTTAAAACTTTGAAATAAAAAAAAGTGAGTAGGGGCTGGTCATATGGTGAGAGCAAGAGATAACTACTGGATAGCCCATGTGTTTCTTGGCATCCTGAGATAGCAAAACTTGAGACAGGCATTTGCTTGCTGGGTGTGCCTCAGAGAACATGATGGGAACACCGTCTTGCCTTTTTTTTTTGAGAGTAATAGTATTTGTTTAGATGTTCAAAGTATTCAGACATATTTCTTTCCTATGATTTTTAATAAAAGAACTAAATCACGTGTGTAATACCCATATTGACACATGGATTGCTCAATTCACTATTCAAGGCCATGTGACACTTTGCTTGATATCAGTCCCCCTGCTATGAGGTGATGGTAGTGGAAGAAGCAAGTAGACTGGACCAGGTTGTATGAGAGACCTTATATTGACATCTAACTCTTTTACACCTTAATATACTCTGCAGGAATAAATGCAGAGCAAAACAGATGGCACATGGATGCAAGTATTTCTGGTTGAAAAGTCTCTTTTATCCAGCTTAAAGATTTCTAGGGATGAAAAATTAAATAATTTGGTCGTCAGCTATTTGAACCTACACTGGGTAGTATTAAATCAGCCTTGCTAAAGTTTTCTCCATTACTTTTTTTTGTAGCTTGTTTTCAGTTTGTTATTAATGCATGTGATGACAGTAAAGTACAGTGAATTAAAAAGTGAAAGCAATATTTTCAGTATGAGTCTTTCTCTGCGGTCTTGGGGAGAGGTGTTGGAAGGGATACATCAGCTTAATAATTCCCAAGAGACAGACTGAGTGGGGTGATACTATATTTTAACAACTACACTGAAACTGATGACTTTGATAGTTGATTTTTAACTCTTTTTAGACTAGAAAGGAATACTACTACTTTGTTGACTAAATATGTATATGGATTTTTAATACCTTATTTCACAGGAACAAAGGGGAGAAAACTGAAGGTATGTTATATCAATAAAGATTTCCAATCTATAGAAAGTGAGTGCCAATTGAAGATATTCCTTTAAAAGTAAACCATCACACTTGGTTTTTTGAGAGTAACAAAAGGGTATATCTAAGGATCACTAGTGTACTGTAAAATTCAAAATTGACTTTTGACTAACTTAAAATCTCACATGTTCCCCTAGTACCTTTTGGAGCAACGTGGATAAGAATGTGTTACACTAAGGCAGCAGTTCTCAACCTGGGGGTCGTGACCCCTTTGGGGCTCAAACGACCCTTTCCCAGGGGTCCCATGGGTCGCCTAAGACCATCAGAAAACACCTATTTATTTCCAATGGTCTTAGGAACCGAGACACGGCTCTTCTATCCATCTCCAGGTGGGTCCGCCCACATGCAGATACGCCCACATAGGAGTATTAAAGGGTCGCGGCATTAGGAAGGTTGAGAACCACTGCACTAAGGCATCAGGAAGAACATGGGTTCAAATTCTACCTGTTGACATCTACTACCTTACCAGCCATGGACAAATCATTTAGCTAATTTCAGACTACTCTAATACTCTGGTTTATATAGTGTATTGAAGCATTGTTTTGGAAACCATCAAACTTAACAGAAAAGCCTTATTACCACCTCAAATTCTGTTAACCATGGAAGGAAAATACATCCATAGTTCTGCTTCAGAAATATAGCCACATTCCAAAATACATCCATAGTTCTTTATTTCAGGAAACTGTTCTCACTACTGGGGTTCTTGTGAAGATCAAATTAGATGTTATTTATAAAAAGCACTGAGCACAGTACCTGGGCACATAGCTGGCAGTATAAAAATGCTTATCCCCTTTTCTCTTCCCTTATTTAGAAACACGAATGGTTCTCAATGAAACTACCCTCCATCTGAGGTTTTAAAAAAGAAGGGTATTCTATCTATTCACACTTCTGAAATGCTGGAAATTAGTACCACTGCTAAGAGGAATATGTATAGTGGTACTGGTAAGAAAAAAAAATGCTCTTGTCCTTAAAGGTTTGACCTTCTGCTTATAAATACACAGACTACTAGCACAGCAGGATTTGATAAGAAGATTAAAGTTTATTCTTTTCTAATGTTTTAACTAAAAACATGTTCCTCAAATGCATAAAAATACACAAAGCCAAACAGAATTACAAACTTTGAAATCTAAATATAACAAAAATCATACACAGGAGACAACAAAATCCAAAATTGTTTTAACAGTTCAGTAATGTATAAAGATGACCTATCCACTCATCTGTAGATATTTAAGAAACAACTCAAGTTTTTATTATCTTTTAAATTTTAAAGAGGGGCTTGCTAAAGACTACATAAAGAACACGTCTTATAGAAAATGCTCTTATCATTCAAGAAATTTTACAAGTCATAATGCCAACTTTTACAACTCTGGGAGCTCTTTGCTTTAAAGGGGACATAACTGGATTTTATTCAGATACCTAAACTGCTGATCAAATTATAACCAGCTCAGTGAAGATGCTGCCCACTGCCTAACATCTGTAGGGCAGTTTGGGTACTTTTGTAGAGCATCCATAATTTGATTGTTGTCCAAAAGCAATTTCACCAGTTGGTATTCTCTCTGTGTATTTACTGCTGTTCTCTCCATTGCTTTTACTAATTCTAGTTGCTGTAAGTGTTCAAATGCCTAAAGGGAGAGAAATATTTCAAGTTAAATGAGCAACAACAAAAAACAAAGTTAATCCTCTGACTACTGATATTTTCTGGTTCGATGGGTAATATAATTTGCTTGACACCTTGACTCAAGAATATCCCTTGAATGAAAGAGCCTCCTTGCTAACTTGTACTGATCTGTATAGCTGCATAACAAAAATCTCATTTCTTACCACTTATCAAAGAGGAAAGGATTACTAACCAGTCATTAATATCCAATAAATTACATATGCTGCAACTCATTTATTCTGAAATGGTTCATCTGTAACTGTAGAATAATAAGTTTTAAAGGGATTTCAGGTACTGGCAAGGAGTTTTGGTGGTCTAGGATTTTTTTTTGTGGTGGCGGTGAGGGACGTGGGGAGGGGGTGAGGAGAAAGTGGGCTACCAGGCCTGTTCTATAGTTCCTGAGGATAACAATTTCACTGAATGGAGCACTGGAAAGGATGCTTCTTTATCTCCTCCAGACAAACTCCCCCAGCTTTGCTGGGGGGATGAGCTAGAAGAGAACTGAAGGAACTTGGTCCCAAACCAAGAAAAGTACACGCTTATCTGCTTAAGGTAGCCACTCTCTCTCCTTTTGCCTAACTTCAAACTTCTGCCTCAAGAGTCCCAGAGACCCTCTTTGGTCTTTTGATACATTTGTTATTCTTTATATTTTAGACTGTATTTCTTACAATCTGTTATCCTGGAACTCATCCTTTTGTCTTTCAAATTTTGTGCTTGTAATCAATCAGTAGGCATTTATCAAGCAGCTACTATATGTAAGCATTATGTGACATTCTGGAGATCCAAAGTCAAAATACTTTACTTTCTGAGCTCAAGGAGCTTACAAACTATTGTAGGAGACAAATGTACATATATAAGTATACATAAATTATATATAACTTCTTTAACAAATTTAATATCTGAATTACTAGAAGGGTTCAGATATTCCTCAGAGAAGAGTAGGGGTAGCAATGCTCTCCTCCCTAATGTTACTAGGAATAAGGATAGGTCTTGTTTTTATAAGATGCTGGTAAATTTACCTATCTAAACTTCTCTATTCTTAGAACTTCTGTTATACATGACCAGCAGACACTGGGAAAAAAGTTAAGCCTACAAAACATTTTGGAGTGCTTGGCAAAACTAGAGTATTCTGGTATTGAAAAACTGTTTCACTGACTAAAAAAAAAAAGCCTAACACTAAAGGGTTCCATATATACTAACTTAGTAATACTCTCCTGCTTTCCTCTCAATCCTTACACATTTAACTTAGCAGAATTTTTTGGGTAGATACACTCTATACCACACTGCTTTAAAGCAACGTTACTGGGATTATGAAGTTACTGACACATTCTACTTGCTGGTCTAATCTAAAAACTGTTATCAGGAGTGACTTGAGAGCATTTGCCACCTTGAGCTTCCCTGTCACATTTATAGCCTCCTATGTGAAACTCAGTTTACCTCTAACTCTTCTTTGCCTTGCTGTTCTCTCAGAGAGCTAGTATATCTTTGGCCCAGAGGGAGACAAAACAATTTAAAAGCTTTCTGCCTAAAGTGTCTGACCTAATATCTCATAGACCTTATTTTCCATGAGTAGGAAATTTTAATTATTAGAAAACCTTTTGCTACATGATCCTGAGAGAATCAACTTTTCTGGGCTCCAGTTTCATTTGTCTAACATGATGAGGTGAAACTAGATGATCTCTAAGGTCCTTTCAAAACCATAACATTTCAAGTATATGAATGATACATCTCAATGAATTTTTCTTCCTAAAACCACTGGCTCCTTAAATTAGCTGCTGGAAGTGACAAAACTGGATTGGAAGTGAAAAGACATGGCAGTTTTTACAATAGAATGACTAAACATCTAATTCCATGACTGTATGTACCTATAAGTAGACAGTAGAGGGCAGCATGCCTCCACAAAAGAAAACCAGATTTACATGGCTATACAGTATTCTTACTTTTTCTTGTCTAAGAGATAACATTTCCTGTGATAATTTCATGCAAAGGATTTTTACTTCTTCAACAAACCTCATGTGAAAGAGCTCTCTCTTAGCACATCATGTAAGAGAAAAAAATTTCTATAGAAAATGGCAGAAAAACCAAATCTTACCTTCATAACAACGGGTTTTTCAAAATTATAAACTGAATGGGCCTTCCTTTGAATAAACTTCTGAAATTCTGTGTTAAAACAAATGACATTATTGAGTATGTCTGGGACGCAAAAAAGTGACCAGTCATTACAAAATTATCAATGATCAAAATTATCAATAATCAAGATAATCAAATTCTCTTACCATTATAAACCATTTGAAAGTTAAAAGGTTCATCCTGATAAATGTCATTTAAATGTTTCATTGCTATAAGAAGACAGATTTCTAACACTGAAAGACCTGAAATGAGAAAGAAATAAAATTTAAGTAGTCGCTGTTCAGTTGTGTCTAGCTCTTCATGATACCAATGGACCACAGCACTCCAATACTGGCCATGGGGTGGGTATTCTTGGCAAAGATACTGGAGTGGTGTTTGCCCTCTCCTTCTCCAAAATTTCAGTACCACTAGTTAACATTGCATATTATGAAAGTGTGTTCAGTAGACAGAAATAAGTACTATGCTGGAAGGAACCTCCAAGGCCATGTAGTGCAACCTCCCTTTACAGATAAGGAAGTACCTGCACCAAAGGTCACACAGACAAGCTTTGGGAATGGGTGTTTGGTTGGATCTCAGGTCTTCCTGCTCCAGATCCAGTGCATTTTCCACTGACTAATGTTACGAAACTTGATTTCTATAAGAAAACCAATCCTATTTATTTCTTTACAAATATACTAAGTAAAACAAGTGAAGAAAAGCTTAAAATCGCTTTCATTAAAGAGGCCTTCAATCTGATTTCATATAGACCACTAAGTTTATAAACTGAAATATAATTTCATATCACAAGCACAAAAAATGTAGCTATCTTACCATGTACAATATTTGCTTTAGAGTCCATACTACACAAATGGTTTGCCTCTACCAGGTCTGTTGGAATAATAAATGGGCGAGATGACGTTATGTGACTTAAAGCAAGCATCTAAGAAAAAAATGGGAATTAGAAAAAAAACAAATTACTCAGTGTGGGAACTTTGGTGATAACAATAAAGCACCAATTCATATTTTGGAGCCTTGGTCTTGGTGAAAGATTAAAAATGAGTGACTAGGAGAGGTACTTTCAGGTTTCATTTCCTATCAAAGCACTTCAACTCTAACTGTAAGTGATAAAAAAAAATGAGGTGACTAAAAACCCAAGTTGCTTATGAAGTCTTGAACCACTTACAGAGGTAATTATGAATTTTTCTAAAGCATGAGGCTTTGGAGGGGGGGCAAGGGAAACAGAGAAGACAGCTAAGCAAGGATTTTGTTTCTAGGTTCAAAATTCCCTCACAGTAACTTGAAGGCCATGTTCATGGACTGAAGTCCATATAAACTTGGTTTCTTTGCTATGAGTTTCATGCATGAAAGAATTCATTTATTTGACAAGTTTTTAATGAAAATCCGTATAAAGGTGTTATGCTACAGGAGTCATGAAGCCTATAAAAATGAAATAGTTCCTGCCCTTTTGAAATTTAAAATCTGTTAGTGAAGATAAGCTACACAAAAACTATAAAATCAAAATAGAATGTGATAAAATTTCAGCAAAGTTTTATAGTGCTACAAGAGTTTTCAGGGGGGCGGCTAGGTGGCGCAGTGAATAGAGCACTTGCCCTGGAGTCAGGAGGACCTGAGTTTAAATCTGGCCTCAGACACTCAACACAGTACCAGCTGTGTGATCTTGGGCAAGTCATTTAACCCCAATTGCCCTACCTTCTCCCAAAATAGCAAAAAAAAAAAAGTTTTCACGAATCAAGTTAACACTTTTTTGTTCAAATGGCTTGACTTTTGGTTGACTGATAGCTTCTCTCTTCCCCACCATTTCCCCCATCCCCTTCCCATAGTTTTCAGCAGAGACCCTTTACAATCTGACCCTACTACTGGTTTCTTCTTCCTTGCCTACAAACACATCAGTCTCCTCTATCCTTATAAAAACCTTTGGGTACTGTCAAGCTATTGCTCTCTATCTCTCTTCCCTTTTTTCAGCCAAACTCCTAGCAAAGACTCTCTAGTCTAGTCTCATCTCTACATCTTCTCATTTCACTTTCTTCTTCAAACCCTTGCAATTTAACTTCTGACCTCATCACTCAACTGAAATTGCTCTCCCTAAGGTGACAAAATTAATGCAGCCTTTTCTCAATTCTCATCTTTTTTTTGACCTCTCTGCAATGTGACATCTGGACCACCTCTCTCTTCATGGATTCTCTTTCCTCTTTCGGTTTTTATGATAATGTTCTCTTGATTTTCTTGTCTGTATGACAACTCCTCAACCAACTCTGCTGGATCATCCACATATCACCTCAGTGTGAGGTAGAATACCCCCAAGCTCTGTCCTGAATCCTCTTCTCTCCTCCCTCTAAAGCATGAGAACACTGACATCACCAATCAATCCCCTTGGGTTAAATTATCATCTTAATGATGATGATTCCCAGATCTAAATATATACAGCCCTTATTTCCTTCCTGAGTTTCATGTCTTTTTCACACAGGCATATAATGTGTAACTCAAATTCAAAAATCCAAATCAGAACTCATCTTTCTCTAAAATCTCACCCTTCTTCTAAATTACTATTTGTTGAAGACAATAATCTCCCCCAATTCAATCCATCTCTCCTCCCCCCACGGCTACCCATGGGGGCTACCCAGAGCACAGGTAAGTGCTTGGGGACATGCTCAAAACTTAGCCGCAGACTGCCCTTCCAGCAGTCTTTTACAATATTACACTTTCTCATCAATGCCTTTTCACTACTTATCCTCCATGGTTGCGATGCAAAACCTAGTTTTTTAAGGCTCAGCGCAGTCACGGGTTTCTACCTGAAGCTTTTCCAGCTGCCAGCAGCTTCCCTCCTACCCCAACTCTTTCACCTAGAATGTACTTTTGATCTGTGTTCCCTACTCCAAACAGATTATGAGGGCCTCAAAGACAAGGGTTGTTTCATTTTTGTCTTTGTTATCTCCACCACTTAGCACTGTTTGAGACACAGCGAGAACTTAATAAATGTTTATAAAATGATTTGTCTCCCTATTCTGTTTTTTTGGTAATTAGAGATCTATTATTTTTCTACACCTTTGCAACCCCTCCCTCCATTGGATAACCTGTCAGTTCTCAATACCCCAAACACATCACCTACAGCAAAAGCGTCCTCTCTGTATATATTTGATCTTGTTCAACTGTTTTTTCCATCTATTTTCTTCAGCACTATTTTCACTTCATTAAGCAGCTACCTTTTAAGATTTTGATATTAATAGTTCAGATGTGGCCTTGATAATAGAACAATATTTTCAAAATCTCTTTACATGTCTTTTCTACTTTTTACCTTACGTTTTCATTTTTCTCTCATATACTTAAATGCCCTTGGTATGACTTTTGTGTAAATGGGTCTCTCACCGAGCTTTTTAAAACTTCATTTTTCTTCCACTGTTTCTCAATGTTTTATAAGAAAATACTGCTCTTAATTTTTCACCATCCTTCTTTGTAAGGTCTTTCGATGTTATGAAGTTCACATTCTAAATCTGTATTGCCCTCTGCTATTCTCTCTTCCTATTTGGTAAAGAGATCAAGTGTTTCCTGGCCTTTTTGTCTCCTCTTTATGATAAATTTTTTACATTTATAACATCTTATGGGAAGTAATAATTTGTGCTGATGTCCAGATTTCCATCTATTTCTTATTTTCTGTCAACGTTTCATTGAAATAGGTTAGTTTGAAGTTGTTTCTATTAGTATGTCACACATCTTTTCCTCATTTTAAAATTTCATTGAACTTTACATTAATTTTTATCTTTCCTGTAACCAGCTGTTATACTCCCAATTTAATATTTATTTGTTTACCGACAAAAATCCATTTTATCTTTTGGCATTTGGTGCTTGCCATATCCAGTGCCTTTCTTGAAGAAAATATTAATGATATATCAGCATGAAGCTTTCCAAGTCTACGAGCCATTGGCCTCTCAAACCATGTTTTCCTGAATCATATTTGCCAATATACTTTTCACCTCTGCAACAAATTACTCTTAAAGTATAGGCTGATTTCATCTTGAGACTGAGTTCTCTGAAGCATTGGTCTTCCTTTTCATCCTTGACAACAGATTTTGATATACAACCTGAAATTATTTTTATGGTGGCCTTTTTATAAATGCTTATGATGAGTAGGGTAATAAGCCATGACTAAATGTCCCATGATGTGATTTTCCTTGTTGTCTTTGAATGCACAATAAAACCAATTCCACCATCTCTTTAATTTGCCTCTTCAAAGGAAAATTTGCAGGTCCATTCTTTCAGTTAGCTGTACCTACCTCACAACATAAATGTCAATCCTGATATGATTTAGTGGGCAAAGACTTCAAATTTAAAGTTATCTCCAGGAGTTAAAGTATTATTTCTAGACTAACTACAAACTCAATGATTCTTAGCAAAATTTGGTCCCCTTCTCCCTCATGTTACTTAGGAGGAGAAGCATGGGATTGAGGTTAACTTTGCATTTTCATTGATTTTTGAGTTGTCATGGTCAAAGAATTCATCACCAAGTGACCAGCCTCCTGGTGACTATGCCTCCCATACTTAGCTAGGTCAGCTCTTTGCAGCCTGGCAGTCACTAGCAGCCCTTCTGCTTCTGGGGAAGTGCTTGCCTCCGTCTGTGGCTGTATGGTAGTGGGTCACATCTCCAGCCTCCAGAAGAAAGAGAAGCAATGAGGCAGGCCCTTAAACTGTGGTGGTCCTATCCTTCCTGCAGGGACAGGAAGAAAACAGGGTGCCTTCCATGTGGCTGCACATTTCTCCTAACTGCTCTCCAGGTTTCAGAAGGAGGAGCCTCCAGAGGGAAAATAAGAGGAAAAACTGTAGACTGGGGGTGGTTGGGGAACTTTCCTTAAGACTATGAACCTTCCATCTGGTGCCATGCTTGCTTCACCAGGAAGAGAAATTGTGCCTTTCACTTAATGATTAACACACATACCTACCTATATACTTCACTTGCCTGTGATTCTGAAATCCTGGAGGTCATCATCCAAAACCCACTCCCCAGCCCTCTTAACCCTCCTACCCAAAATTCAACCAATTGCTCATCAGTCCTTCCACTGTGCCCCTTGGAATGTCTGCTCCACAGATAACAAACCTGCTTTCACCTCAAATCTTGTCTTTTTCCATCTGGTTCTCACTGAGACCTGGTTCCCTCAAAGACACAGCTTCTATAGCCACCCTTTCTAGCACTGGCTGCACCTTCATTCATTCCCCTTACATCACTGATTGAGGTGGGGGAGTTGGAATATTCCTTGCTCCCAATGGCTACTTTCTCTTCCTTTTAACTTTCCTCTGTCTCCTCTCCTCCTCTGAGGTCCAAACAATCCATCTCTTCCACCCTTATCAAAACCCTGGGTAGCTGTTGTCTATACCTCCAGGTCACTCTCCTTCCTTCCTCAATAAATTCAATATACGACTCACAATCTTCCTCTCCCTGCCCAAGATGTGCCCTCATATGGGAGGAGAGATACTTCAACATACATAATATCTCTAAAATGCCTTTACTATTCAGTTCCTCAATTTACTCATTTTCTGTGACCTAACCCTCCATCCCATCTCAACCACACTCAAAAAGATGGTCATACTCTTGATCTTGCCATTAACCACAAATGCACATCCCTCATGTTCAAGGACTCTGAAATTTCTATCTGATCACAAACTCTTGGCTTTTCACCTCTTCCTCTGTCTTCCCATATCAAACCCTTCTGGTCATCTATATCATGTCCTCTAATTCCTCAAACCCCCACAGTTCTAAGACCATCATTCCTGCACTAGCCATTCTCTCCTCCTTTCTCCCATCTTAACGTCTTGGTAAACAAGTTCAACTCTACATTGTCCTATGGAGTTCATTGTCGTTATCATACCAACAGTTTTGCCCTGCCAAGTGTCTCTCTTGGATCACTCTCCCCTGCCTCTGATCCTACACACGTGCTGTTGAAGGAAGATGAAAATAACGAAACTTTTCTGACTGGGTCTACCACAAATTTATGTAATAACTAGGTCACCAAAGTGATTCTCCTAAAGCGCAAGTCTGTCCATATCACCTCCCTATTCCAGTGGTTCCCTACTGCCTCTAGGATCAAATATAAAATACTCTGTATGCTGTTTAAAGTCCTTCACATCCCAGCCCCACAACCACTGTCTTTCCAACTCTCTTCATAACTCCCATTCCCCTCTATGTACTCTTCAATACAGTGACACTCACCTCCTTGTTATTCCTAGAAAAATAAATTTCATCTCTAAGCTCCATGCCTTTTTTTGGCTGTCTCCCATACCTGGAATGCTCTTGCTCCTCATCTTTGCCTCCTAGCTTCCCTGATTTCAAGTCCTGGCTAAAATTCCACAACAATCCCTTCTACAAGAAGCCTTTCCTCACACCTCTTAACTCTAGTGCCTTCTCCCAGTTTTTGATTTATCCTACATGTATCTGTCTGCATGTAGCTGTTTGCATGCTGCCTCCCCCATTAGACTGTGAAATTCTTTTTTTTTTAAATTTATTAAATTTTTTTTGAGTTACATATTTTCTCCCCGTCTTTCC
>CM053582.1:262548861-262591018 GCA_028627135.1 Pseudochirops cupreus
GTCAATAATAATAATAATAATAATTGCATATATAGATAGATAGATAGATAGATACACATTCTTAACATTTGATTATGGAACTCCAGATTCCAGATTCTTTCTCCTCCTCCCTCACACCCATCCCCACTGGAGGGACAAGCAATCAAATAGACTGTGAAATTCTTAAAGACAGGGACAGGCTTTTGCCTTTCTTTATATCCCCAGTGCTTAGCACTGAGCCTGACACATAATAAGTGGTCAATAAATGCTTACTGGCTGAGAAGGTCCTATTCTATATATATTCTAAGATGAGAAGTGACAACCCAAGCAAGTTAGAAAAAAAGAGAAGTAGATTTAGTAACGAAATACTTTCGTTAACCATGGATAACCACTACAAATAAAAACAAATAAATAAACCAACATAAATAAAGATGTTTCATCTCTCTAGCTGTAAAACAGTTTCTATAGCGTTCTATCCTTGTTGAAGTAGAAGTGAAAGAAACGTAAGGGAGCGAGTTTGTAAAAGCAGTAAGTTCCTGGGTGGTCTCAGCAACAGCAGCTATTGCTTACAGCTCAAATGTATGACAACGTTCATTTCTTTAACCTGATCTCCCAACATTTTAGTGCAGGTGAAATCAAGTAACTATGACCACCAAGGTGAGACTCAAGAAAGAAAAAAAACAGAAAGGAAATGTCACTCAAAACTGACCAACAAGGGTATTTCCTTCAACAATGCAATCAAAACTCACGCATGTCAGCAATGGAAAGAAGTAAAAGGGAGGCAAATTTCACTTCAGTATAAAGAATGCACTACCCAACTGGAGTGACTTCTCAACTCCTGGAGGTCCCCAGGCAGTCATGTATCGGGCCATTCCGTACAGAAGTCATAACTGGCTCGGGTGTTGGCACCTGAGATCCTGTTCAACTCTGAAGACTCAATGAGCTGACTGCACGCACAACCCAAAGTGAACAACGCTCTTCCTCACTTAACCACAACTTGACTTCATACGGCTATCTTCAACGCTTCTGATCTGCTTAGCCATACTGGTATGTATCTGTAACACCAGAAAGCCCTACCTGTTCTTACTGATTTTTATTTAGCAGTTTGTCAGTGTAGGCATCTCATCTATGACAACATCAGCTCATCTAAAAAAGTCCCCTTGTCACCCTTCATAGCATAACCTTAATTAACTATGTCCTACCAACTTATATCTAAAAATGCATGACATTCATTTACAAGTACTTACTGAGCACCAACTATTAATGTTTTCAGTCAGCTGACAAACATTACGTACCTACTATGTGTCTGGTACTGGGGCTAGATACCAAGACAAATAAAACAATCTCAGACCTCAAGGAGTTTAAATTCAAGACAATTTGTATATATGTGGGCATAAACAAAATAAATGAAAAGGTTTTCTTGGCGGGGAGGGACAGGGGAAAGGGAGATGACAACTGGGAGGGGTTGGTCAGGAAAGATCTCATGATTAATGAATTAATCACTGATGGAATCTCAGAGAACATTTAATAAATCATCTCCACCCCTCCTTCATTTAACAGGTGAGTACTGAAACCCAGAGAGGGTGACTTGCCCAGGGTAACAGATAGTTAACAGCCAGTGGAGAAAGGCAGAATGGCAACTGACTAGATATGATGATGAGGGGCTGGGAAGAACTGAGGTTGATTCTACTAGGCCTCAAAAGAACTAGAAAGTTTAGGGAGAGAGATGGGTTGAAGGAAATAGGAGTTTTGCTTTAAGCTTACTGAAATGGAGATACCAAAGGGGCATACAAGCAGAGGTGTCCAAAAGATATTAGGTGATCTTGGATTAGAGCTCAACATAAAATATGAATAGAGATGACAATTAAATCCACATAAGCCAAAGAAAACACCAAATTAAAGAGTGTAGAAAGGGAAAAGAAGGGAACTCAGGACAAAGCCTTAGGGTGCCTCACCCTTTAATTAGATTGTATGTTTATATTACCGATGAAATAGCAAAAAAAGACTAAAAAGAAGCAGACAGACAAGTGAGAGCACAAAGAGAAAGTACTATTATGAAAATCTCAAGAAGGAAACATATCCAGAAGCAAAGGAGAGTCAATAGTGCAGACCAAAGGTGAAGAAGGATGAGGAAGACTGAGAAAAGACCAAGGAATTTGGGGAAAACTCAGAGCTCATGATTTAAACCACAGATGTCAATCTTGTTGGCTGACACAGATTAATTTATGATTGGGAAACATTTAACAACAACAACAAAAAGACAATATAACACAGATATTTGTTGATGGGGGGATGGTTTAAGTCAATATGCACTGAATCCCTTTCTATTTGAATTTGACACCAATGATTAAAACTAAACAATAATTCCTATATGAAATGGAAGCCTGGCTCTTCTATTTGCCAAAATCTTTTTTTTTTGAGAGTCATATGTCTGCATTATTATTAATGTTGAAAAACAGGTTATGAGAGTGTGGAGGTGGGGGCTTAGAGGAGAAGGAAGAAGGAAAGAGACAGAGAGATGAGAGCCTGGATGGGGTTGATCCTGATTTCTGGGCCTTGGTCCAGGACACACAATGAAGCACAAGGTAAGATGAGGTTCCAGGGAGTGCAGGTTTAGGAAGACATCGGGGGTGGTCAGAGTTACACATCCAACCAGAGGTGGGGGCTGGGATTCTCCTTGGATCAGCAGCACTGATTCCTTTTAGGAACATCCCACTTATTTCAAGTCTTGTAAAATATTAAAGTCTTTGTGCCAAAGAATTCTTTCACTGGCTTTCTAATTTCTTGTACTTTGCTTCTAGTTTCTTTGACTATGCATCCAACTTGTTAAACTGTTGGCTCAAGAGCTGCTACTCACTCCATTAAAGTGATCTGATCCAGATAAGGCTGAAGTGCTGCAGATTTCTGCTTCAGATTAAGTCCTTTAGGGTTCTACTTATGTTTACTATAATATCTTTCATCTCTACATACTTCAAGCTAGGCATTTTATTCATATATTCCAGAGGTTTATAGTCTTCACTGGTGGCTGTCAGCTTGCCCATCAGGTTTGTGGCCATCTTGGAGAATACAGCCCTGTGAAGTCTGCCTTGGCAGGCTCCGTGGCCTCCTTGGCTGTCTCCACCATAGCGTTGTCTACCCACGGAAGGGAGGAAGGATAAAGGAAAAAGGATGAGGAGAGAGGGAGAAGGAGAGGGGATGGGAGGGAAGGGGAGGAAAGGGCAGGGTGAAGAGTCAAGAGAAGGAGACAAGGGAAGGGGTAAGGAGGGGGCCTGCCAAAATCTTTTAACTTGTTAACTTCTTCCTACCAAGTTGTCCAAAAGCCAACATAAAAATAAAATTTAATCAAATAAAACCCTAAGGATTTTAAAGCTAAAAGGGTCTTTATTTAGTAGAGCAGAGGTAAAGAAACTTACCAAACATCAAATGGGCATTAAGGAGCATATTGTAGATTCTAGCCGAGTTATTTTGACTTCAAATTTCATGTTTTTTATATTATACAATGCTATGTAATACTTAGACACTTGAAAAGCTGTTTTAAACTTAAGGGAGAATAAAAAGTGTATTCTTTGATATAATTCAAGTGGAGTATAACTCTAAAACTACAACTATAAGAAAATGAGAATTATTCTGTTAAAATATAAATATAAGGTAAAAGTAAAATGGTAATACATGCCAAATAATCAAGGACCTGATTTCAGTAGTAAGGTCAGACCAACAACCACAAATATTCTGAAGAGACGCCAATCTGTATATGCCAATCTATATTCCATCCTCCAAACCTCCCCTTTATAAAAATCAATTTTCAATAGTTTAAGAGGGTAAAGAGCTGCCTTGTAGGTTAGTATAAAATGAGAAGTAACTGACATCAAAACTAGACTGGGAGGGGAGGAAGGTATAATGGGTAATTGAGAAGGGAGAGTATAAAAGGATCTGTATGCCAAATAAAATTGACATTTGGTATTTGTTTCTGAAGGGATTAGAGAGGAATATTTTAAACTGATTATTTCCTCTTTCTCCCCAATATTTAGCTAAAAATTCCAATATAAGCAAGGAATCTGCTGACATTCGAGATAGCCTTGTTGGCAAGATAGAAATTATGGGCTATCATAGCTGAATAAATCATCTAGTCATATTCTAATGTCATTCCACACACCTCTGCATTTGATACTATTTAGGTCAGCATTTTTATCAGTAACTTTGATGAAGGGAAGGCATGCTTATTAAATGAAGATGACATAAAGAGAAAGAAAGTTAATTGCTGGATTAAAGAATCTAAAATCAAAATGTTGATAGATCAGAATGATACATTAAAATCAAAAGGATGAAACTTAAGAGAAGTAAACATAAAATCCTGCATAGTTGTATACAAAATAGGGAAGCTAAGGTTTAAGTGAAATTAATGTTTAAAATACTGAGAGGTTTTAGTGGACCGCAAACTCACTATGACCAAAGGGTATGATGCTTTTTATAACATAAGGTAAGCATAGTGGTCCAGAACAAAGGACATAATAATCTGATATACTCCGCCCTGCTCAGACTACAACTGGAAGAGAAGGTTCTGTTAAATTCTGAGAGCAAACACTGAACACTGATAAGCCAGAGGAACAAGTCTAGAAGAGAATTCAGATGATTAAAGGTCTACAATCCATTTTATATGAAGGATAGCAGAAAGAAGTAGTTATATTTAGTCTGAAAATTATAAGACAAATGAGTTTTCTTCAAATTTTTTTTTGGATTGTCAGGTAGAAGGATCAGACATTTCTATTTCACTCTAGAAAGGAAATGAAATGGAAAGGTAAATGGATATATATATATATGTATGTATGTAAGTATGAATGTATGTATGTACATATGTATGTTTTGGTTTTAGTTTAAAAAACTATGAGATGATATTTTAAGTATGAGTAGGACTATAGGATAATAGGATACTTTAAGGATGAATAGGAAATCAGCAAATGTGACAGCAGTGGAAGGGATAAAAATCCAAACAAGTAAAACAGTAGCAACTCCTCCTGAGGTAGGAGATATCAGTAGTCTAGTTCAGGATTTCTTAAAATTCTTCCATCTGTGACCCTTTTCCCAGTTCTGCAGTGTTAGCTGGCACTGCATGGCCTGATGGCACACTCGGTGCAAAGTGAACATGCTGTGTTCAGAACCAGGGCTGCAGTAAATTTTCACAATGCAACATGGACAAGCGCTGCCAGAAACACCTCGGATTCATTACGTGTTTGACTTTTAATTTTGGTCATCATGCTTTCAGAAACCTTTTACTGTTGTCAAATTTTTCATGACCCCAACCCACAGTTTAAGAACTGCTGTTTTACTTAGACATGAGTTCATGACAAGGTATTAAAAAGATGGAAACATGAATGGTGCCACATTGTTGAGGGCCTTGAATGCCAGGTAAAATAATATAAACTTTATTCAGCCGCAGGGCGTGGAGTAGGATGGGGTGCACTGCAGGTCTTTGAAGAGGGATGTAACCAAAACTATGCACGAGAAAGAATAATGCTATAGTATTTTAAAACACTATTTGGAGATTGTTAAGGTAAGGAGACCTGTATTAGGACACTAGATCAGAAAGGAGGGAACAGATCAGGAAAATCAATAGGACCTGAAATAGAACAGTAAAATAGGATATGGGATATGGAGAATAAGGATGAGGTAGCAAGGGAAGAAAATACAGGGAGGGGTAAGAAGAAAGGACAACTTATAAATTTTTTCTAAGTCAACATATTCATTTGTGTAAGGATCAGTTTGTATTATACGTTCTCTAATTAGAGTTTTTAAAGCTAAACATAATTACATAACCAAAAAGCTTTCATATACTACCACTAGGTACATTACGCACTTTGGAATCAATATTTAAACACAAAGGCAGGTAGGGAATGAACCACCTATAATTTCTATGTAGGCATATGAAAGTACAGCTATATGAAGTAGTTATTCAAGGGAGCAAATCACTAGCAAACTCTTTAAAAGACCTGGGATCCTGAAGCCTGATCTGGAAGCTCAAAGTTAACAAGTAAAAAAAGAAACAGTTCTGGAATCTCAATTTCCAAAGCTCCAGTCCAGCACACTAGTCCCAAGACCAACATTTCCAAATCCCTCTTTGCTAGATCAGAATTATTCCATGAAAGTATTGTTAGTTGTATATATAAAAATGAATTCAAACATCATTTATATCATAGAAAAGGAAATTTGTGTTTATACACTAACAGTAATTATCATGAAAATCATATTGCTGTATTTTTAAGCAAATACAGTAACATTACAAAAGACAACAAATCACCAATATAAGCTAAAGAGCACAGGAAATAATAACAAAGTTCCTTAAGGTTTTCAGCATATGTTCTAGGAGGGGAAAAAAGAAGTTTAAATATAACATCTCCTGCATTAAGAAATCATACATTCCACCAAGGTTACAGAATTAGGCTGTAGACTAGTCCTACAGTCTTAGACTAACTCCTGTTAAAGACAAGAAAAAGATCTAGGTAGATAAAATGTTAAAGTTCACTTATATTACCAAAGCCCTAGTAATGTAGTTCATAGTTATATAAATCTAACCTAAAACCTGAGTTAAATAAGTATAATAACTCACATTTGGTGGTTGATCTATTAAAGACACTCAGATTAATTATCTTAATTCTTTTTGCTTCCTGGCACTGAATATAAGGAGAGAATCCAATGGTGGGGCATGAAATGACATATTTAACAGAATATCTATGTGTACTGATTCACACACAAGCTATCAGTGCATGTATCATCACGGTATCAGTACTCTGAGAATGCCATTCCAGCATAAAATGATCAATGAGAAACCAAGAGACAGAAGCTTAATTGCAAGAGGGGGCTGGAGGTCAGATGGTGGAGCAATAAAGAGGTTGGACTAAAGTATATTTGGAAGAGAAAGTTACACTTTCATGAAACTAATTGGGACACAAATCTAAAGGCCTCTTCTCTACCCTCATCCTACTTGACTTCTCTCCAGCTTTTGAAATAGGTGACCCCCCCTGTTTCCCCACATTCTGTTTCTCCTCCTTGGGTGTTCTGGGCATGGCTTGTCCCCCATTCTCCTCCCACCTATCTGCCCCCTCCTACTCAGTCTCATCTGTTGATTCATTATACAGGTCCCCAATTGTGGCTACACCCCATGGCTTGGTCCTGAGCTCAATTCTCTTTTCCTTTCTATACTTTTTTACCTGGTGACCAAATAAACTCCCATGGCTTCTATTATCATTTACAGGCAGATGACATCCAGTTCTAGATATTCAAGTCTCTGGTCACCCACGCTCAGTTCTGGGATTCAATTTCACATCACCTATTGGTGAACCCTGTTGGACAACACTACAGGGAGGACCAGAAGCCATCTTAATTAAATATATTCACAACAGAGCTAGTTATATTTATTCCCAACCCCTCCTCACAACTGAATTTTGCTATTACTGTTGAGAGAGCTATATTTGCAGTCACCCAAGTTTGCAACTTTGGTGTTATCTTCAACTCCTTAGTGTCACCCCATATATCCATCCAATCAGATGCCAATCTCATTGATTCATTCAAATAATATCCCCTTTTCTATATTCACAGTTCAGAACTTCAACATCTCCTGCCTGATCTAGTCAGTGATTCAACAAGCATTTATTAAGTGCCTACAGAGTGCCAGGCATTATGATTAGGCCTTTGGGACAAAAGTACAACAAAGGGAAAAATACAAATTTCCAAGGAGCTTACATTCTAAAGAGGAAGATGTGTGTGTGTACGTGTATGTGTATGTGTATGTATACATACATATGTATATATGTAGCATAAATATAAAGTAAATAAATCTAAAATTACGCAAAAATATTTTAGATACAATGTAGTTTGAGAGAGAAGAAACTAACAGTTGAGGAAGAGGTTTTAAGAAAAAACAGTGCTTTGTGTGGTGCTTCTCTAAAGAGAAGGACTCGAGGTGGCAGAAGCGAGGAGGGAGCACAGCCAGTCCAAAAGCACAGATAGAGGAGAGGGAGTACCGTGCATGAGAAGCAAATAGAAAGGCAACTATGGCCAGATCAGAGGCAGCAGGAAGCCAGTAAGATGGGATGGAACCAGACCAAAAAACCAAACACAAGTTTATATTTCAACCTAGAGGCAATAGAAAGTGACTGAAAATGACTGAGTAGGGAAGTTTCATAGACAGATAGATGCTTATGGAAAATTATTTTGTCAGCAATATACAGACTGATGTACTGCTTGCTATAGGTTGGAGAGAGAGTAGTGAGAGACCTGAGGCAAGAAGAACAAATTAGGATACTATTGTAATAATCTAGAGAAGAGAAGAGAGTGTAAAGTAAGAATGGAGGCAGAAATGACAAGGTTTGCCAACTGATTGGATAAATGAGGTGAGAATAAGATGTCAAGGATGACGATAAGACTGAGAAACTGGGTGACTGGAATGATGGTGTTTTCTTGACAAAAGCAGAAGTCTGCAAGATGAGAGGCTTCAGGGGAAAAGATGAGTTCAGTACTGGACATGTTGACTTTGAGATGTCTCTAGGACAATGAGTTTGAAATGTCTAATATACAGTTGCAATATAACTACTATAAAAACATTCGATTTTGTCTCTCTGTCCAGGTCTTTCTCTGCTCCAATTTATCTTCTGCCCAAGATACCAAAGAAATTTTCCTGAAGTGCAAAACTGATCATATAATCACACTACTCAACAAACTTTCCTGGTATCTGTTTGGAATTTAAGACTTTTCACAACCAGGCCCCTTCTTGCCTTTCCAGACATTTTATACATAAACTGCTGTCTACACTGCAATCAAATTATACTGGCTTCGTATACAATCCTTTACTTCCATTTCCATGTCTTTACACTTGTTAACTCACATGCTTGAAATATATCTCTCTGAATATCCACCTCTTTGAATCTGTGATTTCCTTCATGATTCAGTTCATGTCACACCTCCTACAAAAAATTTCATTCTCAACTCTCCATTCTCATCTGCTAATGTTCTCTCTCTTATAACCACAGTGTATCAATTTTGTTGTATGTCTTGTCTCCAGCACTAGAATATAAGCTCCTTGAGAGAAAGAACTATCTCACTTTTTATTTCCACTGCTTAGCACAGTATATGGCACAGAATAACTGCTTAATAAGAAATGACTGGGAGAGGCTAGGTGGCACAGTGAATAGAGTACCACCAGTCCAGGAATCAGGAGGACCCGCGTTCAAATCTGACCTCAGACACCTAACACTTACTAGCCATGTGACCTTGGGCAAGTCACTTAACCCCAACTGCTCTGCCTTCCCCCCTCCAAAAAGGAAAAAAACAAGTAATACTATTCTTTTACTAGAAGGTCTGCAACTATTCTTTCTCCATCCTTTAAAAAATTAGTAAACCCAAATTTAAAAAATTTCTGATTTGTCTCAATGTTGTTCATTATGACTTGAGTCATAATGAACAGATACCATGTCTTTATTTATGAATAACTTGGTCTAGGTCTAACATCTAGATAAGTGTTAGAGACATCTGGGCATTAAATATCCTTGATGAATAAAAGGGCAGATGGCATTATAACTTATTATGAAACTAAAAAATTTATTTTAAGCTAGCGGTTAATAAACAATGATGTAAGAAAAAATGAGGAGAAGGCAGAACCAAGAGGGCAGAAAAAAGGGAGGAAGAAGAGTGAGCTCTCTCCAATTTCCCTCAGAACAACTTTGAATCATACCTCAAAACAAATTCTGCAGGGACAGAACCCACAAAAGAAAAGGATGAAACAATTTTCCAGCCCAAGATAACACAGAAAGACTGCAGGAAAGGTCTGTCTCACTTGGGTAAAAGGGGAATGTAGCCCAGCCCAGGCAGTGTCAGAGCAAGCCAGTGGGAAGGTCCCTAGCCTCAACTCAGCAGACCAGCTGTACAGTGGGCTGGTTTTAAGGCCTCCATCCACAACACAGGAGTCTAGTGGTCAGGCCTGGCAGGCCCCGAGGCCCCAGCCCAGTCAGCTAAACTAGGCCAGGTAACTCCAGTGCGGGTTCTAATAGTGCGCCCTGGAGGGCCCAGAGTAGAAAGTCAGTGAGTGAGCAGAACCCTGTCTCTCCCCTCCCTCCTGCCAGTGCAAGAAGCTTGGGACAGCACCCCCATGAATCCCAGGAGCAGAGCTCAACCTTAAAAGTAATGAAACAGGCTGGAAAATGAGCAAAAACCAACAAAAACAAAATATTTGATCATAGAAAGTTACTGCAGTTACTGGGAAGATCAAAACACAAACTAGAAGAGGAAACAATGTCAAAATTCCTACATGCAAAGTCTCAAGAAGAAATATGAATTGGTTTTAGGCCCAAAAAGAGCTCTAAAAGGATTTTAAAAATCAAATGAGAGGTAGAAGAAAAATGAGAGTTATTCAATAGAATCACGAAAGAAACTCAGAAAAAGAAAACTCTTTTAAAAGTAGAATTGGCCAAATGGAAAACGAACAAAAAAATACTGAAGAAAACTCCTTAAAAAGTAGAAATGGCCAGATGGAAAAGGAGGGACAAAAGAAACTGAAGAAAATAACTGTTTAAAAATTAGAATTGGGCGGGTGGAAGCTAATGACTATGAAACATCAAGATTCAATGAAACAAAATCAAAAGAATAAAAAAACAAAAGAAAATGTAAAATACTTCATGGAAAAACAACTAACCTAGAAAATAGATCCAAGGGAGATAATTTAATAATTACTGGACTACCTGAAAGCCAGGACCCAAAAAAGAGGTTGGATAGCATCTTTCAATAATTATCAAGGAAAACTGCCCTGATATCCTAGAATCAGAAGGTAAAATAGAAACTGAAAGAATCCACTGATTGATTACCTCCTGAAAGAAATCCCAAAATGAAAACTTCCAGGAATATGAGCCAAATTCTAGAATTCTCCAGTCAAGAAAAAATATTGTAAACAGCCAGAAAGAATCAACTTAAATATCAAGGAGTTATAGTGGAGATTATCAGGATTTGGCAGCTTCTACAATTAATAATCAAAGGACTTGATATTCTAGATGGCAAAGGAGCTTGGATTACAACCAATAATCAACTACCCAGCAAAATGAGCATAATCTTTCAGGGGGAAACATGGATATTCAGTGAAATGGGGGACTTTCCAACATTCTTGACAAAAAGACAAGAGCTAAACAGAAAATCTGATTTTCAATTTTAAGACTCAAGAGAAGCATGAAGACGTAAACGAGAAACGAAAAAAAACATAAGTTATTCAATAAGGTTAGACAGGAAGATGACACTTGTAACTCTGAAATTAGAGCAGTTAGGAGTATATGTAGACTGAGAGTTTGAGTATAAGTTTGAGAGGATGATATAAAAGAAATTAATGGGTGAGAAAGAAGATTGCACATACGAATTAGTTGGGTATAGAAATCTATCTTACCCTATAGAGAAGTAAGAGGGGAGTGGAACAAGAAACAGGGCTCAGGAGTGTGGGTGGTGGCAAGAGTGATTAGAGGGGAAGGTAGAATGAAGAAGAAGAGGTCAGAAGCAATACACTGGTGAGGACCGACAGGGGAAAAGAGTAGAGAGAGAAAAGTATAAAGTTAGTAATCGTAACAGTGAATGTGAATGGGATGAACTCACCTACCAAAGGGAAGAGTATAGACTGCATGAAAAAACAGAATCCTACAACATGTTGTTTACAAAAAATACATCAGAAGCAGAGAGACACACAGAGTAAAAGCAGAATCTATTATGCTATAGCTGAAGTAAAAAAAGAAAGGATCTCAAATGAAGGAAAAGCAAAAAATGATCTAATTAAAAGAGACAAGGAAGGAAACTACAACTTGCTAAAAAAGGTACCATAGACAATGAAGCACTGTCAATACTAAACACATATGCACCAAATGTTATAGCATGTGAATTTCTAAAGGAGACATTAGATGAATCTTAAGAGGAAATAAACAGTAGAACTATACTAGTGGGGGACCTCAACTTTCCCCTCTCAGAACTAGAATCATCTCACCATAAAATAAATGAGAAACAAGTTAAGGAGGTAACAGAATTTTAAAAATCAAAACAGGAAGGGAAATTTATGTCAATAAATTATTTTGCTGTTCAAAAATTATCCCTCCATACTTCTAGTCTGTCAAGTAAATTCCACTTAACACACAGTAGATAAAGTACTAGAGTTGGAGCCAGGAAGACCTGGGATTAAAATCCTGCCTCTGATACTTAATTGCTTATGTGACTCTTAGCAAGTCACTTAAACAAGACATTTACTTAAGACCCTTTCTGGGTCTGTTTTCTCATCAACAAAATGAGAGGAGTTAAAATTGATGGCCTCCAAGGGCCACTGCAGCTGTAAATCCATGATGATAAATACTTTTATACATGAAGCATTATGATAGGCCCTATGATATAAAGATGTCAACATCTGAAGTCCCCATCACAGGAGACCTTTGAAATCTTGATAAAGGGATTACAAAAGGCAGATCTGTAGTTAATCATAGCTTTTCCAAAGAGCTTTTATTTTTTAAAGTTCTTCCTATGGTTAAATCACCTTAGTACAATTTTATTTTCAAAAGTAAACAAAGTAATTAACTAAATGAGGTTTTTTTCTATACCCCTGAGTAGGAGCTTTAACCATTTACAAGCTAAATCCTAAATAGGTTCATGATGCTAATTTAATCAGATTTTCAAGGGACATTAACTAAAATCATGTAGCAATAAATGGAAGAGCTCACTTTTAACATAAATGGAAAAAAAAATCATCTGAAATTGTTGAGATATTTTTCATTGTTTTGTTCCACAGTAACTATCTCAAATGCATATTAGGGATACAAAAGACTTGTCAATATGTTCATTTCTACAGTAAAGAAGACATTATGCTGAGTTCCAATTTGATGCCAGAAAAAAAATACCACATGAAAAAAACATGACTGAAATATGCCACTATCATTCCAATAATATTGAGGAAGTTGTCTGGATTGGGAACCTTTATGTTAAGTGCTGTGAAGCAGAAATTTAACTAGCTTTTCAAAAACAGCAGCACAGCTATTCTCTAGGCCATAACCAAAAAGTAAACATAACCAACATTTGTTACATGAATTGATAAAAATTGATCCCCAAGACTGCAGCTAAATCTTAGTGAGACTTTAGAGATTTAGGATTTCTAATGTTTGTAATAGATTTGCCAGTTATCAATTACATGGGGAAAAGATTCCATCCTTAAAAATGGACATAAGAAAGAGGGCATGAAAATAAATACAGAATAAGAAGCCAACAGAAAAAAACATAGCTACTGTATCTCAAAGAAGTGACTAGAAAACAATGAATTAAGATCTCTTTTTTTCTCAAAAGTTATTTGCCATATTAATTTTTCTCTAATATTAGAATGATCATTCTTAAAAAAGAAAGTAGCCGTGAGTACTGGAAAATTCTCTATTATATTTTAAAATACTTGGAAAAATACTTCTGAAATCTAATTAACTTGTGAAAGAAAGTGATAAGCAATTACTTTAATAAATTAACATACATTTCCATAAAGAGAAGGCAACAGTTCAAAGGAATACAAACCAGTAACATATGCAATGATCGAAGGTCTTTGCTGGCATGGAAATGTTTCAGCAGAACTTCTTTCACATTCTTGTCTTCTGAGAGACACTAAAATAAAATATAAATGAAGGGTGACATCATCTACAATTGAAAATTTTAAACATACCAGTGTCATGCCAAGGTGTATGGCTGACAGTACTAACTGGCAGAAATTCAGAAGTAAATAAAAGTTGGTGGTTTTTTTAGGGTAACTAATCACTAAAATTACAATGAAACAAAACTGCAGTGTCTATTTTTTCATTAATTTTGTCAAAGAAATGAACTAAACAGAGAGTTCCTCCATTTAATAAATAAAATAGAAAAGATAGTACTTTGCAGTTCAGAAAGGTTTAGGTATATACATGCTAACCCTTGGACATCCCTGCTTCAGGAAATTTGGAGAATGATAATGTCTCATTATGGACCATCTGAAGGACTGAAACAATTTCTCTGACAATCAAACACAAGCTTTAAGTCGTGGAAATGGGACACGTTTTTGCTTAAAAGACTGTTTCCTAAAATTTTCTATTCTGTTCTGTATAATGTCAAATGCACCGACATTTAAATAATATAAGGCTTATCTTCTTAAGCTAGGTTGACTACATGACATGCTTCATTGCAAGACAATTGTCTTTTTAACCATTTGACTGTAACTTGAACAGAAAACGCACTTAAATGTTTCTTGAAGTGTTTTTCTCTGCTGTTTCACCTGAGTGGTTAATAAGATAAGTTAACACCTTCTGGATAGCTGTAAGGTCTTCTTTTCTAATATAAAGCACCTTGCAAAATGCTAGGCACATATGGAGAGCAATCTGCCCCGTTAAGAGAGAGTATATACATTGATAAGATAATGGTGATGATAGTTAACATTTATATAGTGATTACTTTGTGCCAGAAACTGTACTAAACACTTAACCAATGATTATCTCATCTGATCCTCACAACAACCTGGGGAGGAAGGTTGTTGTTATTATCTCCATTTTGCAGTTGAGAAAACTTGAGACAAATGGAGATCAAGTGACTTGCCCAGGGTCACAGAACCACTGAGTATCTGAACTAAATATCTGAACTGTGTTCCTGAATTTAGGCCCAATGCTCTATCAACAGCATCACCTATGTTCATTGAAGCATTCATGAGAGAAATAATGTTATGCTTAATGTTAAGAAAAAAGAATTCACTTAAATGTTAATTTTGCTACTGGATCCCTTCCTCCCCCCAAAAATAAAGGGATAAAATTGATGATGCTTAATTAAATAAGTACTAACTGTTGATGATGCTTAATTAAATAAGTACTAACTGAAAATTTTATGAGTTACAGTTCAACAATGCGATGGATTATTTAGTTCCAGAACCTTGTCATTATAGTCACCTGACCAGAGAATGACTACTAAGATTACAAAAGTTTTACGGAAAGATAGTTGTGTCACCCAAGAACCAGTGGTAAAAGGAAAATGGTTTTTAAAAGAAGGCAACTAGAAAAGGAATGTTTGTGAGGCAGGGTATTTGTTGGGGGAAGAGAAACGAATGAAAGCAAAGGTCTAAGTAATTTACAAACTGGGATGATACAGTAAGTGAAGGTGACCCTGGTAGATAGCTCCTTTGACAATATTTCTGGTCATTTATTTGACAAATAATCCTAATAGTTCTAAAATCCTGAATTTTCTCCTATTTTCAGAATTTGGTTTATGAGGGATAATAAACTAGGAATGACAGAACGTTTAATTATTATTTTCAATCGATATTGGGCCTCCTTGTACATACAGTCCCATTGACAACTGCATTCCATACCCATGCCTGACTGGAATTTGCAGTCCATTGCCAACTACTATTCTTCTCTGTAACCTAATACTATTTCCTGTAACCATTTCATCTCAAATAACTAGGTTAACAAAAGATTATTTAAATTAGCAAAATCTAAGACCTAACTCTATTAGAGCAATAAAGGACTTGGAGATCATCTAGTCTGTTACTACTCATGCTGCAGGTGAGAAAAATAAAGTCCTGAGAAATTAAGTGACTTGCTTAAAAGGAAGGTATCAAAGATAAGACTGAAAGCTGGTCTTGAGAATATACTACCAAAGTGCAAAAGACCTATTTTAAAAGTATAGATAAACCCCGATCTTTCAGTTCCTTTAAAAAGGCATCTGGTGGCAGAGTACTAGGCCTGGAGTCAGGAAGACCAGAATTCAAATTTGGCCTCACCTACTTGCTGGCTGTGTGATGCTGGGCAAGTCATCCAACCTCTGTAAGCCTTAGTTTACTCAATTCTAAAATGGAAATAATAATAGCACACACCTCATAAGCCTGTTATGAGGATGAAATGAGATAATATTAGCAAAGAGTGCTTAGCACAATGACAGGCACATAATAAGCACTAAATAAAATGTTTATTCCCTTCCCCTACCTTTTTATCTTATCTCAAACTTTAAGACCTTTAGATCTTGTTACCAAATGAAAAAGTCCAATGCATACGGTAAATTTTACAAGTACTGAAAAATAAATACTGACATTATTTACAAATGTATATAATCTGAATTAGTTTATAACATAAATATATTTATATCTATAAAGAAACAGAAATAAATTGGAATCATTTACCTATGAAATTTATATGTCAATTTATGTACCTAAAATTCCACTATCAAATCCATGCAACACAACTGAATTTATCCTTTAAATGCTACTATAAAACCAAAACCGAACAAAAAACCTCAGGGCAATTAACTTCACTAAGTTATTGTATATCAATCCCAACAACAAAATAGTATTCTTAAGAGAAATATATGATCTCATATTTCAACCCCCTTTATAAGTAATAAACAAAAAAGTATTAAGAGATAATGCATTTCCCATCTTATACCACACTAACATTAGTAGCATTGTGAAAATTTTAATTGCTTTCTAAAATTTCATAAAACCAATCTTGACATTACTACCTTTGTTTAAAATTACCTGAACTGTTTCATTCCATTTCTCAGTAAAGTGCTTGTCTGGAAATTCTTCAGGTAGCGTTAATTGTTCTTTAAATATTTTAAGATATTGTGAGAAACTAAAGGAATTCATTAAATGTATCTGCCGGTGAGAAAATCGTGATTTCACTCTCTTTTCTAGGAGTTCCAGAATATCCTTTAAAAAGTAACAATAATATGCATGTCATAAGGTGTTATATGTCACATTGACAGACATATTTAAATTATTAGATATAATTTGCAAAACTCATTGAACAACAGAAATGTACATGTCAAGACAATAGAACATTAAAACTCATCTCCCCATTTTAATGCAACCTAGTCAAAAAATTACTCTTTGAGGTTCTTAGTGATTTTCCTTGTCACAGCCTCTCACTTTGGATATATTTACAGCTTTATTCACAGCCAATCTTTACCACTCTAACACTTCTGTGACTGTTGAATATACATCCAAAATTTCAATATGGATAAGGCAATCTTATTCAGCTACTAAAAAGTCTTCTATCAGGAAGACACGGTTAGAGAATTAAACAAATGTTTATCTCCTATTCACGACATCTCAGCAAAACTCTAGACTCTCATGGACACCAGGTATTTCCTTCATGTGCCTCATCCCCTGCCATCCTGGGATGGGGCTCATAGAGATGTAACAATGACCTTACAGTATATAGACAATAGGGTCTCAGAATAATAAAAGATACATGCTCCCCAAGAGGCAAGGCATAGTAAGGGTCTGCAGTGACCTTTTTACAATACTCATAGGACTCTACAGGGTAAGTGGTCCTTATGTTCTATATTCATCCTATGCTAACAAATTCCCAATTGCCTCCTCTCTCCTTTCTCTTCCTATATCCTCATTAATTTCCCCCTAAGCCCTTCTCTACCAACAGTCCATATAGCCCTTTGCCTTCGTGTTTCATTCATTCATTAGAATACTTATTCTGTTGAAAACCCCAAAACAAACAAAAAAAACCCTCTTCTTTTCCCAAGTGTCACTTTAAACTTTTTCCACCTTATTACTCTAATAAAAGCCTGCCCAAAGCAAAGGGCAACACTTCCTTCACTAATCTCTACAAAACTGGCTGTCCTTTCTCTCATGACTATTCAAGCACTGGACCAGGAAGAATATGCATAATCCTCAAGCTTTAATCCCACTTCCAGACTACTCTTCAGTCACAACTACCCAGCCATCTCTCTTCCTTTGAGGTTCACCCCAACCATCTTTGCCAAGATGTCAATTTTGTGTAAGTGATCTACCATCTTCTACATCATTTCCCTCTTTTCTCAAGAAATTCAGTAACAGGCTCTTTAACCCTAACCCCTAACTTTACACTTAGGTACTTCATTGTCTTCTCAAATACCTTGGCCTCCCAGTTCACCAACTTCCTAAAATTGCATGATTATCATCTAAACTCTACTTCAATCACATACACAAATTGGAGTAACATTTATAAGTCATACCCTTTATCTGATGACCACCCACAAATGCTTTACTTTCATGATTCAACACTCTGAAATTCCTTTCTCTAGCCATGACATTTAGAGGATACACTGCTTTTCCTAAAGCTATTCCTCACCATGACCCATATTTCCTATACTTTTCTCAGCTCTACCATCTATCATCCTCTCTCTTTATCCTCTCGTCAGTCTTAAAACTCTCATTAACCAGTTTAGCCAGAATTGTGGGGTATTTTTGAAGCTCTTAACTCTTTGTCTTATGGCCTGTCCCACCTTGCAAAATCTCTGTCAATGAAGACCTGTACCATCTGTCTTCTCTGCTGCTGTGTGTGGGACAACTAGGTGGCACAGTAAAAATAAATGAATAATGAATAAAATAAACCAATGAATAAAAATAAATAAATAAAAAGCTCTGGGCCTGGGGGTCAGGGGGTAATAAAATCACCTACCTCCTAGGGTTGAGATGAAGTTCAAGTGAGATAGTAATTATACCTGGCACATAGTATGTGCTACATAAATGTTAGGTATGATGATGATATGCTAAAATCACCTGGAAAAAGCCAGACAACTATGCAGTTAAATTTGTTATCTCATCTCAAATGAACTGTCATTGATACACAGAATTCTTTCATTTACTTCTTGCTTCACTGACACCATCACAATATGCCCAAGTAGCTATTCCAAATATCTTCTTTCCTTAGACTGCCTAATCTGTAAAATGGAAATAATAACAGTATCTGCCCCACAGGGCTGTTCTGAGGATCAAGTAAGGTTATACATTTTAAGCATTTTGCAAAACTTAAAAAGCAGTACTCCTACTACTAATTGTTAATTATCCACTGTAACAGCTGTCCCAATCTCTATCTTTGAAGAAACATACTAGATTATATCATCATTCTTGTTTATGGTTGATGTTCCTCTACGAAGGGGAAAAGGTAACAGCTGTTGAGCTACAGAGGTGAGGAAATTTCTTCAGTGGGGGCCCTACATGAATGAAATTACAGGTTCAGAGTCCCTCCATCTCCAGATGAACATTACAAACCCCTCTATATTGGCTGATACATAAAAAGTACTCATTATTTCGACAAAACCCTCTGCACTTCCTACACCACTCTGTGCTTTCACATTTGACTGCATCATATTAACAGCATTTTGATCCATTTTGAATTTCTATTCCTTTTTTTTTTTAATTTAGTAATCCGATATGTAGCCTAGAAATTAGAAGCAAATGATACTCAAAATACACAAGGGGAGAGATTACATCAAGGTTATTAAGTTGAAATGTTTGAAAGACAGTTAAGTTTTAAAAGAACTGACTTACCAATCTACATGTAAGACCAATAACAGCAACAGGAGTCTGTGCTGACTGAGAAATATCAAAAAGGTTATAGAGAAGCGTTTGGTTTTTATGATGCACAAAGAGATCAAATTCATCCAGGATGAAGATTACAGGGCAACTGCTAGTCCGGTCACCTAAGATTAAACCAGAGTTGAAAATGGAAAGATAAGTACATAAAGCTTCTTTACATTTCCAAACTACTTGCACCATATTTATAAATGCATCTTTATAAAGAAGCTTATAATCACATTTTCAATGTTAATGAAAAACCATTACAATAGAATTCTTCTTCCTGCAATGAATCAATAATAAACATACTCTCGAAAGTGGCATCAAATATTTTGTGAAATAGTACCTCATTTTGAATTTAGAAGACAGAGGCAGTTATCTCTCTTATGAGTATGGATTACTGCATATACATTACAAATACGCAGGATTTTGCTGAATTGCCTTTTTCTTTTTTAAGTTTTGTTATAAGAGATGGTTCGTTAAGTAGGGGAAGGAGCGGATATATATGGTAAGGAATGTGATATAAATATAAAACCTATCAAATAGAAAAACTATGACATACTATAAAAACCTATAATACATATGTGTGTGTGTATATATATATATATACATATACACACACACATATACATACATATGTATGTATGTATGAATAAGTATCTGTGAGAAAATTCTCAGTCTCAATTCATCTTCCAGTGTGTATAGTAATGTTATTTGTAATTACCTTTTTGTAAAGCTTCCAGAAGGAAAGAAAGATTTTCAGCAAAAGTTCCCTATAATAAGCAAAAAAAAAAGAACATGAGAAGTCTAAAAGAAAAGGTAAGAGAGAAGAGTATATCCTTAGACTTAATGTATTTGTCCTTTTTAATATGCCTGAGATTCTCAGAAGTAATTGGTTAACATCAACAGAATATAATGAACTGTAACTCTTAAATTTAACCAATTCCACAGAAAGACATATAGAACACCACTATTCTGTATCCAATAACTGGCCTGCTTAATAACAATTATACAGTAACATAGTGACTGACAAGGATTTTTACTAGTCAATTCAAGGCATTTTAGCATTAACATCTCATCCGAAAATAAATGCAGTGAAGTGGGAAAGTTCTCAGAAGCTATTTTTCCTGCAAATGGTAATACAAGACATTTTGGGGAATTTTTAAATTTTTCCTAAGCATATCGCACATTGAAAGGAAACTGGTTAAACGTCTAAGTGTTTTTCCTTTAAACTTTACTTTCTCAAAGTTGTTCTAAAGTTTTGGCTCATTCTATGCTTTGTGTAGAACATCAGAAGTAAACCATTATCTTGAAACATATGTCAGTATGTTTCATTCCAGGTGAAGTCAAACTGATTGATCTTGCTGGAGAATTGGCCTTGGCTTTCAAATAAGCTATCAGATGAAGAACTTTCTTCAAATATTAATTCCTCAAATAGAATTTCCCCCATTAAAATAGAGTGTGGAATTTGCACATGAAATCAAATGTCTATTTGTCTCTGGCCTATATCCAAAACATTTTTGTATGCCATTTCTGTCTCATAGATAGGAATGAAAAGATGAGCAGATGTGTCATCCAGATGCTGCAGTCTGTGGGTGGGGGCATTGTTAACATATTCCTTTTTAAAGTTCATCAGTCCTTACTTCATTTATGTTGCCTAATTTAAAGAACCACAGCAAGCAACTTTAAATTCCAGCAAATGTAAATGAGGAGGACGGAAGAATAAATTCATTTCCTCTTTTCCTAACCAATATTGATGATAATAGAACAAATTATTAGCATTTCAGCTTTCCTTTTCCTTCCTGAACTTGAATGAGGTTCTGATAAGCAAGAAAATAACCAAAAGACAAATAGCAGTGGGGAGAAAGAATATGAATAATCACAAAACTAACTGATCCATTTCTGGAGAATCAATAAAAATTATTATCTATGCAACAATATCAAACTGTTTCACGTACAATAGTGTCCAATATGTATTTTAAGTCAAAATAACAATTAAACATTTTCATAATATATTCCAAACACATTTAGATTTCTATAAATGAGCCTGTGGTTTGCTTGTTTGTTTTTTTGCTTTACATATAAACAACAAATTTTTATTTCCTTATGTCATTTTAAAATTACACAAATTCCCCCAAATATTAATCGGTCGGCAAATATAACTGATTTATCTAACACCAGAGTACGGATCAGTTATTCAGTTATGTTTATTTGGAGAGTCTTGATTAAAATTAATCCAACTTTATACTATTTGATCCTCCAACACTGTTTCCTACTTCTTGCCCAAAAAACAAATGATAAAAAGAAAAAGAAGAAAAGTTACTGACAATGTTTAGCATGGATGGCCTTGTAAAAAATTTGTAAGAGATCATCTAAATATATTTTATTGATAAGTAAATTGAGGTCTAGACAGGTGGCATTGTTTTCCTGATACCATATTATTAATGTACATTTAGTCCAGTCCAGAGTTCTAAATATATTCTCACTATGTTAAAATATAAATTTCATAAAGGAAACCAAATTCAGAGTTTTAATATCAAATATGCAGATATCTCTATAATAACTAGTCATCAGCAAAATCCAATTTGGAATCCTACCTCTTATAAATATATAAATAATTATAACATAATATATAATTATTAATTATATATTATATATAATATGACTTATAATATATTAATATATAATATCATAATTATAAATATATAAATAAATACCTCTTAACATTATAAATATATGCTGGAGACTACACTTGAAATTCGACTTGAATATATTAAATTGGTACTTACAAAAATTTTATCTCCAACTACATTTTCCAGACACAACTGCTTTGTGATTTCTTTCAGAGCAATTTTATCATTGGTCTGAAGCAATCCTGAAATAAAATGTTATTTAAAAGTATTAAAGAAAAGCCATATTCAATGTGATATTTTAAAGAATTGCCTATAACTAAATAAAGTTTTTAACATTATTTAGTTAACAGGAAAAAATTAACTTAAATAGTTTTTCTAATATTTCTTTTTATCAATAGTGAAGGCATTTGAGGTCTCTTCCAGCTTTAGATCTGATACTATTAAAGGAGTGAGATAATTGTAGCAAATATTCCTAAAACACAAGTTTTAACAAGTTACTCCTCTGTTTAATAAAGTCTGGTGGCTCCTCATTACCTCTAGGATGAAATATAAACTCCTCTGTTTGGAACTAAAAGCCATCTACAACCTTACATGAAACTACCTTTCAATCCTTATTATATATTACTACCATTCCTACACACGTTACAGTGGTTTTCCTGCAGTAATCTATATAACATTGTACTCTCTTGTCTCCCTCTTCACTTCAATTTCTCAGAATCTTGAGTGTCTTTCAAAGTTCAGCTCAAACACCACTTCCAACATGAGGTCTCTCCTGATTTCAGCAGCAGCAAGAGTATTCTCCCTGGAATTGGTTGGCATGTATTTGATTTGTATATACCTCTATGTTTACAAGGTGTTTTCCTTGAACAGAATATAAGCTCCTTGAGGCCAAGGATTGCTTCATTTCTCTCTATATATCCCTAGCATATACCATCATGCTTAATACTTAATAAATGTTTGTTCAGGGATTAATTGATGTGCAACAAAGAATTTCATATTTTAGGTTTCCTTCCTTTGCCTAGTGTTTTCTTATTTAAGAAATGAAAACAGTGGGCACAAGCTGTTGAGGCAAATCTTGGAATTATTTACAAAATCTGGATTTCTAAACTATAAGTACAAATTCTTATATAATATAATGAATAATGTGCAAATAGATGATATTGTTTCTGATACATCAACATGATACACTTACCATTTAGGTGAACTTGCAAAACATTTTCTTTCACTTGTTTTATCTCCATGAGCTCTTTCAAAGCTTGATTTAATATCTATCCAAAAAAAGCCAAAAAAATTGGTAGTATGTGAAATTTTTTGAACAAGATGAAAAAATTTAAAGAGGTCTAAATACATAGGTTTATAAGAGTAGTGTTATAAAGGTATAGTCATCCTGTTTTCTAGTTGTAAAAAATTGACAAAACTTTTGATCATAGCTTTCCATATATTTAATAACTGACACTTATGTAACAGAGTTTTGTACCTATTATATTTGAACCCAAAAACAGCCATGTAAAGTAAATATTACATATATTATAATCTCCATTTTAAAGATAAGAAAAGTAAGCTCAGCAGTTAAATGACTTGCCCATTGTCAGAAAACAAAAAAAAGCAGGAGGCAGGATTTTAACCATTGAAAGCTATCAAGTGAGACAATGATTAAATTGCTTCTCTAAAGCTTCTTCTTAGAGTGCAACATTACCCTAAGTTTTGAAGGCTATATCAGCATGATACAAGCTGAGATGGATCCTATCAAACTGGAAAGGCTTTAAGTATTGGCCCATGTGAGGGATTCTATGTCTCTCATCCAAGAACTAGTTTATTAGTTAAGTTCAAAGAGGCTTCTTACAAGGCTGCCTACAGCAACTCTTTTCCAGTATCTCTTGAGATGCAGTGTAATATAATGAAAAGAAAATTAACTGGGATTTGAAATCAATAAACCTCAGTTCAAGACTTAGCTCCACTACTGTCTCCCTGTGTGACCATAATCATGTCATGCTATTTATCTGACCTCTGTAAAATCAAGGACTTGGCCCAAGTTCTTTCCAGTTTGAATTGGTATGATTCTAGTAGTATCTATTAAATTATAGAAGAACGGCTATCTCTACATCTGTAGGGAATATCCATGCTGGAAAAATTCCTCATTCTTTGAATATCACAACACTTAGAATACCTTCTGTGCAACCCTACCCTAGTTCTGTCCATTTTCTCCCTATCTTTCAAGGCCCAGGTTTAAAATACTAACACTTCAATTAAGTGACTTTATGCATCTCCTATTGCCCCTTTTATCTCCTCAACTGGACTGTGAGTTCCTTAAGGGCAGGGAGCATGTCTTATTCTTTGTATACCCTTTGTCTCATTCTCAATAAACAGGTAGTAAATAAAGAGGAAAATGTTATCCAAGATAAGCTGAAATGTTGATTTCATGCAGTTGACAAAAACTAAATAAAGTCTGTATTAGAGAAATCTGAGTTTACAGCAAAAAATGGTTATCAGCTGAAATTGTTTTCATGCACATGAATAAAAATCGAAAAGGTTTACACCATCATGAAACTGTTAACACTGAGTAGGGATCTAAGCTAGTGGAGTGTATATAAGCTATGGAAAGTTCTACCTTTTAAAAAACGCTTTTGGTATTGCCCCAGCAACAAACTAAGTCAAGCTGTGTAAGAATCAACCTAGAATATATGTAGATTGATGACAAGGTTATGCTTTTTGGGCAGAGTAAGCTACAAAACCAACACTATCACAAAACAAGTATCAGAATACCAACTGTTTCTACCGTAGCAGAAGATACTAATAATCACACAATTCTTAGCTTGTCTATAAATTTAACTATTATATGCTATTTGGCCAATGATCACCAAGTAGACTAATGGAAGAACAAGTAATTCAATATAGGTTATACATGTGTAGTTATGCAAAACATTTCTGTGGTAGTCATGTTGTAAAAGACTAACTATATTACCCTCCATCCTATCCCACCCCCCGTTTACCCTATTTTCTCCTTTGACCCTGTCCCTTTTCAAAAGTGTTTGCATCTGACTACCATCTTCCCCAATCTGCCCTCCTATCATCCCCCTGTAGTTTCCTGAAGGGTAAGATATACCTCATTGCATGTTATTCTCTCCTTAAGCCAAATCCAATGAGAGTAATGCTGACTCATTCCCTTTCACTTTGCTGCTCTTCCCCTCCATTGTAACAGTGTTCTCTTGCCTCTTTTATGTGAGATAATTTACCCTATTCTATCTCTCCCTTTCTTTTCCTCCCAATGGATTCCTCTCACTTCTTAATTTTATTTTTTAGATATCATCTTTTCATATTCAACTCACCCTTTTCCATCTATGTAATATGTGTACACACATACATATATATATATATACACATATATATGTATATATATATATATACACACACATACACCCACCCACCTATATACACATATATATCCCCTTCAATTATCCTCCTACTGAGAAAAGTCTCCTGAGTTATAAATATCTTTCTATGTAGGAATGTAAATTGTTCAATTTTAATAAGTTCCTTATGATTTCTCTTTTCTGTTTACCTTTTCATGCTTCTCTTAATTCTTGTATTTGAAAGTCACATTATCTGTTCAGCTCCGGTCTTTTCATCAATAATGCTTGAAAGCCCTCTATTTCACTGAATGACTATATTTTCCCCTGAAGTATTATACTCAGTTTTGCTTAGTAGGTGATTCTTGGTTTTAATCCTAGCTCCTCTCACCTGGAAACTCTGGAATTTGGCTATAATATTCCTAGGAGTTTTCCTTTGGGGATCTTTTCTAAGAGGTGATCAATGAATTATTTCAATTTTTATTTTACCCTCTGGTTCTAGAATATCAGGGCAGTTTTCCTTGATAATTTCTTAAAAGATGATATCTAGGCTCTTTTTTGGATCATGGCTTTTAGGTAGTCCAATAATTTTTAAATGATCTCTCCTGGATCTATTTTCCAGGTCAGTGGTTTCTCCAATGAGATATTTCACATTGCCTTTTATTTTTTCATTCTTTTGGATCTGTTTTATAATATCTTGATTTCTCATAAAGTCATTTGCTTCTATTTTCTCCAATCTAATTTTGAAGAAATTATTTTCTTCAGTGAACTTTAGAAATTCCTTTTCCATCTGGCCAATTCTGCTTTTTAAGGCATTCTTCTCCTCACTGGCTTTTTGGACCTCTTTTGCCATGAGTTAGTCTATTTTTTTTAATGTGTTATTTTCTTCAGAATTTTTTTGGATCTCTTTTAGCAAGCTGTTGACTTGTTTTTCATAATTTTCTCACAACACTCTCGTTTCTCTTCCCAATTTTTCCTCTACTTTTCTTACTTAATTCTCAAACTCCTTGAGCTCCTCCATGGCCTGCGACCAACTCATATTTTTCTTGGAGGCTTCTGATGCAGGAATTTTGACTTTGTTGTCTTCTGGTTCTATGTTTTGGATCCTCTTTGTCGCCAAAAGAAAAAATTCCATAGTCTGATTTCTCTTCCTGTACTTGCTCATCTTGCCAGCCAAATACTTGACTTTTTGAGATCTTTGCCACAGTAGAACTCTGCTTCCAGAGGGGATGTGCTGTGTCCCAAATTTCTGGGGTTTTGCACAGCTGTTGTCAGAGCTTCTTCTAGGCACCTGTCTCACAATTGTGAGGAGGACACCCTCTCCACAGCCTCAACAAACTGCCATGCCAGGACTCCTCACCCCAGGACCTTCTCCCAAGACTGTGACCCAGATCCAAGCAAGGCAAAGCAAGAGAATCCTGCCTCAGTGTCAGCAGTGAGATTCCTGCAATTGCCCTCTGGTCAATCACTTGGTCCTCCCACCGTCTGTAGGCCTGGAGCTCTGGCAGCAGCCACCACCACCAACTCCACCATCTCAGGGGCAGGGGCCAGACCACACTCTTCTCTCACCCTGTTTCCCCCACTAAACTTTTGCTTTCTTTTTGGTGTTTATGGGTCGAGAAGTCCGGAAACCACCACAGCTTCCAGTGATTAGATCCCATGAAGTCTGCTCCAGACAGTCTGTGTTGTTGGGCCCACACGGGACTGACAGACCCTTCCTGTTGGTTTGCCAAGCTGTCCTCAGCTGGAGATGTATTTCATTCTGTCATTTTGTGGGTTCTGTAGCTCTATAATTTGTTTAGAGTAATTTTTTACAGGTATTTGAGGTAACTGGGGACAAGTTCAAGTTAAGTCTCATCTTAGCTCTGCTCCTCAAATCAGCAACTCTTAGATTTCATTGGAAACTTTAGTCCAGGATTAAGAACAGTAGGATGATCACATATCCTTATTCATGGAAGCTACTCCTCTCTGAAATAAGCTCAAGATCACATTAGAATTTCTCAGCTGCCATATCATACTACTGATTCATACTGAGCTCACAGTACATTAGCTTTTCCAGATCCCTGAAGACAAACTGCCGTGCCTTCTTAATGCACTAGGAAAGTTATTTTTTGAGGTCAACTGCAAGACTTTGTGTTTTTCTCTTAAATTTCATCCCATCAGATGCATCCTGGTGTTCTAACCGGTCAAGATCTTTCTGGACTCTATAGTTTTTCCCAATTTGTCATATGGAAATTCGATAAGCATGACATCCTTACCTTTTTCTGAATTACATTAAATAACACAGACATAACCATAGATTCCTTGGGCCCTCCAATGGAATCTCCTGTAGAGGTGACACTGAACCATCAATGATTATTTTTGATTCTAGAAATTAGAGGTCCTTACTATCTTCCCTTTTTACTTCTATTCAGCAATATCGAATTATCCCTTTTTCATTCTGCCCTCTGCACTCCCAACATCATTCTGTTAGGGACAGAAAAGATAAGTAAAGTAAAATACCAATAGTTCTGTCTTTTCCATAATCACTGGATTTCATTATTCCAATTTCTTTTCCTTCAAACTGCTAAAAAAAAAATCCCTATTCATTATATAAAACTTTCCTAGTTAAAACTAGTTGATTAGTTCTAAGAACTCTGATATTATTCTGTATTTTTTTCTATATTTATTCTCCCTCACTGCCCATGTGTTTGACTTTCATAACAAATCTTTTAAAAGTTTAAGTAGGTTGGCACGTTTCCTGTGTGTCCATCTCAGTCTCTTTAGACAATTGTCTCTTTTCATCCTCAATTAAATTATTTCATTTTATGAATTAAAAAATGCATTCTTGAGTACTTCCTACTCCTCCTGATCTGACTTGCTTTACATGATTTATGCTCACCTTTCCTTTGAACTCTTTGGACCCCTGTTCCTGGAAGCTTAGTATTTTAGTGCTGTTTGTAGTACAGACAGTTAGCTTAGAGCAATGAAGCTCAGAGCTCACAAGTTCAACTGATCCACTAACCTCAGCTTCCCTAGTAATGGAGATTATAGGGATATGTCAACATAACCAGATCACAAATTATAAAAAATGCTATTCTGATTACTGTCTGGCTACTAGAGTAAACGCTATCACTAGAGGTGAAATGTGGAAATATATTTAAATTATCACAATTGTAAAACAGATAATGGATGTAGAGACTGGCCAATGAGAAACCAGTCCTTCAATTATATGCAAACCTTCTCTACCCGGTTTCAATCTAGGTGACCATGCTGAAACTTGGAGTAGAAAGATTTATGGGCATGATGACTATGTGATTACAAGAAATCCTTTAATTTGTTGTGGAGGTAAAACTGATGACTGAGAATTTGCTAACCCAGAACCGAGTTTGTATACAACAAACGTCCCTCTTTCTCTTGTTACTCTGTGGATGAGATGAGAAAGGATGACTCTGATCTGTCTCCCAAACAGTCAGATGTAGTAAGGGCATGGCTATGTCTTGATCCCAACCACATTTGAAGTGAGCACACATGAAACTTTGTCTCTTGGTGTTTATTCTTCCTTGATTTTAGGAAAATTAATTATAAGACTGAGAATACCCAGTTCACTTAGGCTGCTCACTTTAGGAAAAAGTAAATCTAAAGGTAACTTTGTGAGGACTCAATAAAGAGAGAAAAGGAATTCTAAGGCTGGATGAAGGGAGGTACTGCTCTGTAAGGTGTGTTTTCTGCATGTAGGTCTCATTACAATTATACTTCAAGTTTGAGCTCACTTTCATGGGGCCCTGTTTAAACAAAGGGGGAACGTGCCCTCAGCTGGGAGGGCTGGGGGAAGATATTCAATCAATTGTTCTTGATATACGTTCCCATGAAATCATTTTTCTAAAAGACAATTGATGTCTCCAAGCTATTAATGTAAAACACACTGGTTGGAGCTTGACATTAATTGGCACTTTCAGGTCTTCAGTTGCCATTAAAAGGCAGTAGTCAACTGCACTCAGAGGACTCAACCTGCCAATGCCAGCAAAAGTTGGGGAAATGTGGGGCGGCTAGGTGGCAGAGTGAATAGAGCACCAGCCCTGGAGTCAGGAGGACCTGAGTTCAAATCAGACCTCAAACACTTAACACAAAAACTAGCCGTGTGACTTTGAGCATGTCACTTAACCCCAACTGCCCTCCAAAAAGCAAAACAACAACCAAAAAAAAAAAGTTGGGGAAATGCATGCAGAGGTGGTGCACAACAAGAACACAACTCAACACCAAATAAAGGAGCATGGCAAAACATCTGTAGAATGCTGTTAAATCTGGCGATCTAACTGTAGATCAACAGCTTCTATTATTAAGAAATTTTTTCATGTAACAAGCTTTGTTAGACATACTTAACAATGAAATTAGTAGGTTATATATACAATTACTACTTGCAGTCTTAAGTAAGCTCTAACTATAACTGAAGCTATAACTTGACACTGATTTATGCACTATGATCACTGGCTCTTATTTGGGATTCTATACAGTAACCACTGCTGCTTTAAAAACACAAAGTACAACTCTTGAAAGATTTCTTTGAAGATTTTATTTTTATAGTTTTACTTTATTTCTGTCAGTGAGAGAAAATAACTAAATTCAATTGCAGCTTGATCTAAAATGGAAGCAGACTGATATGACTCATTTACTTTTCTATATTAGTATTCTGTTATATGATTACAAGTTTAGTTATATGTTTGAATTTCTTTACTAAAACTATCTTTTCAAAACATATCCAAATTATATCTGTTAATACTGAGGTGTTCTAAGTTACTCTTATATATCCTAAAACCTAATAATCTGAGAATAAACTTTTTGTAGAATTGCTAAAATGACAAAACTTTAAGGACATACTCTTTTTAGTAAAAGAATGTAAAGAGACATAAAGAATGCAATTTTACTAATAAAAAAATATTGAAAATGACCTTACTATAAATCTATTTTCTTGTATCACACACATTTACTCATTTTTATTCCAGGTTAGCTAATTTAAACATTTACCACACAAAACAGAAATGTTTTATTTTTTAAAAAATAAGTCTTTTTCTGAAGGTTCTGATACACACATATATACAAACATACATACATATGTTTGTATAGAATTATTCCTGTTCTGCTTACTCTGTAAATGTCTGTCAATAATGTCAGGCACTGTGCTAAGTGCTGACGATACAAAGAAATGCAAAGAATATTCCCATAAGCTCAACTTCAAGGAGCTCACAATCTAATGTAAGGGATACTATGCAAACTATATAGATCAAAAAGAAAAAAAACCAACTGAGTATAAATAAAAGAGATTGGGAAAGCCTTCATGTAAAACGTGGTATTTTAGCTAGGACTTCAAGGAACAAGACAGAAATCAAAAGGCAGACATGAGGATGTAGAGCACTCCCAGCATGGAAGACAGCCAGTAAAAATGTCTGGAATTTGGAGACTGAAGGTCTGGTTCAAGGAATAACAAAGAGGTTAGCACCACCAGATCAAAGAATATGTGGTGGGGAGTAAGGTGTAAGAAGACTGGAAAGGTAGGGAATATATGTGTGTGTGTGTGTGTGTGTGTGTGTGTGTGTGTGTGTGAGTGTGTGTGAGTGAGAGAGACAGAGAGAGAGAGAGAGAGAGAGGCCAAGATAGGCAAAGATGAGCAAGGAGAAGGATGCTAGGTTATGAAGGGCTTTGAAGGTCAAACAGAGGATAATATACTTGAAACTGAAGTCAACAGGGTACTCGCTGAAGTTTATTGAGCAGGATGGCGACAGGATCAGACTCACACTTTAGGAAAAACATTCTGGTAGGCTGAGTAGATTGGGGACAGTAAAGTTTGTTAAAAAATGCTTTTTAAATGACTAAAGTATGGTTTTATCAAATAATAAATTCACAGACAATAACTTGTCTATTACAGAGTTGAATTTCCAACTAAACTCAGGCTAGGCTTTACTACTATCATAATTCTACATCTGCTAAACAAGATTTTTCACATGACAAAATATTTGGTTCTTGATACTCTACTCTCTCATTAACCCCAGAACCTTTTTCTCAATGAAGAGATTCTATTCTCAGCTAACTAATAATTCTGAAATTATTCACTTAAGAGATATTTAAGGAATAAGCTACCATGGGTTTAATATCATGAAACACTGTGGCAGATAAATAAGTACAAAATATTGATCCTTATTCTTGAGAGGCTTCAAACATTTGTTACAATTCAGCTTTATGTCCAGTAAAAAAAGAAAAACTGTCAGAAAAGATGTGAAGTTGAAAGAAACCTTAGAAATCATCAACTACCTGAAATTCCATTGCTAGGCATACACCCTGAGGGTGACTGACAAAAAGAAAGAATCTATATATCCTAATTATTAGTATTTAAAGCTGCACTTTTTGTAGTAGAATTTCTGTGGCATAGAAGTGAAAACAAAGTACATGCCTTTTGAATGAGGAATGGCTAAACAAACTGTGGTAGATAAATGTAATGGAATGTTACTGCATTATAAGAAATGGCAGACAAACTAAAGGAAGAAAGGAAAGGCCTAAAAAGCAGGAAAGTAACGTAAGTCGGGGCAGGAAAACAATATACACAATTATTAGAACAACATAAATGAAAAGAATCACTGCCAAACAACAGAAAATTAGTACCGCAAAATTATAAACAAGCTTGCCCCAAAACAAGAGATAAGAGAAAGTTACTCCCAGACTCTTGCAGCGCAGGGTTGAGGAGAGAGATGGTTCACATGTATAGTACACCATGCCAAATGTCAGACTTTTTTGATACTAGAAAATTCAACCTGAGTTAAAATCAGATTCCCTGTAATTTCCATTTATTGGTTCTAACCATACTTTCTGAACTATATAGAGTATAAATCGGATCCCTCTTCCATTTGACAATCTTTATTTAAAATGCCATTTTATTTTTAGCTCCAAATTCTCTCCCTCCATCACTGAGAAGGAAAGAAAAATTTAGCTCATTACCAATATGTATAGTCATGAAGAAGAACCCCCCCCCCAAAAAAAAGAAAAGAAAAAAGAGAAAATATGCTTAAAATCTGCACTCTGAGTCCATCTTTCTCTATCTGAAGACAATGTCTCATTATGAATCTTTTGGAATTATAGTTGGTCACTGTGTTCAGAGTTCTTAAGCTTTTAGAGCTTAATGTCTTTTAAAAATTGTTGTTACTGCATAAATTGTTCTCCTAGTTTAATTCTCTTTGCAGAGTTCATGCAAGTCTTCCCATGTTTTTTCTGACAGCTTAACCTTCATCAATTCTTATAACCATAATAGTATTTCATCACATTCAAATAACATAACTTGTTCAGCTATTCCCCAGTTGATGGGTATTCTCTCAGTTTCCAATTCTTTGTTACTACAAGAAGAGTTGCCATAAATAATTTTATATATAAATAATGCTATAAATACCTGTACATAAAGGTCGTTCTCCTCTTTTTTGATCTCTTTGAGTTATATGCCTAGTAGAGGCACACTAGGTCCAAGGGACAGCATAGTTAAATAGCTTTTTGAGCATTGTTCCAAATTGCTTTCCAGAATGATTAGACCAGTTTTGTGTGACAACATTTTAAGACAGTTATCAAGGCTCTCATCATTTTCTCTTTTGTGCACAAATGATAACTTTCCAAGTTCCTTCAAATATTCCTCATATGACAATTTCTAGACTTCTAGTCACCCTATTCTTCCTCTTCTGAATCTGCTACAGGTTCCATTATACTCTAAAAATGTGGATGCTAAAACTAATGATATTACTCTAAATGTGCTGTGACTAGTGAAGTACAAGGAAACTTTTCATCCTCTGAGTTGGATTACTGTTTTTCAAAAAAAAATGTGAACTCTTTTCCCTCCCAAGCTCCAGCCTACCACATAGTGCTCAGGTTCTGAACCCCTTGAGAAAGGAGAGAAAATGACCTGGGGGCTGTTACACAACAGCCACTACTACTTGGACTGGGTAGAAAATTTTCATACTGTGGGCTTCAAAGAAAAAGATGTTATAGATTGCCATTTGTAAAGGGAAAGTCAGGAACTGACAACGAAAAGAGGAAGTATTCCACCCACCTCCTATAGTACTAATGTATCTGTATAAAGGTACAGCCTGTAACAAGAGTCAAAGACATAGTGTCAACAGATCAAAGCCAGGTCTTGCCAAGCACTGGTTTATGGAAGGACTGAGAAAAAAGGACCAGGATGAAGGCAAGCTTATTGACTTATGGAACGAGAATTTCAAAAGATACAGTGGAAGGCCTGGGTAAGATGAAAGCGGCACATGCATGGGGTGGGGTTTAATAGAATAGGGAAGAAGGTATGAATGGGAGAGTTTTCTCTTATAAAGCTGAAGAATTAATAATAGCAAGGAAAGAGATAACAAAACTAGAAATTGTGATGGGACAGTTCTGCAGGTCATGGATCAAAAATAAAATTCGTTCTCTAAGATGTACTGGTGATAGGCAGAAAAAAGTACAAGGCATTAATCATTCTCTTGTGCTCTTTCTGTGAGGGGATAAAATGGTGGGAAGGATGGTACCAGGAGCGATCCTGCTGACACCGCTGGGTCTACGTCTTGAGCTATTGCTGAGACTGACGGTGCTATTGGTATGATTCTTTTCAAACCTCTTATACTTTCAAAATCCCTCCTCTCTCAGCTAAGGAACTCACCTCTTACTTCTCTGGAAAAACAGATGCCATTCAATGAAAACTCACTCTTCTTCCCTTCTCTTCATCTCAAAACCTCTTGACATCATCCAATACTCTCCTCTCTCTTCTTTTCCCCCAAACTTCTGACAGTAAAGAAGACCTTCTTCTTGCCAAAGTCACATTCTCTACATTTGCATGTAATCTTATTCCCTCCTGTCTTCTCTAGCAAAGTGCAGCTTCAGTCTTCTACTCTGCCATGCCTCAACTTCTGAAATTTTCCTCCTCCTCCTCCATAACTGCCTCCCCACATGATCAATCCATGTTTATCGATTCAGACCCAGCTGGACTACTTCTTGATTTTCTCTCACATTATATAATTCAAATCAATTTTTAAGACTTGTGGGTTCTACCTCTACATCTCTCATACTCAAATCTCTTTCTAGTCACATAGGACCAACCCTAATTTAGGTCCCTTATCACCTCTCAACTAGACCAGTTTTGTCAAAACAAAGAGAAAGAGAATTCTGAAGCCCCATAGTGACTTAGAAAACCATAAATTAACAGTCTATGTTGCACTGTATTTTTATCCCCATTTACATTTCAATCTGATTCATAGGGGTGAGTCTGACATCTCTGATCTATACTGCTGCCAAAATGCCCAACTTGGTCTCCCTCCCTCTGATGTCTCTCCATTCCAATCCATCCTTTACACAGCTGCAAAACTGATTTTCATAAATAACTCACAAGTCCAGCTATGTCATTTCCATTCTCAAGAACTTCTGTGGTTCCATATTGGCTTTAGGATATAGTACAGAGTTTCATATTTAAAGCCCTTTGTTATTTATTAGGTTGCAACCTTTTTCTAAACAGAATTCATGTTACTTCTGTCATAGCTATGTATTACATATGTTTCAGTCACATTAAAAATCCTTGACCAGACACTGAATTAATTAGTCAGGAAAATGAGGCTCTAAACCATAAAAGAGAGAACTAAAACTAAAAATTATCTTTTCTGGCACTTGGTAGTTACTGGGCTTCAGGGATATAAAATAAAAGTTTTCATAAGAATCAAAAGATTATCTGATATAGCACAATAGCTCCACCTAGGAAAAAAGCTGACAATAACACTTTTTGGGGGATTTCTTGGGAAAAACATTCTGTTTCATATGTCATATTTCACATCTTATGATGAGGTGGGAATGTGGCAGAGGAACAATGATAAAAGGGAAGGAGAATAGAAATAGTAGAGATACAAAAATAGGAGAACAATATCGAGACAAGGAAAAGCTATTCTGTACTTACTGGGGAACGGCACCTTGAACAGCAGAAGGGAACAGAATAAGTATTCATATAGTGCCTATTACTGTTATGTTCACTGATTTCCATGTAACCAACTGGCCAAGTAAGGGTATTAAACCTGAGATATATGTTTATAGCATTTTTCAAATTATTTTTTCACCAACCTCACGAAGTCGGCAGAATGAGTATTATTATTGGAATTTTGTTAAATATAGGCCTATTAAGTAGTAGAACTAGAATTTGAACCCAGACTTCCTAATTAGAAATCCACTATTTTTCTGTTGTACTGTGCTACTATTTTTGGCTTCTCTCCAAATGTATGAATCTTTTGTAAAGTGCTTTCTGAATTGCACATACAGCATAATTTGTATATCCAAGAAATCTACAGGAACTAATAATAGTGGACAAAAAAAAACATCAACCAATTGCTTTCTGAACTTATTTTCTACTATTCTAACAGAAATGAGCCTAACAAGTTAAGAGCATGCCTTGGGGCTAAAAATAAAGGTACCAAGGAATATGGGCTAAGAATAATGGGCTGAGTCTCCTAAACCATGGGCAAAAAGGAGGTAAAGTTGGAAGTCTTTTCCAATAAAGAAACTGAGTCCTTATTATTCCAGAGATCACAGGGTCAAGGAACCAGGAAGCGGGCTAAGATAAGTTAGCTCTGCCAAGTTAACAACAAGGAAAAATTATCCAGACCATCCTATACACTGGAGATAAATACAAGTTGTAAGGGAGAGAAGGTGGGATTAGTCATTATATGGATGAAATGAGATTTAGAATTGCAAGTTTATATGTAGAGGGAGATTTTATAATAAAAGTTTCCATAATGATGAAATAAGAGCACTAGATCCGTTCTTTCCCTTGAAAAAGCCACAAATAAACAGTAATAAGGTCAATTCACATTTATATAGTGCTTTAAAGGTTTATGAAGTATTTTATTCCTAATATAAATATTATTATTACCATATTATCAAAGCATAAAATGAAGCTCAGAAAGATTAAGTAACTTGACCATAGTCACTTAGCTAATAAATGTCAAGAGCCAGGATTCAAATCCAGAACTCTAGACTGTACATCTAGATTCCACACCTCCCACAATAGCATACAAAAGTTTTTATAGGGGATAAGTTACAAAGGCCCAGGACTGTGGAGGACCATAATTCCAAGATATAGTTAGACTTTTAACTTTATCAATGGTAAAGTAAAGTAAAGAAAACTGAAAATTTTGAGCAGAATGTGACACAATTTAAGTGGTATGCTAGGAAAATGAATATGAAGGTATTTGTAGGACAGAAAAGAGGGAGGAAAGGTAGGCAGAAGAGAGGTCAGTCAGAAGAGGGCTATCATACATGTGATCTGAGACAGGTGATACAAGACTAAGAAAACATAGTAGCAATAAGAAAGGAAAGGAAAGATGTAAGAGACAGAATAAGGAATAACTGACAGGGGTTGGTCATATATCTGAGGAAGTAAGGGCAAAAGATGTCAAAGATGATTTTGCAAAGTAGAGGACAGGTGACCAAGAATGGGGCAACCATGAACAGAAAAGGCAAAGTCAAGAAAAGGATTCTCTCCCTTCCCTGGGAAAAGAGCATATATTTTGACTATGGTCTATTTTCACCTCAACCTCAACTAGATCCAAAAAGCAATTCAAGATAAGTCCAGAATAAATATAAAGATTTGCAAATAATTTTGACATGAGAGAGATATTAAGTCACAGGAGTATGGGACAGCAGACAGAGTCAAGGTTGAACTTTCAAGGAAATGGTACACTTGATGATGGTGGTGGTGGTGAGTGTGGTATAAAAAAAGTTAACAGCAAGCAGATTTTGAATATAAAAACAAATTAGCCCCATTTGACATAAATCAAATCTGACAAGAAAACTTAAATATTTGTTTTACTTTTGGTAAACATGATTCTTTTCATTTTCACATTAACAGATAAAAGCATTAAAAGAACAAGATTTTTTAATCATTTCACTTAGAGTTTTCTTTATTTGTAATAATTTCCAACTTTTAGTGCTGCCAAAAATTATAAGATAATTTTTTTTAGATAGGCAATATAATATAGTGAACAGAGACCTAAATTCAGAAACAGGAAGACCTGTGTTGAAGCCATACACATTTTACAGTAGACACATAATTGTTTTTTTTTTTGACCCTGGGTAAATTATTTAAACTCCCAGTGTTCTGGTCAACTCTCTAACACAACTAGCTGCAGAAGTGTATATCTGCAGAAAATGTTCTTCAGAAAGAACTCCCTATATGAATGAAATCTCAGATCCGATCAAGAAATACTTTAAAAAGCTTGCTTTATATAGTTGGATATATATCCTATACTAACTGTATAACCTAATTTGTAAGTATATTTATATTTAGGAATAAAACAAAACAACCACTAAACATATGTAAGGTCCAAATGCAGATAGAGGTATCTTTAAAAAAAAAAAGATTTTGAATTGAAAACTGAGGTACTTGAAAAGTAAAAATAAATTCCAGAAAGATAGTACAGCAGGAACCAGTTTCAAACTCCCTGAAAGTAGCAAAAGGTGTGAAGGAAGGGGGAAAAGTACTAGGAGAAAGGAATATGAAAGCAAGACCAGAAATCTTGAATAATAAAGACAAATGGGTAATCAAGGGATGCTTCAAACTCAATTTTTAGGGGGGGGTGGAGTCAAGATGGTGGCGTAGAAGCAGGAGAACTCTGGAAGCTCTCCCCATAACCACCTGAAATATCTATAAAATATGACTCTAAACAAATTTTAGAGCTCCAGAACCCACAAAATGCCAGAAAAACAAGGCTCCTGCTGAAGGCAGCCTGGCAGGCGGACAGGAAGGGCTCATCGCAACACACTGAGAGCCAAAACCAGCCCAGCCTGAAACTGGACTGTAGCCCCAGGGCAGCCAGGACATGCCATGGCTGAAACACTCCGGAGACTGGATCACCACCAGTTGTGGCAGTTTCCAGAATTATCAACCCATAAGAGCTAAGGACAAAGTGAAAGGCTTTTGAACTTCCATGTATGTCTTCTGCCACGAGGGATACGTCATCCAAACTGAATTTTTAAAGTCCGTGAAGAATTAAATGAAGAACTCAGGAAAACAAAACATCTTAGAAAGAGATGATGAAAAAAATTTAAAACAAAATAAAATATGTAAAATTATCAGTAAAAAGGTGAAGAACAGAATAAATTCAAAAGAACTGAAGGTAGCACAAAGTAAAAGAGTAAATTTGAAAATTATTTAGAAGTCATGCAATAAAAATAGGTATTGTTCATATTCGAGGATGGTAGAAAAGAATTTGATTATATTTCAAGAAATTATCCAAGTAAACTTCCCAGACCTACTAAAAAACTTTTTCAAATCCATTAGAAACAATTATTTTTTAAAAAGCACAAATCAGGAGCCCATTAGATTTTTTATAAAAATCCTTAAAAGATTTATATTAAAATATAGCATATACAAGTTTAAATGAGAGATAAATTCAAAATTCAATTTTCCAGAAAATCTAGTCATTCTTTTGAAAGATAAAAAATATAAAGATCAAAGAGACTTGAAAGAAGACTAAGAGCTAACCTTTAATATATCAGTGGTCAGGACATGAATTTTTAAATAAAAAATATATCAACAATATAAAAATTTATTTCTTATTACAAATCATTGAAACGAAAAATAAAACAACTATGATTTCATTACACCCTACAAGTTCACAATGAATAAAAGAAACTGTGGAAATACATGCTTGCTCTACCACATATAATCTAGTCTATCCATATTGGAAAATGACACTGGAATTATGTGAGAAAAATTACTAAACTATTTGTAGTCTCTGAACCAATAATCCCATTTTGGGCATACCAAAATTGGCAAAAAACAGAAAAGTTAAGGTTTCAAAACATTCATAGCAGTGATATTAGTAGTAAGAAAAAAAACCTGCAAATATATTTGTCTATCAGATGGAGAATAAAGGTAATACGTAATCAGAATACACATAAAGCACCTTTTTTGCGTGGGAAGTCACAAGGAGCTGGGAGTATCAGGAAAGGCTTCATGCAAAAAGTAGCGCTCAAGCAGAGCCACTGAAGGAAACTAGGTTTTCTAAGAGGGAGAGGTGAAAGGAGCGTGTATCAGGCATGGGAGATAGCCCACACAAAGGCACAGAGAGGGTTTCAAATGGCAAATAGAGAATTTTGTATTTGATCCTAGAAGTACTAGTACTTACTGTGAAGGGGAATGAAATGGTTACATCTATGTTTTCAGAAAATTATTCCAACAGTGGTATAAAGGATGGAATGGAGACAGAGGAAACTTCAAGCTGGAAAAACAATTAAGACAATACTGAAATCTAGAGGGGATGAGAGTCTAAAGCAGGGGAGTGGACATCTTATGGCTAGGTCCAGATTACTGCAAACAAGTGAAGTAGTTGAGTTGAAATTCCAACTGCATATTTCCAACAGACTGAAACAAGATATTGTATTTTACATAATTATACCATCAATTAGTGAGAATCTAAAAACATATAATGTCTTTATGGGCTTCAATAGTTCCATTAATTGGACCTGGCTACAGAAGAAAGTAGATGGATGAGAAAGATGTTGTGGAGACTGAATAGTAAGGATGTGGCACTGAATGGAACTGTGGAGTAAGAGAGAGTGAGGAGCTGAAGGTGACTGAGGTTTCTGACCTAAGTCATGGTGGTACCCTGAACAAAAATAAAGAAGTTCAAAACAGGTAGGTGGAGGGTTGAGTACAAAGATGAGCTCTGTTCTCCACATGTATATGGTTGTAATAAGATATTCTTGTTTGAATAAGGAACAACAAATATGAACTAATTCTGAGAAACACGGAAGCCAGTAGAGTAATACTCACAAAAATCATGATAATGTAAATAAAGATAACACTAATAAACAACAGAGTTCATAGCAGAAACAATGATCAATGTTGATCCACATGTTGGAGGACAACTAGAGCAAGCCTGAAAGAACTCTATATATATCTATTCTTGGATTCATCTATTAAGCTCAACTTCTTAATGGTAGGCTTCCTAAAAACAGTCATACCAATAGACAATTAGCTGAAAGTAAAGAAATATAATGGAACTGGATAGTAATAACAATTGGTATAAATTACTCCCCCCACAAAGCTGAGACATACTTACCTACTAATACACACAGAGTCAGTAGAAAGAATGGGCATAAACTTAGTAAGAGTACAACAGCATTTCTAAGGCAGAAGGGAACATATTCTCTTTCCCTTAAGAGCCTCAGGGCTACCACTTAAAAGCTCCTCCCATAGTCAGAGGGAAACAAGGTAAAATAAATCCCCCATTTCACTCCACTGGAGGCTCTGGTCTATAAATGAACTCTCCAAGTATTATTATTTTTTTTAATTTTAAAGATATTTCAAAAATCACCTACCCAGAAACACCTACTAATTCAACCAAAATTTATTTCTTTCTTTTTGTTTTGTTTTGCTTTTTGAAGGGGAAAAGGCAGGGCAATTGGGGTTAAGGGACTTGCCCAAGGTCACAGGGTTAGTAAGTATTAAGTGTCAGAGGCCAAATTTGAACTCAGGTCCTCCTGGCAGGCACTCTATTCACTGTGCCACCTAGCTGCCCCTCAATCAAAATTTCTATACTTCCTAAGCTGGTCACAAGTCATTCCTCTTGTGATCATATTTGGTTGTATTAACACCATATTATCTTGTGAAATCACATGTCTAGACAAAAAAAGAAATTATGAAATCTTGAAAATAATCCTTTATGCTACAGAAACTCTAAAAAACTATTTCTAACTTAAAGAATAACAATTTTTGTAACACCATCTAAACTTCCAACATTTAAAGAATTTTCAAGATTCAAGTAGATCATACTTTAGAAAGTGGCACTGATTGGTGAAATGTGTTGAAGCCCATAGTATTAGATTTTATAAATATATAGATCAATCAAAAAAATAAGTACGAAGAAAGAAGGTCTGGTAAATGAAAGGTTAATAGACAGCAGATTCCAACAAATCAGTCATATTCTTATAAAACTGGATTTGGGGGTGGAACCAAGGGTTGGTGCAGGGAGGGGAAGAAGGGGAGTATGGGAGAGAGGAAGAGTTGAGAGGATGGAACCCAGGAAATAAAATATTATGATTATTGTACTTTGTTAATAAAAATAAAGTCAATGTGAATTATTCTGAGGGGGTTAAGGATTCCAGCTTGGGTAAGAACAGAAATAAAAATTCATCTTCAGACTGGGCATTTCTGCTGGCTGTCCTGGATACCTGGAATCCATGGGAACCTATGAGATTACCAAGTAAAGTAGCATAGAGGGGGGAAAAGATGAGGACCCAGGACAGAGTACTGAGGGATACCTACACATAGATGGTGTGATCTGGAAGAGGATGCAGCAAAGGAAACAGAGAAGGAGTAACAAGATAGGAAGGAAGAAAATAAGGAATGGTGTCCTGAAAACCTAGAGAGACAAGAGTATCAAGGAGGAGAAAGTTATCAACAGTGTCAAAAGCTTCAAGGAGAATAAAAACTGGGGAAAGGTCACTGGACTTGGCAATTAGGACATCATTACTAACTTTGGAGAGAGCTTTTCCAGTAGAATGATAAAGTCAGAAGCCAGAATGTAAGGGGATAAGAAGAGAGTGAAAGGAGACAAAGTAAGGGCACCTATTGGAGAAGGCCTTTTTGAGGAGTTTAGCTACAAAGAGCAAGAAAAAAAATCAGACAATAGTTGGCAAGTAAATGAGACAGGTGAAAGCATTCTCATAAAATAAAAGAGACAGTCACTAAACTTGAGCTAGGTCCTAGATCTCTTTAGGCCTAAGTTTCATGTTCCTGTAAATCACCTGATTTCAGGGAAATCAGATGATGTGCCCCTACTCCCCCTCCCTTTTTCCTGTAAGGGGCTTTTTGT
>CM053582.1:262591518-262607159 GCA_028627135.1 Pseudochirops cupreus
GGAACTGAATCTTGTAAATTAAAAGTAAATGAGTAAATAAAAAAATTTTTTAAAAAATATTCTTTGTTTTTACATCATCTTCATTTCTTTCTTTCCTTTTTTTTTTTGGAAGGGGGGAAGGCAGGGCAATTGGGGTTAAGTGACTTGCCCAAGGTCACAAGGCTAGTAAGTGTGTCAAGTGTCTTGAGGCAGGATTTGAACTCAGGTCCTACTGACTCCATGGTTAATGCTCTATTCACTTGCCCAGCTAGCCACCCCTAGCACTTACTTTCAATCTCTCCCTGTGTACTGATTCCTTTCCAACTGCCGACAAAACATTCCCAATGTCTTGTCATCCTAAAAAACCCTCACTTGATCCTTCTAATCCTGCTGTCACCCTATTTCTCTTCTAGCCATCATGGTTAAACTCCTGGAAAAGCCCAGCTAGATCCTCTAATTTCTCTCCTCTCACCCTCCTATTTACCCCTTACAATCCAGCTTTCACTCTTATTCCACCAAAGTTACTCTCTCCAAAGATGCCAATAATCTCTTAGTTGCCAAATCCAGTCTCTGACACTGTTGATCACTCCCTCCTCCTTAATACTCTCTTCCCTCCAGGTTTTTGGGACACCCCTCTCCTAGTTCTCTGCCTATCTGACTGGTCCTTTGATGTCTCCCTTGCTGGATCCTGATCCAGATCACATCTTCTAGCCATGGGTGTCCCACATGGTTCTGTCCCTCTCCTTTTCTCCCTTTTACTTTTTCACCTGGTGAACCCATCAGCTCCCAAACTCTTCAATCTCCTTACCATGCCTCAACCCTGGATTACTGCAAGAGATTGTTGTTTAGTCTGTCTGCCGCAAGTTTCTGTTCAGCTCATCCTCTATTGCAGCTGCCATAGTGACTTTCCTAAAGCACAGATCTAACCATGTCATCTCCCCACTCAATAAACTCCAGGGGCTCCCAATGACTTCTAATGTTGCATACCCAAATGCTTTTCAAAAATGAATGTTCAGCAGATATTTTAAAAAACACATTCAAAACAGAACTTATCTCACCTTCCAACTTCCCAATTACTGTAGAGGGCAACACCATCCTCCCAGTCACTCAGGCTCCCAAACTAGGTGTCACTTGACTCCTCATTATCTATCAATGTTCTATGTTGACCCCATATCCAATATATTACCAAGCCTTATAACTTCACCTTTCCCACATTTCTCAAATATGTACTCGTTCCTCTTGATATTGCCCCAATCTCCCTATCCCTGGAAAGAGGTTCTTGTTTGGTCTGTCTGCCACAAGTCTTTGCCCAGTTCATCCTCTATTCAGCTGTCACAGTGATTTTCCTGAAGCACAGGTCTGACCAAGTCACCTCAGTACTCAATAAACTCCAGTGGTTCCCTATTACTTTGAAGGCCAAATAAAAAATTCTCTGTATGGTTTTCAAAGCCCTTCATAACTTAACCCTTCACCTTTCCAGTCTTTTTCACATATCACCCTAAAACCACCCTATGTACTCTTCAAACCAGTGACAGTAGCCTCCTTGTTGTTCCTAGAACAAGATGTTCCATCTGGACATCTTCTTTAACTGTCCCTGACACTTGGCGTGTTCTCCCTCATCATCTTCGGCTACTGCCCTCTCTGGCTTCTTTCAAGTACCGATTAAAAGGCCACCAGGCAAGGCAGGAAGCCTTTCCCAATCCCTCTAAATTCTAGTGCCTTTACTCTGTTAATTATTAACTATTTATTCTGTATATAGCTTACTTGTACATATTTGTCTACTTGTCTCCCTCATTAGATGGTGAGTTCTTTGAGGTCTGGGACTGTCTTTTGCCTCTTCTTATAACCCCAACACTTAGCAAAAGGCCTGGCATTGCTACCTTTTCCTCAAATCCACTCTTCCACCTAACTTCTTTATTGCTTACTGTTGAGGGCATCACCAGCCTCCATTATCCAGGTTTGAAGTCTTGGTGTCAACCTCATTTTCATTCATTCCCCAGATCCAAATATTGCTGTCACCTTCATGACATCTTTTTGTACACATCCTTTTTTCTCCATTCAAACAGTTACCACCAAGTTTAGCTGCTTATTAAGTTTCATTTGGACTGTTACAACATCCTACTAACTGGTCCCCTTGCTTCAAGTTTCTACCTGATTTAATCCATTCTCCGCATGGCATCAAAGTGGTCTTTCTAAAAAGTGCTCCATTAACTTTAGTAGTTCTCTATTACAACTTCAGGATCAAATGGACGCTACTCTGTTTGGTTTTTAAAGTTCTTCACCACTTGGCTCCTTCCTCTATTTCCACATCTTCTTACACATTATTTCCCTTCCCACACAACACAGTTTGGTCATACTGGCCTGTTTGCTGTTCCTCACACATTTCTCCATTTTCTAGTTTCATGCCTTTTCAATGGCTATCCTCTGTGCCTACAATATCTGTCTCTTATAATGTCTTCCATCTACTCTCCATGTAACTTATATGTATTTGTGTGTATGTGCATGTACATACGTATGTAGGCATGTATTGTCTCCTCCATTACAGTTTTAAACTTGTAGAGGACAGGGGATACTTTCTGCTCTAGTTTTCTGTGCCTGATCACTGCTCATTCTACATTCTTATGGATGTTTTCTTCTTAATGTCCAGTGAATCTTGCATGTCAGCTCTACAGATTTCCACTGCTTTTACTCACCGAATACCCCTTTGAAATACGTTATTAACAATCTTAAATTTTTAAAATGATGCCCACGTAGTTACTGTGAATACCATTCAGAGGCATTTTCCTTGTCACTCTTAAGTCTCAATGAGAACCTGCCTGGGCTTCTTTTATCACAGTATTAGCTACTTTATTACCCTAATAACAATCTCTATTACTGTTACCAACACAATTCCACTGAGAAAGCTCAAAAAGTCAGTTTTTTTAAAGTGTCGTCTTCTTACTTTATTCTTAAACACCAAATCCTACCTCTTCTTTCTCCACAGTGTTATGAATTTATAATGCCATTTATATGATCACTGCCACCACTCAAGTGTTGTAGATGGTTACAATGCTTCCAACCTACCCTTGCCACTTCCCTGACCAATTCAATCTAGAATGTATAATGCTACCACTTAAATCTTTCTTAAAAAAAAATATTTTAGTTTTTCCAATCACATGGAAAGATAGTTATCAACATTCATTTTTATAAGATTTTAAGTTCCAAATTTTTCACCTTCTCTCCCTGTCCCCCTCCCCAAGATGCAAGAAATCTAGTAAAGATTATACATGCGCAATCATATTAAACATTTCTACATTAGTCATGTTGTGAAAGAAGAATCAGAACAAAACGGAAAAACCACAAAGAAGAAAAAACAAAAAACAAGTGAAAATAGTATGCTTTGACCTACATTCAGACTCCATAGTTCTTTCTCTGGATGTGATACCATTTTCCATTATGAGTCATATGAAACTGTCTTGGATCATTGTATTACCAAGAAGAGGTAAGTCTATCATAGTTGATCACCATACAATGTTGCTGTTACTGTGTACAATGTTCTCCGGGTTCTGTTCACTTCATTCAGCCATCAGTTCAGGTAAATCTGTCCAGTTTTTTCTGAAATCTGCCTGCTCATCATTTCTTATAGTACAATAATAATACACTGTATTTATATACCATAACTTGTTCAACCATTCTCTAGTTCCCCAGTTGATGGACATCCCCTCAATTTCTAATTCTATGGCACCACAAAATGAGCTGCTACAAATATTTTTGCACATGTGTGTTCTTTTTCCCTTTTTTATGATTTCTTTAGGATACAGACCTAGTATTGGCATTGCTAGGTTCAAAGGGTATGCAGTTTTATAGTTCTTTGGGCACAGTTCCAAACTGCTCTCCAGAATGACTACAACAGTTCACAATTCCACCAACAATGCATTAGTGTCCCACATCTTCTCCAACATTTATCATTTCCCCTTTGTATCATATTAACCAATCTGATAGGTTTGAGGTGGTACCTCAGAGTTGTTTTTTAATTTGCATTTCTCTAATCAATAGTGATTTAGAGCATTTTTTCATATGGTTATGGACAGCTTTAATTTCTGCATCTGAAAATTGCTTGCTCATGTCCCTTGACCATTATCAATCGTGTAACACTTAAATCTTCTTAAAGGAAAACTTTTAATCACATTTCTCCCTGTCTTTGAAGCCTTTAACTGCTCTTTCTTTAACTTTCAACTGCCTAAGCATCGAGGTCCAAATTCTTTAGTCTGGTAGATAAGAGACTCCACAATCTGATTCAAATCTAGACTGGCATTACACAGTGGCAAGAACACCTAACATATAAATGCCTATGCTCTCAGCCTCAGCTTTCTTTAAAAGGTGGAGGAAAAAACAAAGGGTACTGCTGTTTTGGACTTCAATCTAATCAAACAGGAGGTTGCTAAAGTAAGGGTGTGGAATCAATCTTTCTAGTCTATATTTCGTTACAAAGTGAGAAAACATAATAACTATAGTTTAATATACACTCTAGAGTTGGGGAGGTAGGTTTAAAAGGATTCAGAGAAGGATTATATAGAATGCTCAGGTCTAAAATTCTATTAATGGAATGGGCTCAAGGGATTAGGAAAATTAAAAAAACAAAACAAACAAAACTTCTAACTAAGAATGATGAAGAATACTAAAATGTAGTAGATTCCAATAACAGGAATTATCAGAGTACTAATACTACAAATAAACCCAGAATTCTGAGAATAAAAAGTGGCTTTTAAAGTTATACTGAGGGCAAAAAGATCGAAGAGAAAGACTGCTGCTGAAGGAAGCTAAGATAAGAACTACTCAACTCCTATTTGGCTGCTATTTTCTCTTCAAAGCAAACTGATTTCTGAATAGTAAAGGACATAACAAAAATAGCTTTGCTTTCACATCCCACCAAATGAAGTAAGGCTAGCAAAAGAATAACTAATTTTTGCCCTCAGTGAATTAAGATTACCAGTACTGAAAGAACTGCATCTGGGGGACTGAAAGAAGTAACAGATTTGACTGCTGAAAGACTGTAGTGAATGAGAAGAACCCTAACATTCGAAAAAGCCTATCAACTTGTCAGAATATTTTAAATGAATAAAATAAAATATATGCAATTACAAAGGAAACCAATTATACTGGAATAGTTATAAATTTTTTTTTATTTATGGGCCCCAGATTAAGAACCTCTAATCTACATAGAGTTTTTACTGATCCTCCCAGCTTCTACTGTAATCCATCAAAAAATCTGTTGTTATTGTTCAATAGTTTCAACAGTGTCCAACTCTTCATGCCCCCTATTTGGGGTATTCTTGACAAAAACACTGGAGTGATTTACCATTTTCTTCTAATGCTCACTTTACAAATGAGGAAACTAAGGCAAACAGGGTCATATGACTTGCCCAGGGTCATATAGCTAGCAAGGTCTGAGATTGGACCTGAACTTGGGTCCTCCTGACTCCAGATCCAGCATTCTTTCTGCTACATCACTCAGCTGTCCCCTTACATAGTTCTCAGCTACTTTCTAATGCATTTACTGATGCCCATCGTTTTTTCCTTTTCCTTCTTAGTAGACTGTGAGCTCCATGAAAGCTGGGAAAAAGTATTAGTAAAACTTTTACCCCCCAAAAATAAAGCTCTGAATACAGTAGATACAAGCTCTCTATGGACCTCGACAAGTGTTTATTGAAATGAGATAGGGTATATAAGGGTTGAAGAAGCACTGTAAGCTAAGTAGGATGCTTAACTTAGAGAACTTGCAGTCATGATGCCTTAAATTCAATTACAGTTTCTGACAATTACTGGATTTGTGAACATGGAAGAGTCATGTAACCACTCTGAGTCTCAGTTTTCTTGTCAGTCATTCAATAAGCATTTATTAAGTGCTTACTATATATGCCAGGCACTGTGCTAAGCACTGAGGATAAAAAGAAGGGCAAAGACACAGTCCCTGCTCTCAAGGAACTCATTATCTATTGGGGAGACTATAAGCAAACAAATATTTACAAACAAGCTATCCACAGGATAAATGGGAAATAATTAACCAAGGGAAGGCACCAGAATTAAGAGGGATTGGGAAAGGCTCCCTATAACAGGCCAAGATTGAAGGAATATAGGAACTGGTTGCGAAGCTCAACTGAGAAAAGATTTTAGTGTTAGTTATTTGCCACTGTTAAATTTCTATTTGTGCACAGTTTCATTAATAGTCATCCAGAGGCATATTTGAGCCTAATTTCATTTCACTTAGAGTTGAATCCAGTCTCCATTTTCTAATGTTCAGTATCTATACCAATTTTCTTTACTCAGTTCTATGTTTCTGCATTTTAGGACAGGTCTCAGTGATCCTTTCACAGGCTGAATGTCAATGTTGGATTGTGGTAGAAGCTCAATATTTGCCACTAATGCCTCCTTGTCTAACAATCTTTTTGTATTTGGAGAGAGGTTTGATCATCCTTTAGCAGTGGGCACTAAAGTTTTTCAACTCATATCCTTATCAGCAAAAAGTGAGCATCCCCCTCCTCAAACACACAATGTGTGCATATTTATTTATAAAATATATACATATACAACTCTCACAATTACCCTGTACATATTGCCAGAAAGTCTGATCATGACAAGAAGAAAGAGGAGTTAAGCTTTCCCACCTCTGTCAGCTGAGCTTTGCGCTTCATGCTAGTACAGGGTTTCATTGCTCTTTCTTATGTTTTAAATTTTATGGTTTTGATGAAGGGAAATGACCTGCTAACTACCTCTTAACAGAGAGTTGATGAACTCAAAATGCAAATAAGACATATAGTTTTGTAGAGAGCCAATGTAGGAATTTATTATTTTTTAAAATTTATTTTAAGTTTTAACAGTCATTTCCCAAAGATTTTGAGTTGTACGTTTCCTTCTCATCTCTCCCCTACCCCCACCCCAAGATGGTAATCTTATTGAATACCCCTTCCCCCAATCTGCCTTCTCTTAAATACTCCCCTAATTCCCCCCTTGTAGGGCAAGATGGATTTCTATACTCCACTGCCAGTATCTTATTAATGCAGGAATTTATTTTACTTAAGTATTAGTCCCAAGGGTTTCATTTTTAATGGGGGAGGCAGGAGACTGGAGAAGACAGAAAAGTGAGTCAATGAAGGATTGTTTTTTAAAAATGAAGAGAAAGTCAAAAAGAAGCAAAAATAAGGTCAGATTTGAAAGCAACAGGTTGAACTAACACTTAAAAAGAAAAGCAGTCTCATGTATAATCCTGTTTTTTCTATCCTATTGCTTAGGCATCACAATGGTACAGGAATAGAGTACTGGGCCTACAGTGAAGAAAACATGAGTTCAAAGGTGACTTCAGATACTTACTAGCTATGTGACCCTGAGCAAGTCATTCTGTCTGCCTCAGTTTCTTCAATTGTAAAATGAAAATAAAAACATACATAACAGTACCTACCATTCAGCACTATTGTGAGGATCAAATGAGATCATTTAATATAAATAATATGCCATCAGTGGTTCTCAACCTTCCTGATGCCGCGACCCTTTAATATAGTTCCTCATATTGTGGTGACCCCAATCATAAAATTATTTTTGTTGCTGTTTCATAACTGTAATTTTGCTACTGTTATGAATCACAATGTAAATATCTGATATGCAGGATGTATTTTCATTGTTTCAAACTGAATATAACCCACAGGTTGAGAACTGCTATAAGTGCTTAGCATAGTGCTTGACACACAGTAGGTAGTATATAAATGATTATTCCCTTCATTAACTATGTATATTGAATTGCTAATTTTATTTGTAAGTTCAGAATAAAAGCAGTTGTTAAAATATGCAGAAATTGTAGGTACAAATGATTTTTCTGCTGGTGTAAGTTTCCTAAATCTATAAGAACAAGAGTAGAAAAACAACAATTGCTGACTGCTTCTTTGAAGAATAAACACTCATCACGGGCAAAAGTAGTTTTTATTAATAAAACTCATTTTTTTCTTCAAGACTATACCAAATCTTTTGTCAGAAAAAACCCTAACGGTGCCTATGAAAACTGAAAGCATTCATCAGGTTTTAAACATCCGCCCTCTCAAAAACTGTTATGGAGATTAAAAAAAAATATCTTAGTGAGCCTTTAGTCTTGTCTCTATTGAGGGACTGAGAAAATCTGTTAAATAGCAAGCAGAATCGTTTCAGAATTACAGAAATTAAATACTGCTACATGACTTTGTTTCCTGCCACATATCACAGAAAGTTGAGAAATGTACCTAAGATATAGCAACTTGCTCTTGCAGGTCAAGAAGCAGTCTTCAAGCAAGGCTATGATTTATTTTAATATTTATGTATTTCTTAATCATTTAACGTGTAAAGTTGGGATGGATAACTAACAGATGTTAATGACAGTTTGGATCCAGAAATATCTAGACAGGATAATTTTTTCAGATGAAATTTAGTCTGAAAAAAATGTAGAGGAAAAGTGATTAGATAATAATTTCTATGAAAAACATTTTCTGTGAGTTTTAGTGAATCAGAATCTCAGTATGCATAAATTGGGTCATAAATTAGCCAAAAAACTAAGGCCATCCTTGCATGCTTTGAGTTATAAAGTTCAGAATTAATAAACTACTTTTATTTTCTTCTGGCTTAAACACTTCCATTGAGTCTTCCTTGTCTTCTAAAATATGTTTTCTCTCATCTAATATACTACACAACTTTCCATTACTCACGTGAGTGTCTTAAAATTATTTGTGTACATACAATTTCTCTTGCTGGGATCTCCAACATCACCTAAAAAAGTGTCACACAGATGTTGTTAAATGCATACTAATTTCAATACATATACTCACCTGTGAAATACACTCTCCATGTTTTAGGTTGCTGTTTTTTGATTTACGACTGTTCATTTTGGCAATTCAGATCTTTAAAAAGAAAAAAAAAGAAAAAATTATTACAGTGCCAAAAATATGATAATAATTATTCTATTGTCCTTATTTTGTTCTATTATTAAGTCCCAGGGCTAACTATATTAGGCTAAGAGCCAGAATATAAGCTCTTGAGGGTTGGGACTATTTTCATTTTTGTCTGGGACCTCATACCTAGTATATAGCCCCTGAGTAACAAACCTCTAATTGCCAAGTCATAATGGCTTATTGACTGATCACTCAGTTCCCAAGAGAAAAAGGACAAAGACACTCACTGTAAAAATTATAAACAAACAGAGAAATATTTAAAATAAAAAGTTTACAGCTGTATAAAGAGAATCCAACTCTGGTCCTATTTTTTAAAATAAATTTTTATTAATATATTTTGTTTTCATATCACAAATGTATATTTTAAACTAAATTTTAAAAAATTAAACAAAAATCTACTTTCTCTACCTTGAGGGAAGGGGAACTTCTAAAAAAAAATATGCATAAGCAATCAAAACACATTTGGCATGCACTCCAAACACACACACATATGCACACACACACTATTCTGTATCCCAAGTTCATCCTTGTTTTCTTAGGAGGTAGGCAGCATGGTTCATCAGGAGTACAAAATTCTTAGCTAATACATTACTAGGTCTGGCTTCTCCTCATTGATTTCAATGTGTTGTGTAGGAGTGGGTACTGTGGTAAATGAACAGTCATGTATAACTATATTAATCATGTTTTCATATTCATGTTATAATTTTAACTCTAATATGTAGGTATTTTAAAAGCTGTTGCAATTTTAGAAGTAGTCATCAAATCATTTTTATTTAGCTTTATCATTCATTAAATCATTTATCTGAAGTAGTCTTTCTTTGCAAATTATTCTTTAGCTTCTAAAATTTCTTTTTATTTTTCTATCAAAATAACTGCTGGTGTTCTAGTAAGCAGAAGTTGATGGAATGAACAATTTTAACCGAAAATTGTAATTGTAATTAAGATCTGACTAATTATGCCTCAAGTAACTATTGACAGTTTCCAAGTAGAACAGACCATCTACATAGAAGTTGTGGCACATTTATAGATTTATAGAATAGCAGGATTGTTGATATATCATTGAAAAGTAAGTTTGTATTTAGAACCCCAAATGACTACCACAAAAAACAGGAGTAAATATTTAAACTTCCACCAAATTTTAAATATAGTGGCTAAATTTAATATCTCAAGACAAGTTAATTCAACTTTCAGAAAATATACTCTTCCAGGTCTGAAAATAACACTTTTACAGAAATCTCTCAAACTGGCAGCTTCCTATTAACTACTGCTTATTATATTTCATGAAATGAGTGACTTATCTTTCACATTATAATAGATCACTTTTAAAAAATAATACTTTATATTTCCTTCAACTAAGATACCAAGACTGAACAATTTTATAAATGAACTTTAAAATGCCTTCAGACTTGAAACTAACACAATTTTTAAATGCTTTTAAAAGAAAGATGAAGTAAATATGACTTTTCTTCTATATAATCAACAGGTAGCCAAACTTAAATACTCAAAATTCCTGAAGTTAAACCTCTTGCCTTCTATGTCCGACCCACAGAGCTATCAATCCAGCCCTACAGTTTATCCTTGCTTATATTCAACACCTTCCGCTCAAGCTCTGCTGCTTTCTATCTTCTCTTGGATAACGGTATGTATCATCACAAACTCAGTTGTAAACCTACAAGGAACCTTAAGAATTCACTTAGCCAAACCCTCCATTTACTCATGAGGAAATAGAGAATAAAAGTATTAAGGTAAGTGCTCGGATTTGAACTTACGTTCCTAGACTCCAAAATCTAGTACACATGTTTACCACAGTGTCTTTTTTTTTAATCCCACATATTTGGAACTAAGTATAGATAGTAGTTTTTCTCAACATATATACAGACCTGGAGCAGGGACATTAAAGTCTTTACTATAATTCATAATTTAAATTAGCATAAAACAAGGACTTATAGTCTGAAACTTTCAGTATTAAAAATAGGCAACATTAGTTTGCATTGTCTTCTCTAATTTCAGATCCTGTTGGGTTGGGGGGAAAATGTAATGCATTCAATTTGTGTATGATAAGACTGTCATAACCCAAAGAGAATTAAGTCAGTAACAATCTGAGGCTGACTGGAATCAACAGAGGAAGACAACCTCTTGCCCTGATTCCCAAAAGGGTCTCTAGCATATAAAGTCAGAAAAGGAAAAGGAGACATGTATCACATGTAAGAAGAAACTTGCTACTGCTATAAAGAGGCCTAGATGATGATTACAAAATTTCAATTTTTACAGTCTAAGCTATATAGGGTTAAGTTCTATGGCAAGGCATGGGGGGCGGGGGGAAGCAGACTAAGCAAGATAAAGTGGCAAAAGAAAAGTCAAAAATTATAGGACCCTAGCTCTAGGGTGAAAGGCACCTCAGGCAAGAGTCCATATATTTTATTTTATAACTTAGGAAACCAAGATCCAAGAAAATTAAGTGATTTGCCCAGGGTCACAAAGATAGCAAGTATCACAGTTCGGATCTCAACCCAGGTCTTCTGACTTTAGGGCAAAATGCTCTTTTTATTGTCAAATCAAGAAAAATTTTTAAAAATTTTTTATTTTTTACAACCATTTTTAAAACTGAGTTTCCAGTTCTCTTCTTCCCTCCATTGCCTCTCCCACCCACTGAGAAGATGAACAACATGATACCCATTATGCATATGAGGTCATGCAAAATGTTTCTATATTAGACAAGTAGCAAACAAAACAAGAAAAATATTGATAATGAAAGTGAAAAAATAGGCTTCACTCTGAACTCAAGATCATCAATTCTTTCTCTGGAGGTTGACAGCTATTTCACCATGAGTCCTTTGGAATTGTCATGGATCACTGTACTGATCAGAGTAGCCAAGTCTTTCATAGCTGACTACTGTGACAATACAGCAGTTACTGTACAGAATATTCTGCTCACTTCATTTTGTTCATGTAAGTCTTCCTAAGTTTTTCTGAAACCACACCCTTTGTCATATCTTAAAGAAAGATAGCATTCCATCAAAATCATGTATTTTTATATAAGTCCCTTTAGTTTTTCTCTCATTTCTCTGGGATATAAACCTAGTAGTGGTTTTGAAGGACTAAAAGGTATGCACACTTTTATAGTCCTTTGGTTGTAGTTCTTTTTTTGAAATTATACCAACCTCATCAGCTTACACGCATGACCTCTAAGCAGACTCCTTTTAAACAGTTTAGCCTTATTAAGCCCCTCATGATTTCTGATTAATGTTTACCTTTTTCTGCTTCTCTTTAATCTTGTGTTTGCATGTCAAATTTTTCTAGTCAGCTGTGGTTTTTTGATCAGGAATTCTTAAAAGTCCTCTAAATATCCATTCTCCTGCTCCCCTCCCCAACAGATCACACTACTTGGTTTTTCTTCATAAATTACTCTTGGTTTTAATCCTAGTTCCCTTGCTTTACAGAATATATTTCAAGTTCTCCAATTCTTTATTATGGAAGCTGCCAAATCTTTTGTGATCCTGACTATGGCGCCTCCTCAAATGTTTATTATTGGAAGCTTTCAGTATTTTCTCCCTAACCTAGGAGCTCTGGAGTTTGGCTACATATTCCTATGAGATATCATTTTTCAAGTAGTCTGATAATTTGTCTATTTTCTAAGTCAATTTTTTGCCCTGAGATGTTTCACATTTTTTCTTTTTCATTCTTTTGACTTTTATTGTCTTTTGATTTCTCATGGAATCACTGGATTTCACAAGACCAAGTCAAAATTCAAGGAATTATTTTCTTCAGTGAAATTTTTTATCTATTTTACCATTCGCCCAATTCTATTTTTTAAGGAATTAAGCTCTTCAGTACTTTTTTTGTGCCTCTTTAGCAAGCTATTAATTCCCTTGTTTTCCTCATTCTTCCCCCAATTTTTCCTATACCATTCTTACTCATTTTTATTTTTATTTTTTTTTTGGCTCCTTTCTTAATCTCTTTTGTTAGCTTTTCAGAGAATTCTGGTTTGGCTTGTGTCCAATCAGCATTTTTCTTTGAGGCTTTGCTTGTATATGTTTCCATGTCATTGTCTTCTTCTACATTTGTCTTAAGCTTCTTTCTAGACAGAGAAACTTTTTATAGTCATGTTCTTTTTCTATTGTTTGCTTATTTATCAAGCCTATTTCTCCACTTTGACCTTTATGTAGGAGTTGGGCTCTACTCATCTCTGGTTGAAAGGAGGAGAGTTAACTATCACTTTTTCACCTTGCTTTTTCCATAGCTAGTTCTGAGTGATCATAAGACTTCAGTGCTTCCAAGGGATATGATCTGGGGAGAGGTATGATTACTGTTCTCCTAACCTGAATTCTGATCCTTACCCATGAAGGGCCCATGTTCCCCCGCAACACTAAGTTTTAGTACTCTTCTCTGCACTAGAATTGAGAGCAAGAACCATTGTCCATGCTCTTTCTACCATGGAAATGCTACCCCAAACAAGAGTAATGCATAATGGACTTGCCAAATGGTGTCTGGTGTTGCCCTCTGTGCCAGCATAGTGGTCAAATGTAATCCTTTTCCTTTTTATTAGACGTTCAATGTCTGTATCTCTTCTGGATGGTGAAAGATCCTAGAACTGCAGCTGCTATTGTCACTCCCACCTGCAAGGCCCAAAGATAGTGTTTAGTGCTGTACTCTCAGCCAGCCCCCACACTCATCATATAAACCTCCCTTTCCAACCTTCTAAAAGTTGTCCTGGAATGGAAAGATGTCTCAAACTGACCTTTCTGTTGTCTGTGCCACTCCAGAATTTGATTTGACACGTAATGTCAAGTGTGGAAGGGAATGTTGGAAGAGTTTGGCTAGAATGCCCTTTACTTTGCCACCTTAACTCTACATCCCCTCAAGAAGAATTTTTTTTAAATTTTTTTTAAAATTAATTTATTTTCTGGTTTACACCACTCATTTCCACGAGATTTTGAGTTACAAATTTTCTCCCCATCTTTCTCCAACCCACCCCAAAACAGCGATTCTACTGCATAGTCCCTCCCCAATCTGCTCTCTCCTATGTCCTGCCATTGCCCCTCTGACTTTCAGGTAGGGCAAGATGGGTCTCCCTAACCCAGTGCCTGTATATCTTAATTCCCAGTTGCATGTAGTTAATAATAATAATAATTACATACATATATATGCATATATATATATATATATATATATATATATATATATATGAACATAAACACACACATATATTTTTAACATTTGATTATAGAACTTTAAATTCTAGATTCTTTCCCTTCCTCCCTCATCACCCACCCCTACTGGAAGGACAAGGTATTCAAAACAGGCTGTACATATGTAATTATGCAGAACATCTCCACAGTGGACATATTGTGAGAGACTGATTATATGTCCCTCCTTCCTATCCTGCCCTACCACCCTTGTTCTATTCTCTACCCTGTCCCTGTCCCTTTACAGAAGTGAGTACTTCCAGCAACCCTCTCCCCTCCCCTTCGCTCCCCTCCCCTCCATCATCCCAACTCTCATCCCCATTCCCCCTATTCTCCTATGTGGCAAGATACCCAGTTTAGAGTTTATGTCATTCCTTCCCTAAGCCAAATTCAATGAGAGTAAGGTTGACCCTTTCCCTTTTTCCTTCCTGTTCTTCCCCTCCATTGTAACAATCATCCCCAGCCTCTTCTATATGAGATGATTAACCCCATTCTGTCTCTCCCTGTCTCCTTTCATTCTAATCTTCCCTCACCTCAGAATTTCACCTTTTAGAATATTGTCCCTTCCTATTCAATTGATCTTGTGCCCTCTATGTACACATATATACACATACTCAGATATGTGTTTGTACCATATATAAACCCTCCTACATAGATATATGTGTATGTATACATATATATACATTTGTATTCCCTTCACTTATCTTCCTACTGAGAAAAGTTTCATAAGTTACAATTATCGTTTTTCCACATTGGCATGTAAATAGTTCAACTTTGATAAGTTCCTTATGATTTTTTTTCCATGTTTACCTCCTCATGCTTCTTGTATTTGAGTGTCAAATTTTCTTTTCAGTTCTGGGTTTTTAAGCAAAAATGTTTGAAAGTCCTCCACCTCACTGAATGACGATATTTTCCCCTGGAACATCACACTCAATTTTTCTGGGTAGGTGATTCTTGGTTTTCATCCTAGCTCCCTTGATCTCCGGAATATCATATTCCAGGCCCTTCAATCCCTCAATGGAGAAGCTGCCAGACCCTGGGTTACCCTAATTGTTTCCACAGTATTCACATTGCTTCCTCTTGGCAGCCTGTAATATTTTCTCCTTGATCTGGGGACTTCGGAACCTGGTTATAACATTCCTAGGAGTTTTCTTTTGGGGATCTTTTTCAAAAGGTGACTGGTGAATTCTTTCAAGTTCTATTTTGGTTCTAAAAGGTTCTAAAATATCAGGGCCATTTTCCTTGAGAATTTCTTGAAGGATGCTTTCTAAGTTCTTTTTCTCTTCATGGCTTTCAGGTAGTCCAATAATTTTTAAATTGTCTCTCCTGGATCTATTTTCCAGGTCAATGGTTTTTGCAAGGAGATATTTCACACTGCCTTTTATTTTTTCATTTGTTTGGATCTGTTTAATAGTATCTTGATTTCTCATAAAGGCATTTGCTTCCATTTGCTCCACTCTAATTCTGAAGGAATTATTCTCTTCAGAAAGCTTTTGAGATTCTTTTCCCATCTGGCAAATTCAACTTTTTT
>CM053582.1:262607659-262694578 GCA_028627135.1 Pseudochirops cupreus
TTTTAAGGTGTTATTTTCTTCAGTCAGGTTGTTGACTCTCTTTTCATGATTTTCTTGCATCATTCTCATTTCTCTTCCCAATTTTTCCTCCACTTCTCTTATTTGATTTTCAAAATCCTTCTTAAGCTGATCTATAGCTTTTAGGCAATCTTCATGTTTCTTGGAAGCTTTTGGTGTGGGACTTCTGATTGTGCTGTCTTCCTCCCGTTCCATACTTTCACCCTTTTTGTCCCCAAAGAAGGATTCTAGAGTTCGGTTGCTGTTCTTACTTTGCTTCCTTTGCCTGCTCATGTTGCCAGTCAAAGTACTTGATTTTTTTAGCTCTGTGGAACTCTGCTTCCAGGGGGGAAAGCTCTGCCCCAAACTGCTGGGGTTTTCGCCGCTGCTGGAGCTATTAGGAGACTGCTGCAGCCCCCACCAGCTTTGGCTCACTGAAACTGCACCCCAGGACCACCACTTAAGACCACAATCAGGATCCAGGGTGCTCGACACAGGAGCACTTAGCCTCTGAATGACTGCTTGGCCCCGCTGCAGTCTGCAGGCCGGGAGCTCTAAAGCAGCCACGTGGAGGCGGCTACAGGGTTGCCACTTTTGTAGCTTCCTTGCCCTGGAGGCAGTTCGGCCAGACCACTTTTCTCCCCCAAATTTAGCTGAGTTCCACTGACCTTTCACTTACTCCTTGTTTCTTATGGCTTGATAATTCTGGAAACTGCCACAGCTGCCACTGATTCACTCTCCTGAAGGCTCTAGCTGCAGCTCGTCCTGGCCAACCCAGGGCCAAGCCGCAGTTTCAGGCTGGGCTGGTTTCAGCTCCCAACGCTATGATGATCCCCTCCTGCCGACCTGCCTTCAGCGGGAGATGTATTTTTGTGAGTTTTGGAGCCCTAAAATTTGTTTAGAGTCATATTTTATGGGTATCTGAGGTGGCTATGTGGGAGCTGTGGAATCTTGCTGCTCCTACACCGCCATCTTGGCTCCATCCCCTGGGACCAAGAAGAATTTATTAAGAGCTTAGTATGTGCAAGGCATCGTGCTAAGTTTTAGGAATACATATATAAGAAGAATGATAGTCCTCTTGGTGAGGGTGCTTACATTCTAATTTAGGAAGGCAATACTTAAAAAGAAGCTGTAAAGCGAAGGGGGAAGAGGAAGTGTGAAGAAATGAAGGGTACCCAGCTCACGGTAGAGAAAGTCAGAGGAAAGGCAAGAGTACAGAGCAGAGAAGAAAGACATTTCTGGCCTGGGCCTCTTTCTTAAAATGAAGGTTCTGAGAGAACCATGCTAATCAGAAGAAGAGGCCACAAGGAACTTCTACTGTGTCCAGAAGTTGCATGAACTTCTAGGGTAAAGAAATCCAAGGAGAAAAAAATCCAAGAAAGTCAGGGGGAATGGAATGAAGAATCACTTCATTTACCAAGTATTAGGTAATACTTCATATTTGTGCAGGATAAGGAGTAGAACCTGTAGGGTAACACAGTATGGCTGGCAGGATTCCAAGATGTGCTAGTACTTGACAGAAAATGTGGCTTTTACAGAGAGGAGAGAAGGTAAGTTGTTTCATGAACGAAAAAGGAATCTAAGAAAAGGGCAAGAGACAAGAGTAATGTTCACAGAACAGGTGAACACAGTAACAGAGCAAAGGTATCCCAAGGGTTTAGAATGCACAAGTAACAAAGTAAAGGTCAGTAAAACTAAAATAGCAACCAGACTAAATAACTGAGATTTAAGGTCCAATTTATGACTTGTCATGCTCCATGAATTTGGATTTCTATGTACTTTTTAAGTTAGAACGTATGGGGGGAGGAAGGGAAAAGCCTAGGGTTACCTGCTATTCTTGTTCTTCCATATAAGATAGTTATAGACAATTTCTCTACACGTAACCCACTGTTTCCTGAACAGGAGGCAAATTATTTGGGACAACAGAACACAAATACAAGTTCACAAAGGAACACAAGGTTGCGCCAAACAGTTTTGGAACTGGGGAGGTCTAGATAGTAGCTTATAGTGATCAGTTTTTTCAAAGCACCAAGTTTTACTGCTTAAAGCTGGAGTAGCTCAAATCTATCTGGTCAATCTAGTCCCTATAGATTTACAGACCCTAGATGGTATTTAACTAGAATCTATTACTATTCCTATCCACTGTCTAAAGTACTTCTCTGTAGATGGATGGAAGGAACTAAGAACGGTTGCCTTGAGTATTTGGATCTTTAGTTTCCTTTGAAATGGGCTGGTACTCACTCCCACTGCCCTGCCAAATGATGGAAAAAAAAGGTCTCAAGACCTTGGTAATTACGGGGAAACAAAAAAATATTTCAAAGAGGAGCTTATGGGGAACCTTAGATAATATGCTATAAAAAGGTGGTTCCCTTTAACATTAAAGGCCACACAATAGAAGCAAACAAAAAACTAGAAGAGAAGCAGATTATATATCACCTAAAGCAATGGGTAGGAGATATATTCTTAGCCAAACAAGAGGCAGAGGCAATCATAAAAGACAGAGTAGCTAACTGAAAACCTTTTACAAAGACAAAATGCAACTTGGTTAAAAATGGAAGTTATCAAATGTGAAAAATTTTTTGTCTCAATCTAAACTATAGAAAAAATTAAGAGAGAAAACCAAAACACAATTCTCCAACATTTAAGGAATATATATATATGAACAAAGTTCTATAAAGATGAACTGCAAACTAATAACATGAAACAATGCTCTAAATCAGTAATAAAAGAAATGTAAATCAAAATAACCCTGAAGTTTCACCTAATATCCTGTAAATTGGCAAAGATAATAAAGATGAGAAGTCACTGTTAGAGGGGATCATGGAAAGCTAGGCATGTGCATGTACTGCTGGTGAAGCTGGGAATCAATAAAGCAATTTGGAAAGCAATTTGCAATAATATAAAATGACTCTTTGACCTAGAGATTCCACTATTTATACCCCAAGGAGGACAATAATAAGAAAAGTTCTCATATGCATCAAAATATTTATACCAAGAACTCTTTTTGATAGAATTAGAAACAAAAAGAAGCCCACTAGGGAATGGTTAAACAACTTTTGACATATAAATGTGACAGAATATTACCATATATTAAGAAATGATTAGTATTATAAATTTGGAGAAAAATAGAAAGATCTACACGAAATGATACAGAATAAAGCATAGCCAAGAAAATAATATGCGCAGACTACAACAAAAACAGCTAAAAAAAAAATCAAAAGTGAATGTTAAGAGAATTACAAAGAGCAAGCATTACTCAAAAAAAAATAAGACGCTCTCTACTCCTTTGCAGAAGTGTAAGGTTCACATGTGTAACATACTGTACATATTTTCAGATGTTTTTATGCACTTATCAGTCCTGCTGATTTTCTCTTATCTTTTGAAAATATTATTTCTTTCATGGGATGGCAATGACATAATCCAACTAAGGCAGTAAAGGATAGAGTAAATAAATACTTAATACTTACTGAATTGAATTAGTATCAAACCATGTTTCAAAGACAGACATAAATTTTGGATTAGTAGTTTCACATTTCCATACTATTAGTGTCAATAATCAAGAGTTGATTAAAGTCACCTTCTTAGGTATATAGAAAGATAAAACGTTGCTTATTATAGTCCAGGCCCAGTGCTAAGCACTAAGGACACAATTCCAAGACAGTCAGTCCCTCCCCTCAAGGAGTTTATATTACAATTGGAAAAGACAACATATATAAAGAGGAACTGGAAAGATACAAAGCTGCAGGCAAGAAGGATGATTTTGGGGGGAGTTCTAACATGAATGTGGTAAAGCTTGGCTAGGGCTTTTCCTAAAATGATGGTTGGGGGAGGGTGTCACCAACAAGGAGAGGAAAGCACATGGGCAGAGATTTCTCAGGGCAGCCTAATACATGGGTCCAGAAGGACTCTCATTATCACAGAATGTTACCAAAAAAAAGAGAGAGAGTTAGGAATTATCCAATCCAATCCAACACCTTCCATTTAAAAAAAATAAGGAAACTCAAGTCCAGAGAAGTAGTTACCTGCCCAAGTGCACACAGCTATTAAATATAGCAACCTGGAATTGAACTTAGATCTTTTGCCTTTAAGTTCAGTGCTCTTTCCACTACACCATTTCACTGTTAATATTAAATTAGCTGTGGTAATTGATTTACATCCATTAAACTTCCTTTGTCATAACTGTGATAGTTTGCATCTGTTCTTTTATCTGTTTCCCATTTTTTTCAGCATCAATAGCTTGTTTTTTAGGTCATTCATTTATTCAATAAGTATTTATTAGCATCTACTGTGTTCCAAGTACATACCAGTCATAGACACTGTAGATACAAGACAAAAATGAAACCAGATTGGAGTTAGCTCAAATATATATCATAATACTTTTGATGTTTAGTCTTTCTTCAAATTTTGTTTTAATCTTTCCTCTAAGAAGTTGATGGTGTGACTGTACACTGAAAGCTGATTCTAAAATGAAATGAGACAATGGCAGAGGCACTCAGAGTAAATCAATTACCACAACAAGGAGACTACAAGAGCCTAGAGAAACTGTCTTAGTTAGCAAATCCTTGGTATTTTGCCAGGAGGTCAGATAAGGCATCTAAACGAGCAACATGTGCTTACAATATAAATTCATTTTTAAGATCCTACGTAGGACTTGATGGAAGAGAGCCAAGCTATAAGGAATTAAATGCTCAAAATGCTTTTGAGATTATGGAAAAAAGCTCAAAATCACTAATAATTAGAAAAATACAAATTAAAGCACCTCCAAGGTTCCACTAAAATAAAAGAAAAAAGTTAACTGTTGAGGGTTTACAAGAAAATAAGCACATTGATGAACAATTTGTGGAATCGTAAATTGATGCAGCCCTTCTGGAAATAATTTTGAAACTATTTTCCCAAAGTTACTAAACTGTATGTACACTTTGATTCAGTGATACCACTGGAAAGCCTATACTCTGAAGAAAACAAAGAAGAGAATGCCCTTGATATGCAAAAAAGCTCTTATTGTAGTGGCAAAGAACTGGAAAATAAAAAAATAAATAAGATGTCCATCATTTGGAGAATGATTAAACAAATTATGATGCATAAATATGACTTAATATTACTGTGCTATAAGAAATGATGGAAGGCCTTCAGAGAACCCTGGGAAGACTATGAACTGGAGGAAGAAAGTGGGAATAAGATTTTAAAAAAATCTTGATTATATTTTTAAATGGAAAAAAGGATTTTTATGCAGGGGGAAATCAATGTAAAGATTGTGATTGTGTGTATGTGTGTGTGTGTTCAAAAAAATAGATGCTGGGCCTACATTAAAGGGGACTTTTAGTAAGACTATTCATAAATAGTCTTTGGGTACAAAAAACTAGTGATGTGCCCAAGTACAATGAATCTTAAGACCCTGGTGACAGAGGACTAGGAAGATCCTTCTTGAACTCAGCTTGTCCTACTATTGCACATATTATTCACACTAGGGCAGGATAACTATGGGAATGACGACCAGTTAGTAGGAACAACACTAGTGCAGCAATAGGGACCAGCAACAAGAAGACAGAAGGGTAAGGAAAACCCATATATTGATGGCAGGAAGAAGAAAATTCCAAGTAGCTATATTCATATGAAGGATATGCCTCTCTCCTGTAAAACACACTTAGTCTTACCTCACATTAGGCCCTACATTCAGTAGTAGTTGTATAATCTAGTAATATATTTGAACTGTTCTACACAGTTACTTTGGAAAATTACAACAGTTCACATTCACTTTTAGTTAGGCCCCACTGAGGACATAACACTGAATATTCATGTGGTTTTACCAAACAATATCAAGATGGCAATATTAGGTAAAGAAAGATAACAATATAGCATTCCTGAATATAATCCTAGAGAAATGAAATAACCTAAACCAAGATTATGCTTTGAAAGAATAACTGCTCCACAATGATTCTATATTAAAACTTGAAGAAAATTCAGAAAATCTAAGATTGCTTTATGTTCATGTTCCCATAAGAGCATAAGAAAAACAGCAACCTTTGGCCAAAAATACCCACAAATCTTTAAAATGTATTTATTTCTGTGAACAGAGCAAAATTACTGATAATGTTCATTTCTATAGCATTTTTCCAAAGTGTTCTTACATTTAGATTGAACAGAAGGCCAAAAGATATCTAAAAATAACTAGAAACTAAAAAACTTCTTGGAAAAATTAAATGAATATTTAACTTTGAGAAATGAAAGCTAAATGCAGAATTAAGTCGACATGGATGAAGGGATATTAATTTGGAGAAGACGATGTCAAATTATTTCACAAAAGAGAATGAGGTTAAGTTACAACAAAAATAAACTAGGTTAAAATAATAATTATTAAAGACTGAAGTATATTAATTTAAAAAAAAATAACAGAATTTCATCTGGAAGACCCGAAAAATAGGACACACAAAGAATCCTATGATTGGTAAGGACACTGAAAAACCATGTATATTTTGCTCCAATTCAAGGATAATAATCTATGTCTAAAGACTTGTAGATATTTCAAATGTTGTAAGTTACTATCTCACCTAAAGTATAAAGCATGAGGCCTCCTCTCCTTGCCCCCGCCATGGAGAAGACCACCCTTTTCCTGCAGGGAAAGAGAATAAAACTTCCTGTTCCTTCTTCAAGATGCCTCTGACTTTTGATTTTTCTTGGGTAGGGGATTTTTGGGGTCCCCGTACCCCACACGGATTTGGGGGCTCGTCCGGGATCCCCTCACTTGTGAACAACTGCTCCCTGCCTAGGTCTGGAGGCAGGCACCCTCCAGAGACTTCGCCAGTGGTCTCTGGACTTAGATGGGGAGTTCCGGCTCCATGAGGGTAAAGACCTGGAGAGAGGAACTTTTGGGAGGAACAGAAACATACAGAGAAGAACCAGGAAACTCCAGCAGGCTGGTGGGAAACTATGCGTGCAAAGCTCCTGGTAAGATACCTCATGGGTCCTTCAGTCTTAATTTGTTAGGTTTTTCTTTAACCTGGAGGGACCAGCAATGGCTCTCAGCTAAAAGTACGTGTTGGGCTGATGAACATCATATGGTAGGCTTCATGGGTGACTGAATGGAGGGAAGCATTTCCTCCGTAATTGGTTGGGTCTTCTGACCCGGGGGAGTCAGCAATGATCCCCAACCAAATTAAATGAGTATAAGAGAAAAGATGAAAAGTAGAAAAATTTGGAAATGATTCTGAGTTTCTGACCCATCTGGATTAGAACTACCTTATGGGTGCACTCCTGTAATGTTCTATGTCTGGTCTGTCTCCATGTGTCTATGTGTCTGGAATGTTTCATGTCTGTGTTGGAAACAGTAAGGAAAAATAACCACAGAAGCTTCTGGAGGCTGACTTGGGGGAAAAGAACATCCCTGGGAACTGCTTCTCTCCCTACCCTGCCCTACATTCTTCCACCTGGAGATGAAACAGTGGAGGGCTAGGGAGTAAAAGAGGTTTGGGCAGAGCCACAAGGATAGGCTTATGGCCTCAGGCAAGTGGCTCATCAAATGGGAAGATTCTATCAGAGTTTAAGGGGGTTCCCAGAGCCTGTACCTCATCAGTTTAGAGTTATAATTTATTTCCTGTGTGAAGTGGTTTGGAAATGCATTCACCTAAAATTGTTAATGGTATGGAAGGAGGTTTTAAATACATAATGTTTGGAACATTGTACATTTCTAAATTACGTAATTTGGTAAAATTATGAGCTCTGTTGTTAAAAACAATTTTAGAGTTATGTATGTTAATTGGGATGTATGTGAAATATATGACGTTTTGGGAATTTATATCATTTACGAATAAAGCATGAGATGAAAATAGAGATTTATGGAGCTATAACTTGAATAATTTCATTTACATTTCTACATGTAAGTGAACTATACTCCCACCTTTATGTTCCACCTCGTCAATTCCATAGATTATGGTAGGAAAGTATGGTTGTCTCATCAAATAAAAAAGTTCAATGAATCTCCACTTTGTACTACTTTACTTCTATCATTAAAAGTGAAGAATAAAGATGCTACTATTTGAAGTCAATTTTCAAGTTAAAAAAAAGAAACAAAAATCTAATGAACAAGCTTAAACTACTAGTGAAACTTTAACTTTTCTGCATATTCCTTTTCTGAAAAGGAATAAAAACTGAATTTCTGGGCAAAGAGACTATACTGCTTTTACTATTTGTAACCTCAATGTTTAATATTCATTGATTTATTTTTTTAAATCATGTTACAAAAACCTGAATCAAATCCATTTCTCATTGTATATGGAGTCAAAAAGCTCTGAATCTCAGTCATGATTCTACCACTTCCTGATTGTGCAACCCCAACCCCTATGTAGCTTATTTTATTTACCTTACTGAACTTCAGTTTGTTCATCCGCAAAATAGTTATACTCCCTACCCAAAAGTTTAAAAATTAAGTAACTTGTTTGCAATAATTCTTCAAAGACTAATAACAAGTCTCTTATTTTTTTTTCCAAAATTTTATTTTAGACTCCAGAACACATATACTGAATAGAGAAAAGAAACAAAAACACATCATAAACGTAAATATTGGAACATAAATACAAAGCTGGAAAGAAAAAAAAGCATGTCGTGTACATAGCAGAACATAAGAGAGGATTCAAAATATGTAACAATAAATTTTCATTTCAAGAAACTCTATATGATACCCATCGTGTTGAGAATTGTCTGTCTTTGCTTCCTTGTAAATTTTCTTTTGTTCTTTGCTGTGCACTTTTTTACTTTCTTTTTTTCCCTCCCCAACTTCCTTCCCCCAGAAGGACACAATGAAGTTTAGATATGTTTCTCTATAGCTATAAATATATGCCTATATATTTATATACTTACCTTTATCTATACTTGTATCTATTTATAACCTTTATACTTACATCTTAACTATAAAATTTGTAGATATCTTCCTCATTTCAATTTTCTACATATATTAATGGTAAAGGAGTTCAGAAGGAAAGATCATGGTAGGTTGGGAGAGAGATTGACCTTAAAGTGCTAGTTATTATTACTATATTACTATCATGAGTTTGAAAGCTTCAGAGATAAAATAAGCTAAATAGTAAAGGCTAATTTAAGTAGAGCTGAGGGTAGTCTAGGTTGAGGAATGAACTGATGAAAAGGATTAAGTTGTCTTCAGGGAACACAGAATAGCAGGTTTATTAAAGGTGACGATGAGTTATAATATTGAAAACATAGATTGGATTTAGATTTTAGAAGACCTCAAATGCCAGTCACCTAGTCAACTAATAGTTCTTAAAGCCCTATTAAGTTCTAGGAACTATGCTAAGCAAGGGGGAAACAACAAAAGTCAAAACCAAAATAAAACACCAGTCCCATCACTCAAGGAGCTAACCAATACGCAAACAACCAAGTACAAACAAAATATCTGCAGGGTAAATTGTGGAAGAAAGGGATTATCTTAAAGGAAGATTAGGGAAAGGTGATTTGCAAAAGAGGGGTCTTTATTATGGAGACAGTGGGGAGCTACTTAAAACAGTGAATAGCTAAGTGAAAAAGTGAAAGCAAAGTCTACCATAAATTAAAAGAGGTCTACAAAGCACTTTCCGACCACAAGACAAGCCTGAGATCAAGGAAGTGAAAGTCTTTTTATTACTATTTCAAAGATAATTAAGCAGATGTTGGTAACCATTTAAGCGACTTGCTCAAGATCAGACAAGTAAATCAATGGTTCAAAGGATCATAATTCTAGAACTGGAAGGGACCTCAGAGGTAATCTAGTACAACTCTACTTGCAGCCAAGGAAAGGGAAGACCAAAGAAATCAAGTGTCTCAAGTCATACAGGTAGTGAGAAAAATAGAATTTGAACCTAGATCCTATTTCTCCAGTATCTCAGGCCAAATGAGATGTCCTGACTTCTGTGGTGTTCTTCAAATTTCAGCTATAATTCCACCCCTGCATGATACCTTTGTAGGTCTTGCTTAATGATTGTACCTTCCAAATGAGATTACTTCCAATTTACCCTGATATTTAGCCTATATAAATATGTAATTGTCTACATGTTGTCTCCATTAGATTGTGAGCTCCTTGAAGGCAGGGATTGTTTTTTTGGTTTTCTTTGAATCAACACTTAACAAAGGCTCTTATTCATAGTAAACTTTTAATAAATTATTGCTATTGTTGTACTCAAATTCCAAACCTGTTTCTATTCTATCACACTGCTTTTCACACTGTATAAAATATAAATATATACATTTCTAAATATATGAGAATAAAGGAAAAAACAGGCAATGGTTTTTTGCCATTCTGTCTTTCTGAATAGTTCTCAGAAAAAATCATAGCAACTTGTCCAGAAATCAATCTTTAGGATTGAAAAAATAATTTAATATGGAATACTGTCAGCAGTTTTTTAATAACCACAAAATGCCACAGAAGTGAACCTTTAGGTTTCCATATAATTTAATTCTTTCTCTTTTTAAATCTTCAGACTGAAATTCCATACATCAAACTGCTATATAATTTAGATACTTATTTACAAATTTTGTCTTTAAAAAGGTACAGGATCAGATCTAAATGGCTCAGGTCATATGCTAATCAGAAATTGCATTTAATAAAACTACAGAATACAAGAAGCCAGTGCTTTTCTTGAGTCTTCTTTTCATCTAGCATGAAGAGAAATGGTTTAAATATGGGGTTATATTTGGATATCAGGTTTCACTTGTAGGCACAGCTCTTAAAAGGAGTACACATAGAGTCACAACATCATCACAATATAGGGGTATATTCATGGACATCCAAACTCTCTCTAGTGGCTAGACCAGGGGTGGGGAACCTGCAGCCTACTAAGTCCTAGGGTAAAGCCTTTTGACTGAGTCCAAGTTTTAACAAGCAAATCCTTTTATTAAGGGGTTTTGTTCTGCAAAGTTTGGATGCAGTCAAAAGCTGCACTTGAGGACCTAGAAGACCATCTGCAGCCTCAAAGTCGCAGGTTCCCCACTCCTGGGATAGAACTTTAAGAAATAAGGATTTAGGGGCAGCTGGATGGTGCAGTAGATAGAGTGCCAGGCCTGGTCTCAGGAGGACCTGAGTTCAAATCCAGCCTCAGACACTTGACACTTACTAGCTATGTGACCCTGGGAAAGTCACTTAACCCAGCTTGCCTTGACAAAAAAAAGAGGTGGGGTTTGGGGCTTCAGGAAATAAAGATCACATGAGGGAATATGAAGACACCTATAGCTACTCCAGATTACTTTTTACTCAGGAAAGTTTTACGGATTTTATGGATAATTTCTATACAGCAAAGGTACTTTTTATTCTCCTGACTGAATCTGAATGTTCGCCATTATTAAATAGTATAAAATAAATAGACCACTGTACTGGATGAGCTTAAATCTAGGTACATTTAAATGTCAGTTGAGAGGAAAAAAAAGAAACCAGCTATTTTTTCTAATAGCCATACTATAATCCCTTTGATCACTGCTCTACTCACAACCATAGGAATGAAAATGACACCACACTAATAATCTAGTTCAGATCCTTATTTCTGATCAGGAAAAATTCAGGGAGATTAAGGGACAAATTCAATGATATATAGTGAATCTCTGGCAGAGTTTCTTTGGGCAGAGCAAAAATCTCAAGTTAGTTGAAACCTAGAAGTCTACAGCTATTCTTTCCTGCTTAAGCCTTTTCATGTCCAATTTCTCTGTACTAAACAGAAAAGGAAGAGTATATTTCCTTTCAATCACTATACTATCCCTGATCACACTTAGCACCTACTCTTTAGATTATTTGAAGTGAACCAGCTAGATGGTAAAACAGACAGAGCACTGGACCTAGGGTCAAGAAGATCTGAGTTAAAATCTTACCTCAGACACTTACTTGTTGAGTGGCTCTGGGCAAACTGATTAATGTCTGTCTGTTTCCTTACCTGTAAAATGGGAATAATAATAGCACCTACCTCCCAGGGTTGCTGTGAGAATCAAATGAGATAACATAAAGTGCTTAGCACAGTGACTGGCATATAGCAAGCACAAAATAAAAATGGTAAATACTGTTATTAAGTGCAAATTCATTATGATTTTGCTAACAATATGCTCCAGAAGCCAAGTCCTGTCATCTCTACCTTTGTAATTGCTCTTATATATGCCCTCACTTCACTCCTGGACTATTTCAATAGTCTACTGTTTGACTTCCCTGCCTAATTTTCTCCTCATTCCAGCCAATCATCTACTCATCTGTAAAATCGATCTTTCTAAAGTACTAGTCTGACTGCTCATCCCCACCCCAATGGCTCCCTATTGCCTCTAGGATAAAATATAAAATCTGTTTGGTGTTCAAAGCCTTTCATAACTTGGCCCTCTCCTACATTTCCTAGCTTTTTACATTTCACTCCTGTGTGGGATAAAGACCCCAAAGACCCTTATCCAAATAAACTCAAGAGGTTTCTCCAGGTAGAAACAGAAGCTCTTTATTCTAAAGACAAGTCTCCTGAGAGTTGGGCATCACCTATTCCAGACAGGACTGGTATATGGAGGCACCCAACAAGGGTCAAGCAAGCAGTTATATACTCTTACACAAACAGTTCTAAGAAAAACCCCCAAAATTCCCAGGTCTCCTCCCATCATCCCTCCCCTAGAGCTGGACCATTAACCCATTGGTGGGCTCGTATGGCCTCACAGTCTACTCAAGAACCCGGAAAATCCCTCTTACCCTATACAAAGACATATGGCTATGATTATCCATATTTAGCCGAAGGGGTTGTCACAAAAAGCCCCTTACAGGAAAAAGGGAGGGGGAGTAGGGGAACACCACCTGATTTCCCTGAAATCAGGTGATTTACAGGAACATGAAACTTAGGCCTATACAGGTCTGGGACCTAGCTCAAGTTTGGTGACTGTCTCTTTCATTTTATGAAAATGCTTTCACCTATCTCCCTCCTTCCCTTCCTGTACTCTTCAATTCAGTGATACTGGTCTTGCTGTTCCTCAAAGGTGACACCCTCCCAGACTCTGGGAATTTTCATTGGCTGTCCCCTCATGCCTATAATTCTCTCCTTCCTCATATCCTCCTCCTGACTTCCTTCAAGTCTCAGCTAGTCTCCCATTCCACAAAAAGCCCTTCTCAGTGCTCTTTACTTGCTAGGGCTTTCCCTCTGAGATTATCTTCAATTTATCCTCTATATAACTATTTTTATATGTAGTTGCTGGCATGTCTTAAGACTGTGAGCATCTCGAGAGCTGGGACTGGTTTTTTTGCCTTTCTTCATATTCTCAGTACTTAAAGTCTGGCACATAGAGGGCACTTAATCAATGCTCGATGACTTGACTTGAAATCCTTTTCACTTGGTCCTCTGTGTAGTAGGGCATAAAAAGAGAGAAGAAAGAAATGAAGTGAGGGCAGTTTGATGAAACCAATGTGAACACACAGGGAGCTCCCTAAAGAATTTGTATTTTCACATATACACAACAGAAAGTCAAAACAGAGCAAAACAACAAATAATGAATGACTGGAATGGTCATATAAAAATAGTATAAATGCTAAAGTTCACAGTGAAATTAGGTTGCTAAGAAAAGCTATGAAAAAAGTTATCAAGGCTATTAAACACAAAATGGACTTTAAGAAAAAACTACACTGGGAAAAAGAGAAAGATAAAAAAATGGGAAAAAAGGATCATTGGTGTGGATGGGCCTCATAATTAGAGTTATACAACAGTGGAAGAGACTGAGACATAATCTAGTAAGTTTCTATAGTTTCCAAGTTGATGCTGATCATCTGTTATTTTATAAAAGCAGAAATTCTTTCTGGCTTTGACCTTATAGCTGGTGAGATCAAACCCCGATACTTCTTTACTCCTCCAATTTATAGTTTTAACTCTTTGCTTTACTGAAGCAACAACCAATTCCTGAAATGCCCTCTCTTATACTTTTCATTTAAATCTTATTTACTTTTCAAGGCTTAACTCAAGCTTTACCTCTCCCCTGATGATTCCATAGTATATTGATTTCCATTATTTCTAACTCCTTTCTACTTAATGTTTAACCTTAACAATTATAACTTTATCTATACCATACTGGGCCACAGTTACCTCATCTTTAAAATATCAAGATTGAATTAGATGACCCTAAATTCCTTTTCAGAATTAAAATTACAGGATGCCTGTTTTTTGCAACTGCCAGTTAGGATTTTGCTAAATCATTAAAATATTTACCATTCTAAACCAGACTGCAAGCTTTTAAGTTATGATCTACAGGGTTAGTTACAAAGAATTAATTAAAGTAAATGTTTGTTTCAATAGATACAATGTTAGCTTCTTGAAGACAAGGACTCTAACTTCAGTCTTCACATTCCAAGTACAGAGCAAACTGCCTGCCATATACTATAGTAAGTAATTAACAAAGAATTGTTGATTAAAGGAACAATCTGACAAAGGGTAGATATCATGAGAATTCCCATTCTTCAAAAAGAAATAAGGCGTGATCACCCATTTCAAAGAAAAAGTATTTCTTCAAGGAAGTCACTATCTAAGTTAGAATTACGCAGCTGAAATACTACCTGTCTTTAGGAATTTTTAGTGGCAGAAATCTCAAGTTGAAGGAGGCAGAAATGCAACTAACATAAAGAAAACCTTGTTAATTAAAACAAAGATGAACAAATTTCATTTCCTCCTTTTAAAAAGTAAAGTAGAAAAAACATTCCCCAGATACACATAAATGCAAGGCTTTGGTAAAAATTAAAATAATTTCAAACAAATTTTTATAAGACTTATCCATGTTTCTAATGTAATTTAAAGGGTTGACTTTTTCAAAAGGAAATTATGACCAGTTACGTCTTTGCTTCTCAAAGATTTGGTATTCGTTGAATTTTGACATTTATAGCCATATGTTCTGTGTAACTAAATACAAAATCCACTCGCAGAAAATATTTTTTGGGGGGCAGGATGGACGTGGGAATGTTCTCTGATATGCAAATGAGACAATGATTCAAACTATGCATATTAATTATTATTACTATTTCATAAAGGTTTCTATTATTTCTAGGACCAAATATAAACTCCTCTGTTTGATATTTAAATGCCTTTAAAACCTGGATTCAACCTGCCTTTCCAGACTTATCATATACCCTATGTTTCTGGTTGTTCTTCACCTATTTTATCCTCTTCACGGCCTGTCTTACACATTTGGAATACATACGTCCCCACCACCTCTTACTACTCCTCAATTTCTGCGACCTTCTACATGGGGTCTTTCTTGATCTAGGACCATAAGAAACCCCCCAAAAGACTTGGCATTCATTTTGTATATGTTCATGCATGAGCACACTGTCTCTTCTAATAGGATTGAACTCCTCAAGGGAAGCAGGGCTTTTCCTTTTTCCCGTAGCACCTAGTGCAATGGCTGGCACACAGCAGAATGTTCAATGAAGATTTGTTGATTGATTGATCTGCTTTTAAACTTTGGTTACAGGTCGTGGGGAAATAGTTCTTAAGGTGCTCTCAACTTAAGTAGGAAACTGCTGAAAACACAGTAGGTTTGAAACATAGTACATTTTGAAAAGTAACAGGTTGTTTCCTAAGGCAGTGTGATGTTAAAGTCTACAGCCCACTAAGTATTAGATGTAGCTTTTGAACTCAGTACCTCGCTACCTTGGAGCCCATCAATCTATCCACCACTCCTAGATCCCTCTCAGCTATATGCATAATTGTAGACAAAATAATTTTTTAAAATCACCTAATGTCAGTAAAAAATAAATTAGGGATACAAAGTTTCCTCAGAGATTCCTAAATCAAAATAGATTAACATACCAATTCAATCTTCACTGAAGAGAGCGAGTATGAGAATATGAGAGAGTGTGTATGTGTGTATGTGAACAGTCTTGTAAAAAACCTTAACTACTGTGGAAAAATATTAAAAACCTCTTTAGTGTCTTTAGAAATAAATAAATAATATTTTTCTAGCCTAAATAATTTTATACCTAGGAAAAGCTCCTTTCTAACAAAAGACCTTTCTAAGGGAACTGAATTAAGAATGATAACCAAACAGCTCTTATCTAGAAAAGAACATTGCTTTCCTCACCCACTTGAAGCAATGGCCCCTAGACACACCATGGAAGTCCCAGCTCCTATTCAGCAAAGATCTTTGCTCTGTATCTCCCACTGATTCCCTGAGGGGAATGGTCTAGGAGGGACAGGAGACACTGACCGGGTTACTCAACCATTTAGGAATATTGACTCATAACTGTATATTTAAATACTGTGATTTTCTTCTCTGGGATTCCTTTAAAAGTTACCTAAAATTGTTTTGGAGTAGAGTCATGTCGGAGAGCACGGAGGATTGCGTCATTTTTAATATTTTTCTCTCCAAGCTAGAAATGTTGGATAGAAGATCAATGTTAAATTAAATAAAATTGTTCCTGGCAGACACAAGCTTAAACAGAGCACAATATTAGTACTAATTTTTTTTCCTCGGACACCATTGTTTTTAAACAAAGTCAAATACATGATTTCACTGGATCTGTTTCTAACATATACTTTTTGCATATACCAAGGGGCTATAAAATATAAGAATTTAGCAGTAATTAATTGAATGCTCATGAGTACTAAAGCATGACATCTTCGGGAAGAACTGAATGGACATTTACATTATTTTAAATTTGGTAACATGCCTCATTTTGACTGAAGACTGAAGGAAGTAAATAAACTAACAGGCAGAATTCATTACATATAGAATTTTAGTGCAACTATCACACATCTACAATTAAAAAAATTTTTTTTACACATCTACGATTTTAATCAGAGAATTTCTCAAAAAAATGAGATACATATAGAGAGGATATGAGGAATAGCAGATAGAGAGCTGGACTCAAGTCCTTTCTCTGACATGCTAGTTTTGTGGTCCTATAAAGACACTTAAACCCCACCCTACCCCCAAAGCCCTCAGTGATCTAGGACAGTGGTATCAAACAAAAACAGAGACCACTAAACCAAGAACTCTGTGGGCCACATGCTGCATTAATGTTTAAAATGTACTATCTATTTTACTTTATTTTTACCTCTTTTGTTAAGGATTTCCCAGTTACATTACTGTATTAATAATTGTGTACATTATGAAATTCACAAAAACAGTAATTTAAAAGAATGAGATAAAGATGAAATGCTATTTGATCCTAGATAAACTGACAGATCAGTGGATATAGCTATAGAACCTAGGGAGCCACTGGAGTTTATTGAGCATGGGCTTGACACAGTTAAGTGTCAAGTTGTTTTTCAAAGACTAATTGGAGTGGACAGAGACTTGGTGGAAAGAGACTTGAGGAAAGGACAGCAATGAGGAGGCTAATGTAATAGGTCAGGCAAAAAATCCTGAGGCCTGAACTGATGGTGGCTGTGTGATGAGAGAGGGGAACAGATATAAGAGTTACTGAGATAGAACTGACAGGGTTTGGCAACTAAGTGGATATATAGGTTATAAGGTAAAGCAAAGTGAGGAGCTGAAGACTATCAGAGTATGAGAATTAAGGCAACTGAAAGAACTGCAAATTAGATTTAAGCTAATACCTCATACAATACAAAAAGACAAGCTCTAAAGAATATTGTTCACGTTATGAACAAATTAGAGCAAGAAATTTCCTTTCAGATTTACGGATGGGGAAGAGTAAACAAGAGATAGATAGGATCACATAAAAGAAAAGAGACAATTTTGTCAACATAAAATTAAAAAGTATTTAATAAACTTTTAATAAACAAAACCAATGCCACAGAAGGGAAAGTTAAGGGAGGGGGAATATTTGAAGCCAATTTCTCTGATAAAGGTCTCATTTCCAAGAACTATTAAGGATCTGATTTAAAAAATTATAAGAACAAGAATCATTTCTCAATAGATAAATGGTCAATGGATTTGAACAAGCAATTTTCAAAGGAAGAAATTCAAGCTGTGAACAATTACAAGGAAAAAAAAATTCCAAATTACCATTAAAGAAATGCAAATTAAAGCCACTTCTGTGATTCCAGTGTAGAGACAAAAAAAAAAAAGGCCACTGTGTGACAGGCACATCAACATAGCTCTTACTGTACTGGCAAAAAAACTGGTCATTACCATGGAGCACAGAGCCCCAAAGGATTGCCTGCTGTAGCCATTATTTGGGTGGCTGTGGAATTTTTCCAAAGGTACTTCCACAACTGTTGAAGGTAGTTGTTAGTTTGAATCCTAAATGGTCCAAGGGGGCCAGATAATCTGGCTCAGAATAAGGTGCCATCTGCAGCTTGTTCACCAGGGGAAGGGTCTGAATGGGAGAGTGTTCCAACATCAGGGTAGGTGTGGTTGGGTTACAGATAAAGCTCAAGATTGGCTATTACATCTAGGGATGCAAGCAGTCTTCCCAGACTTTATACAAATGGTGGATTACATACTCCATAGGGTGATATCATAGTCTAGAAAAATCATTGAGTAATTACTATTTAAAAACAAAAAAAAAAACTTAGCCCTTTCAGTGAGAACTTTGTATTTACTGGATACTTACATGAGCAGAACATTGTACTCTGCAGCAAACTACCCCTGTGAACCTAATTAACCAAGTTTCCTGAATTTTGGCTCTGAAGCTCTTCTATAAAACAGGGATATCTGTAGTACCAAACTTACTGGCCGGTGAGGAATAAATGAGATAATATATGTAAAATTCTTTGCAAACTATAAAGAACTCCATGAGCCACTTAAAAAGTGTTATATAATAAGCCACTTGTAATTATATAATATTAATGAATTACAAACAACACTTAGAAAGCACCTATGTTCAAGGAACTGTCCAAGGTGCTGCAGATACAAACAGAAAATGAAGAATAGTTTTTGCCCTTGAGGAGTTCACATTCAACTGGAATACAACATTCTGTGGAATATCAATCAGTCAATCAAGTGTCTACTATACTATATGTGGAGCACTGTGCTAAGCACTGGGGATACAAAAAGAGGCAAAAACCAGTTCCTGACTTCAAAGACCTTACAGTCTAAAGGTGCAGACAACATGCAAACAAATATACACAAAGCAAGTTATACACAGGATAAATAGGAAATAATTAACAGAGGGAAAGCATTGGAATTAAGAGGGTTTGAGGAAAACTTCCTGTAAAAGTAGAGATTTTAGTTGGGATGTGAAGGAAGTCAGTATTTGGAAAAGAGGTGAGAGATAGGAAGGACATTACAGGGATAGGGGAAAACCAGAGAGAACACCTAGAGCTGAGAGATGGAATATCTTGTCTGAGTCAGGGAATCTGGGTCAAAATCTTGGCTCTGTTACTTATTAGTAGTATGATGACCCGGCATAAATGACTTAACTTCTCTGAGTCTTAGATCCTTGGATAAAGGATTATTTCATCTATTGTATTTTTATCCCTAGGATCTAGAACAATGTCCTGAACACAGTGGACACTTTAATATGTGCTGACTGCTTGGTTTCTTCATCTGTGAAACGGATTGGTGGGAGGACAAAAAGTTGAACTAGATGATCTCTAGAGCCCCTTCCAAATCTAGTTACTTCCCAACTTGACAGTATAATTAATTGGATGGAACCCTGATTTCAACAGCACACTTCATGCTACAGATACAGATCACAGTCCCTATGTACCTCACACTGTTTTTTGTCCATGTTTTTCAAGAATCCTAAATTGAGGAGCCATCCAGTGGACTGCTGCACTTACTCGAATTCTTTTAACATATTAGGGCAGCAATATATTACCTAGTAACATTTACTCACTGTTTCTTATTCTCCAGGTATGAACAACCCATCTCTTTTTCCAGTCATCTAGATCAGGGCTTCTTAAACTTTTCCTATTTTACAACCCCCTCAGCACTTCTTAAACTGTAGGTCTCAACTCCATATTGAGATCTAGATTCTAAGTCTACTCGTCAACTGATGGTCAACTCATCAAACTCCCTCATTTTACAGACAAGGAAATTAAGATCCTGGGAGGTGAAGAGAAGAATTTGATTCTTTCAAGACTATTTCGTTCCACCATCCACAGTGAAATGCCAACAATAAGATAACTGGTATTAGAGAGCCATTATTTTGCAATCCAATGATTGTTTCATAAACCTAGACAAAGCAAATGGCTGAACTAAAAATGAATGTCTCTTCTCTGCCAAATACCACAAAGAGTAACACTATATCCCTTTATAAGTAAAGGGCTGGCTCTGCTGGAAAACACAAGAACGAGAGCTGCTGGTTTTTCACAAAGGAACTAAATAGTAAACAAACAAGAAAAAAAATGCTTCATGGCCGTCAACATTTCTTCACTTATTAACTTTATCCAATATTCATATCTAATCAATAGGAATCAACACTGTGACACGGTTACATAGCAAGCTATTTTGGATCCAAGGTTGTATTTTCTTCTGGACTTTATAATCATCCTTTCCCTACCAATGGCATACCTTGTAAGTTGCCTCAGTGCCTCCAGTCTCCTAAAGAACAACCCCTGTCAACCTCCTCAACCTCCTCCCATTGGTGAGTTCCTCCTGGAAGTTTCATTTTGTGGAAAAGCCCACAACTTGCCTTCATTCTCCTTCTAGTCTCAGCACTGACTTTTTGGACTTCAAAACCAGGTATCTTCCTCTCCCATAAAGTAACTGCTAAATACAATTTGCCTTCCTTTCTCTGCCATATCCTAATTTTTGATCCTTTCAAGGTTGCCATTCTACCATCCACAGTGAAATACATCAATAAAAGATCTGGCATTAAAATTTCATAACAATGAAGTTCAGCATCATTTAAAATGCACAATTTCTATTATAATTCAGCGCTGAAATTTTATCTGTCGTTCAACAAGCATCTATTAAGAGTTTACTATGAACCAATGTGGTAATAAGCACTAGAGATACACAGAAAGGAATAGAAATTAAACAACTGATTCTTTGCTGTCAGTGCTCAGTCTAAGGCAGGGGTGGAGTGGGAAGGGTGGGCACTGGCCACTAACTGTGAACAAATAAAATACATACAGGACAATTTGGAGATAACCAACCAGGGGGAAGACATGAGCATTAGAGAGCATCAGGAAGGGCTTCAATTGGGAAGGTGAGATTTGAGTTGGGATTTGAAGAGACAAGGGACTGAGATGAAAAAGGATGTAATTCCAAAAAGAGAGGACAGCGTACAAAAATGCTCAGAATCAGGGAGAGGGAATGCCTTGTGGGAGGTACAGCAAGGAGGCCAGGGTCAATGGACCAGAGTATGGGATTAAGAACAAGGTTATAGCTTACTTAGATTACCAGAGGATTTTATATTTTACTCTGGAGCTGACAGGTAGTCCTTAATGTCTGCTGAAAAGTGGGTAGGGGTGTGTGTGTATATTTTACATAGTAAGATCTAGACACCAGTTTTACCAGTTTCCCTTTCCAAATGGCGTATACAAGTAGAACATTTGAGAAATAAGCATCCTTTTAATAGAAGTTATTAATTTTGAGTATGCACCTATTTCCAAAGGTGTGTTTTCAAATATCTTCAAGCAAAAGAATTCTTCAAGTAAAAGGATTCTACTGTTTCCCCCAGTAAAACTCTCTGCTATTTAAACAACTCATTGAAAGAAATATTTTCTAGTCCTCTACCTATAGTTTGTTTGCTTCAGACATAAATCTTATAACATAATGGCCATTTTCAATCAAATAAACTTTTTTACAACTCAGTGTGCATTCAGATTCTACAAAGGGTTAAACTTTGAGTATTAATGAATTAAGGTTTTGGTGCATTAAAAAAATAGAAGAAATCAAACTTTGCAAATAAGTAGTTTCTGTAACAATAGATGGACTCCTAAATGGTATCTGTAATGCACTGTAAAAGATGTTGTTTCATAAGAAAAAAATTCATGTTACATTTTTTGTTTAGGTGAAATCACTCTTGAGACAGTGATGTTAACCTTTTAAAAAAAATGTGCCCTTAAAAAAGATTATAAAGATCTCCACCAGATAATTTTTAGAAATGGAGAAAAAAGCAGCACTATACAGTTTTGCAAAAAAGCTTTATTTATGTAAACTTCCCTGCTTATACAACCCCATTAGCTTCTAGCAGTCAGATTAAAAGTGACCTTTAGAACAAGTACTTAATAGCAACCTTCTTCCTCCCTCCCTGCCTAAAATTTCATTATTTCATTTGGGTAGGGAAACAAATTTAGTTTAAGATCCAAAGAAATCGAACCAAATCACCAAGAACAAATCTCCCTCACTATTTTTTTTTCCTATTCTCAACACCAATATTCTATTTCTTTACATTTTAAACTATGTTGAGAGCATCCTGTCCTCCTAATCTATCCCTAGGTTTCCTTAAAATTGCTATCTAAATTCCAGTTATTCGCCGTCATTATTGCTGCTACATAACCTCATCCGTGGCTTCTGAAGGGAAGACGTAGGAGTGGAGGCTCGGAGAACAGCAGGCCAGGGGAGCCGCTAGGCGTCCGCGCCGGCCCCCTCCCCCAACGGGGACCAGATGGAGATGGTGGGGGCGACCAAGGGTAACGAGAGAATGGCGCAGAGAATAAATACTTGGAGTACTGCACCTCAGGAAAAATGCACACGTCTGCGTCAGGTTTCCCAGCCATTCTTTCCAACACAGCGGCTCCCCCTCCTTCCACCTCCCCACCCCCACCCCCGTCCCAGGATGCACCCTTGGGGTCCGTCATACCGCCCGCCTTGGGACCTTCACCTGCAGCCATCATCTCCCTCTAAAAGCATCGCTCCTCCACCATATGCCCCAGTCTGGCCGCGACCTTGGCAGCCTCCACATCACACAGCTAGCGGGGGGCCTCTGCGATGAGAGCGGGGGGCTGGCTGGTCCTGCCTGGGTTCGTCCGGCCTAGCGAGCCTCCCTGCTTTCCTCGTTCCCCTCCTCGTTTTTTCCTTCCTCCTAGGGTCTCCCATCACCAGAGGGGCGGTGGAATCTGCGCCTGCCTCACTCCCCTCCCTCCATCGCAACCTGCTTCGGCCTAGACTAACTGAATAGGCAGGTTGCCTCGGTCCTTACCAGAGAGTGAAGACAGCGCGTCCCGAGGCGGCGGCAGCGCCTGCTGCTACTCAGTCTGACGGCTTAGCCTCTGCTTCTGCCACGGGCAGAACGCGATCGATCCCGGCATGCTCCGCTCTGCGCCAGGGCCTCCCAGTCCGCAGCCCGCCCCTTTCTCTCATGACACGTGACCCCTCTACTCCTTCCCCGCCCACTTCCGCTCATCAGCCCTCCAGGAGGTGGGAGGGGGAAGCTGAGGAATTCAACTTCCTCCTCCTCCTTCTCCTTCTCCTCCTCCTCCTCCTCCTCCTCCCCCTCCTCCTCCCCTTCCTCTTGGTCTCCCCCCTGTCCCCCGCCTCCTTCCCCCGTTTTCCCTCACCCCCATCCTTCTCTCCAACACCTTCCGGGTCGCGGGTGCCGAAGTGCCCTCTGGGTAACCATCTCATTTCCTCCCCTCCCCCTCCTCCTGCCCTCGACCAACCAGCCTCCCGTCAGGGAGGGACATGCGCAGTGAGAACCTCCCATCTCTTCTAACAGAACCCCCCCTCCCCCCCAAACCAGAGAGACCCCAGCAGCAGCAGCAGCTGATGATGAAGAGAGAGGCAGAGGCTAAGGGGGGGCACCTTTTATTTCTATTTTTAAAGGGACAGGACACTAATTTTACCCCACTTCAACCTTGAATTGCGAAAGGGGGGAGGCGATTGAGTTCCTTCCCCCACCCTCCACCCCTGAGCTCAGAGAGGGGAATTGAGCCTGAGAGAGGAGAGTTTCTTCTTCTTCTTCTAACCCCCCCTTACCACTCCTGCCCCCCCTCCTCTCTCTCCTCAACCCCCTCCACCCCCCTCTCTTTGGCCGTGAGAGGAGGAGAGAAAGAGACCAAAAGCCTCTTAGCAACACAGCCCCTTCTCTGCTGCTGCTGCTGCTAAAGCTGCTAAAGCTGCTGCTGCTGCTGCTAAAGCTGCTGCTGCTGCTAAAGCTGCTGCTGCTGCTATTGCTGCTCCTGCTGCTGCTGTTGCTTGGCCCTGGCTGGAGACATCTCACTACACCCAGCAGCAGCCACTTCCCCCAGCTCTCCTCCTCCTCCTCCTCCTCCTCCTCCTCCTCCTTCTCCTCCTTCTCCTCCTCCTCCTCCTCCTCCTTCTCCTCCTCCTCCTCTACTCCTCCTCCTCCTCCTCCACTCCCCCCCTTTATTACCCTTTGTGTCATCCTCCACAGCTCCAGGGAAGGGACTCAAAAGTGGGGGGCAGGAAAGGTAAGTGTGTCTGTGGGGGCTTCATTGCCTCCCTCTGGCTCTGACTTTCACTTCGGGGCAACAGTAGCACCAAACCACATACGCAGTGGAGATCGGGGGGTGAAGTGGGGGGCGTAGGTGGTGGTGCTGGGAGGTGGGGGGGCACTGAAGAAGGGGATGGACTAGAAAGTATGTGTGTGTGGTGGGATGCCCATCTCACTCTTACTAGCCAGGAAAAGGACACTTTTATTATATTTGTTGTTTGCAAAAGTGATTTCTTCCCTTCATGTGGCAGATTATTGTCTCTTTGCTTCAGTGGGGTAATACAGAAAAACAAACCCCTTCCTGCAGTGGGGCTGGTGGGGGGGGGGCGAGGAAAGGGAGAGAGAGAGAGACTGACTTTTTACATCTGTCACTTTAAAAAAAATACAATTGCAGAGCCTTTTTTTTCTCTTTGCCCAGTAAAAAGCTACACTGGGTTTGATTCTGAGTGGAGAAATGTCATAGTATGGATTGTATTAGACTACTTTGCCCATTTATAGACGTGAGTGTTTTCCCCTTTTTGGCCCTGTATCTAATTTGGATATTGACTCCAGTTTTGGAATAGGCTTCTTGGTATTTTTGGTTTTGTGGTTGAAATTTCAGTTTTTAGTTTGTTTTTCAGAGATATAGATTTCTCTTGTAAAGTATTGAAGATATTTACTAATAGAAGTGGTGGGGCATGGTTTGTCCTCTGTCCTTCACTTTTTAGCTAATTGGTTCCATACATCACTATATAAAGTTTAATGCTCAAAAGGCAAAGTTTAAATAATACCTGTATTTTCTGTTTCCATATTCATTTTTGAAGGAATTTGTATTCTGTAAGACTTGAATTACAACTGCTGTATAATTAAGTTGAGTATTCCACTCCTTTTAAGTTAGCAGAAACAAGTCACCCCCACTTGAAAACTTTTGTTATTTTGATTTCAAGGAAAGCCAAGCTTTTCCATCAATAGTTTGCTGGATTGGGTATCACTTTCAGTTTTAACTGAATTATTTATTTACTCTTGTAAATTGCGATGAATTTTTCATCTCTTGGGGTAGTGAACCTATTTGCTTATTACATATAAAAGAAAGATTTTTGAAAGATGCTTTGGAGAGTCAAGGAAATCACAAAGTGGTAGGAGTCTTGGTGTCAGACAAAAAACAGCAAAGGTATATAGGCTTAAAGCTTATTCAGCCATTATTTTTATTAAAAAATACTATTTTCTATTTTTGTTAATAACCTTGCTTCACTGATTTTCCTTAGAATTGGAGGAGTGGTTTCATTTTACAAATGCTGGAAAGTATGTTTCTGAACGCTAGTATGTAGGCCTTTTGGTAAGGCTTGAGTTAGAAAATGGGATTCAGTTTCATACATGCATGTTCTTTATCCTTTATTTGAAGAGGGATATACACGTACATATACACACACAAATCCTTTCTTTGTAAATGCATTGGTATCTCTGATCCCATAATTTATGTCAGCAAAAAATATTCTTCTGTAAAGCAGCAATTTTGTGATCAGACTAGCAATATGAAAACAGCAATTTGATCAGCCTGGAAGGGATGGGTGAAAAATAAATCTAGAATGATATGTAATATAAATATTATGAATAAGTGATTAGAGAAATAAATATAATTATCAGTTTTTAATTTTAATCTTGTATCCTTTAGATTTTTAAGTCAAAGGAGATTATATTAGTGTTTTAATATGACATGCATATGTGCAGAAACTTGCTCTGTAAAATTGTAATTAACAACTTGTGCAAGAGTAGTCATCTACATGCAAGAAAAAAAAGGCTGTTGAAATGAACATATGACTGTATTTCCTGTTCTCTTGTTACAAATTAGTATAGTCCTCCTCTTGTTTTTATTTGAGGTGATATTGATGTGCTTCATATGCAAGCAGAAACCTGTGCCCTGTTCAAGTTTATTCCCCTAACATCAATATCATTTCAGGTCCAGCTATGATATTCTGTCCTCTAGATAGAACCAGAGCAACCTGTAACTTAGGAGACATAGGGTGAGCACTTTAGTGAAGAAATCAATTTAAAGTGCAGAAAATCATGTAGATAACTGGGGTGGTTCAAAATAGTTGCCCAGTGGGCAGCTAAGTAAAACTTCTTAAATTTGTGTATTGAGTACAATACCTTTTATTTGTTCTGTGCAATTTAGCCACTGAAAACCTCCCCTAGTACCTTATGTAGATTCCTGTCTTAAGTAACCCTTTGTGGGCTGTTTATTCTAAACTTCCCAAATGGAAGCAGATTACCTAGTATCTGAAAATATTATTGGTGGTGGTTTTATCATGTTTATAGTTGCGCTGTTAGTGTCATAGGAGTATAATACTGATAACTCATATTTATGTAATGCTTTAAGGTTTACCAAGAACTTTCCACACAACATTGTGAGAGAGTACCAATATTATTACCCCCATTTTATTGATGAGGAAACCGAGATGGAGAGATACTAACTTACTTAACCAAAGTCATGTAACTAATAACAGGACTCAAATCCAGCCCTACTGAGTCAAAGAGCAAATTTTTTTTGTCTTTGTTTTAGCTCACAAGGATTTTAGAAATAATTTAGCCCTAACACATTTCTCTGTGCAGCTCCGATTTTACAAATCTATCCACTGAGGCCCAGAATGATTAAATAAGCAGTCCAAGGTCACACTGCTTTCCAGTGGTAAAATCAGGGCTAGAATTTAGAGCTGCTCCTTACTTTCAGCAAATGGCCTTACCACAAGATCACACTGCCTTATTTCAGTTCTTATAACTTTTTCAATTGTTCTTTAAAATTATTCTTGGGGGGTTGGTCTTTATGAAGAACCAAGAAATTAGGTTTTGAAAAGCATGCAATTTCTATGAGAAGGTTAAAGTAAAATCAAACTTACAGTTTTATGACAATAAACAATGCATTTCTATCTTAATTTAAGTAATTTGGCATTGATTTTCTACGTAATTAATTGAATTCATCCATATACTTTATCACTTTCTTGTGAGAACTGGGTTGTTTCTTTTGCTCTTTTCCCCTAGTATTTTAATCAGGCAGCCAATTTTCCTTCCACTATTATATTAAGGATCCATAGCTGACTTTTTGCAATAATAAATAAAACTCAAAATTAGAAGGCTGTCGTTTTAGGTGTGCTTCTCTCTCCCCTTCCTCCCTAGCTTTTTATTCAAATAATTTCATTTTCTAGTCTTCATCTCCCCTCCTTCCAGTCTTTCCTTAACAATTTGATTATATGTATAAATTATACAATAACTGTTTCTTATCATAGGAAAGAAAGACTACTGTCCATCTTAATAAAAGCATAGAACATCCTTAAACAATTTTTTTTATAGATGATAAAATTTTAATAGATAATGATTGTTGATCCAACTTGGAAAAAATTTACTAGCAAATTTTGATTTAAAACTGATTTAGTTGACTTTAATTTTATAAGGCGATGAATACAACAATGGGTCATTGGAGTAATAAGACCTCCTGCCTCAGGTATGCAAAGTAGCAATTATTTTAGAGATCCTTTTTCTCCCTAGAGAGTTTTTGGTTTGATTTTTTGAGGAGGGGTGGGCAGTTCTTATCCAAAGGGGTTGTAAGCTTTGCACTTCACAAACACCTACCTCTAATCATCAATGGGACATACCTGAAGTCCCCCAGAGAACTGCAAAATAGATTGCATAATATATTTACCTGAAAAAATACTTCTTATGTATTCCAGATCTGTTGACTATGATGCTTTTATGTTTCTGTATAATATATCTTTTACATAAAAAAATAGACACTGTTAGTTGGGGAAAGCATGTGTTTAGAAAAGTATTACTGTATGTTATTAAAGCAGTATGATTTTAAAATGAATTTTCCACTTAATACAGTATTCTGGTTATTTCCATTGCTCCCTTTGAACAATGAAAATAGACTCTATGGTTTCCATTTCTAGTTCTCCAAAACTAACCGCAATGATGTTGGTACAATACTGTACCAATACTATAACCCAATGTTTTAAAATGAGCTTTTTTTGATCTGAAAAAGTAAGCTGTAAAAAACTTTTCTCAAGAATGAAATTGCTGATATCAGCTCATATTTAGCAGTTTGTTTCACATGATCATTTAAAAATTCATTTTTCAGGAAATTCTTATGTATTTTCGCTTTTGGGTTTTTTTCCTAACCAGATTTTATTTATATAACACCTGGCAATATACCATTTCTTAAGTATGATTTAATGAGGTAGTACTATACCCTATTTTGGAATTTTTATCAAAGAATTCTGGATGCCTGCTAAAATTGATAGCTAAACTTCAGTTCTAAATAAGTTGGGACTTTTAAAATGGTTATTTGAATGGTGTTTCTATAACTAAAAAAATTACTTGATAATAAGTCCATAGATGAAAACCCAAGGAACAGGGAATATCATACCATTTCATATCATGATTAATAGTTCTGGTAGAATTGCTCATTAAGTAACAAAAGGATTGAACTCATGTTAGTCCTCTTTGTGATATTCCTTTTTGAACAAGGGTTTTCTCCTGGGTTTCATAAATTTACTTTTGAAATATTTTGATAATTATATTTCCTTTGTAATTTTATGTATTTTATTTTATGGGTTCAAAAACATTACTCTAAGAAAGGTTTGATAGGTTCATCAGACTTCCAAAGGGATCCATGATAGGAAAAAGGTTAAGACCCCAATTTGAGAAAAATATCTGAGGCACAAGTTACGAGCTTTTATGAAGACAAGTAAATATCTGCTTCTTTTCTTGTGGCTGTTTTCAAATTCATATTGCGCAGTTCTAAAACTATTAAAACTTTTATCTCTACCCTTGGAAAAACTTTTTTGCATACTAATTTAATAATGAAGTATAAGCAATTAGTAGTGTTTAGTAATTATACCTATAATAAAAATTATAGTATTATAATAATTTAAAAGGACATTTTTTCTTCTTGTGGGGACATTATATGGAGCATATCAGAATAGAATGCAGCTTGGTTTGTATTTATTTCCTTTTTATGGAAGTGAAGACATCCTTACTATGCTTTAAGAGAAATTACCAGGTCTTTAACAACACTTACACTTTTGAGCTTTTTCCATAATTTCAGGTAATAAATGGTTTAGAAATTCTATGGCTTGACCCAATATTTGCCATTAAAAAGCATAGCATTTGAGATTATTTATTGTAGCAAACTAATCTTTGCTGTGGTCTAAACAAATTAACCAAAGATAGCTAGGAAGTGCTAAGTAGGTATGCACCTGGTTTTCCTTTTGGATGCCCTGGTAATTACCATTACATCTATAAGATTAACTTTAAGGCATCTTTCTATTTCCTCTAATGTTTCCTTTACTGGAAAGGAGTTATTATTTTGGAATGATTTAGTTGTTGACAATATCTGGAAAGCAATCTTTGATTTATTTACCAAGTGCACGTATTAACCCAGTTTAACTAGAACTTTTAACTAACTGGACTTTTCCACCTCTGTTTTGAGGGGGGTAGGGGATGTAAATCACAAGAAAACAAACAATGAACATCCAAACAACCTTGGGCCAAATCTCTTATCACTATACTATTAATAGTGTAATTATTATTATACTTGACAGTGGTGGCACAATGGCTTTGCAGACTTTTAAACTATAAAACAAAGATCACTCTTAACACTCTTAAAGTGTTTATTTTTTTTTTAACTGCTACTCTTTTTATCTTTTACTTTTTGTAGGGTGGAAGGCAGGGCTGTTGGGGTTAAGTGACTTGCCCAAGGTTAGTAAGTGCTGTCTCAGGTCATATTTGAACTCAAGTCCTCCTGACTCCAGGGCTGGTGCTCTGTTCACTGCGCCACCTAGCCAGCACTTTTAAAGTGTTTATTAAGATAGTCTGTGTGGAATGTAAGTTCTTTTGAGGGAAGGGGATGTTTTGTTTTTATTTTCAGTTCTCCTGAACCCATTCCGGTGTTGTCCATAACAGATATTTGTTGAATTGAGTTGTATTTTACTTTACCAAGTATGATATATAGTAAAGTATTTGGGGTGACTCTTAGCTATAAAATTCTATAAATACTACCAAATACAAGATTATATTTTAAATCTTAAAATTTTTAATGTTATATTTTGTATTTATAGTACCTTTATTTCCAAATATATCCCTTCCGACACCACAGGGAGCATAACAAAAAAATAAAGAAAAAAAGGGAGGAAAATATACAGTTCAGAAAAAATAAAACATATCACTAAAGTGACAGTATCTGCAGTATTCTTCTCCCATAGTCCACCACCAGTGCAAGAACTAAGAAAGGTTTATTTTCTCATTTCTCCTTAAGGGCTGAGTTTTGTCTTTATAAAATTAAGTTTGATTTTGTTGTTGTTGTTTATTTATCTATATAGTTGTAGTCATTTTGAAAATACATTTATTAAAAAAGAGTAAGTAGGCTGAAACCAAAAAAAAGATTCTGTAGTAAATCCTGAATTAATCTAGAAATTAATTTGCCCAAATAGCCCCATCTATGAACTTGCTGTTATTTGAGGTATCATTTATATTCTGTGGTCTCTTAGATCTGCAAGAGGTAATATATTAGCCTTTTTTGTAAGCCGGGCCTAATTAAGCAGTATAAGAATCAGAAAAACAAATATTAAAGAATTTTTCTGAGATAACCTTCTCCATCGAAATGTAAGCGATATTGATGTAACAAATCAGAAAGTGAATGTGACAGAGGGAAAACCTTAACCTCTTTATTTTGTGAGAGGTTTGTTATTATCTTTACTTTCTAGTAATTCTTTAAACCAGTTATTCTCTTCCTATGAACTGACTAGTTGATAGAAATATGTACATCTATCCCTATCTCTGCTTTCCTCTACAGTGCATTAACTAACCATGGTCTGTCAATATCAGGAATTAATAGATGGCCTTATGTTGAAACATTATTTCTTAACCTAACATTTTGGCTTAATAATAATAATAGGTCTTCCATTTTAATTAGGAACCTATAAAAATATGTTTGTCTTAACTAAGTGTTAAAAGTACCATTGTATTGACTCTTTTGGTTCCAAGATTTTTTCTTAAATATCTAGTGAAGGTTAGTAGAGCGTATCTACCTTGGTTTTAGTCTGCTGATCTACAATGAGTTTAATCTCTTAGATGCATAATGTTAATAAATAAGCATGTTATATAGAGTTGAATTAGTATTTTACATGGCAGGAGAAGGAGATATAATTTGAAAAATACTGTCCTATTGTGACAAGCTGATTTCTAAGGGAGTGATATAAGAATAAACGTTTTTATTACTTGTGAAGTTAAAAGTAAAGAATATCACAAAGAATATTAAATGGCATTGAAATCTACACAGAATCAAAATATATTACAGTCATTCCAGAAATTATTATTTTAGAACTATTTTCAGAATACTTTTCCTTCCTTAAGATGTTAAATAGGAGTTTTTGCTGAAGGGTTTGTTAGCCATTTTAGAGACTGTAATCTAGTTAAAAGGTTTGTTTATGCTTCCCATCCCTGTTCTGCTGATGGTATTAGAATACAGGCCAGAGCCAGACATGTAACTGTTTATAATGTTCAAACTTCAATTAAAGCTGTAGCATTCAGTTTACGATATATCGGTATGTTCATAAAGCTACAGATAATTGTCAAAAATGATAGGGCTGTTTTTTGCATAGATGTAGGATTTTCCCAGCCTTGCCACTCCCTAACAAATGTTTTTCCTATTCTGTTTTTACCTTGAAAAGGCTTTAAGCTCAAACTCATTTCAGAGAATTCTAAAGCAGAAGCGTGTTTCCTACCAAAATATAGGCAGAATTGCCTTATTATTAATAGTTTCTTAAAATAATAAGAATTTATTAGTCAGAAAGTATTATGACCTAAGTCTTAGTTACTTAAATAGAAATTCCAGCTTAATAGCTTTGAGTTTGATAAGCTTATAGTATATTTTTTTTGTTTGTTGATTTTGATTTACAGGTTGAAACATACACTATAATATTATCAGAAAAAAAGAATAGCCACAATGGTTACTTTTAAGAACCTTAGTCTGTTTGGGAATGTTGTATGTATGAAAAGAGAAACAGGTTTTTCTAGCCCTGTATAAGGATAGATTTTAATTTATCTTTGCTGTGCTTTTTGGGGGCTGCTGCTACTGATGTTGTGGTTACTGTGTTTTTTAGTTGGTAAATTAGCTCACAAGATTTTTAAAGCCAGAACAGAACTCTATTCTGATGCTTGTTTTTTGATTATAAGATCATAGGCCTAGAACTGTAAGGAATTGATAGGCTATATAATCTGACTTACCCACATTACAGACGAGGAAACTGAGACCTGGGGATGTTAATTAACTTGTCCAAGGTCATACCAGTAATGAGGATAAGAAATAGGATTTGAATAGAGATCTTCTAACTGTAGAGCCAGTGCCATGTCCAAGTTCTATGCTTCATAGAAGCTTGTGTTGTAAGTCAGCAAATGAATGTTATGGGTCAAGGTTTTGTTTGTTTTTTTCCTTAAGTACCAATTGGTGAATTTACTATTAATTATATTTGTCACAGTTTTTTTTTAATGAACTAAAATTTATTTTGACTTACCTTCTAAAAAGTGACTTATTTGGTAGTATACAACATATCTATATTGAGAGTCTAGGTAGCATAGTGGGTGGAGCACTGGGCCTGGAGTTAGGAAGATCTGAGTTCAAATCTAGCCTCTGACACCTATTAGCTTTGTGAGCCTGGAAAATCACTGAACTCTGCCTCAGTTTCCTCATCTATAAAATTTGGTGGAAAAGGAAATAGCAAACCCCTCTAGTATCTTTGCCAAGAAAACTCCAAAAGAGGTCACAAAGAATCAGATATGACTGAAAATGACTAAATAACATGATATATGGCATATGGATTTTTGTTAAAATTTAAACCAACAACCAAGTACAAAAAATACTCTGGGAAATATAAGGAACTTCATTGAAATATAGATGAAGATTTGGCAAAAGTATACTTTCAAGAGGTATATAGTCAGATTACAAGACTGAATACCGAAACAACTATCCATATTCTGTGTGCCACTGGCAGCCTTTTTGAAAAATAAAGAATCATACTAGAAAATGGAAGAATAGCAATGACACTTGAAGATTAGAAAAGAACCCTTGAAAAATTTGAAAATTGAGTGACCTTGGAAATTGCAGCCCTGACTTAATAAGACCAGAAAAAGTAGCCTAACAGATGCCTGAAAAATGGGTATAATAATACCTGTGTTATCTTTCTCACAGGGTTGTTGTAAAGATCAAGAGAGAGATCATGCTAATATAGAACATTATATAAACCTTGAAGTGCTAGATACATGTCAGATATGGCTATTGTTACCTTAAAGAGACTGTGTTGTTGACCAAAAATCAGCATGACTTTATCAGAAATCAAGGGGGTCAGTCTTACAAAGTGAAAGTCTAGATTTGAGACGCAATATAATAGTAATAACTTATATTTGTATAGTGATATAAGGTTTACAAAATACTTTTATTCTCATTTGATTTTCACAAAATCTATTAAATAGGTACTATGTGTATCATTACCATATTATGGATGCAGCAAGAAGCTTAGAGGGATTGGGTTATTGTCACAGAGATAATACGTGTTAGAGGTGGTATTAGAGCCCAAATGTGTCTTGACCCAGCTTTTAGTGCCCTTTCTGCTTGACCACATTGTCCTTAATGGTGGGTGTATAATCAATGCTTTTTCAGTATGTCACTGAATCTGGTCCCATCAATGTCGATAATCCTTTTAATGATGTAGATCACAGCTTGTCCACACCTTGTCCATCTGTCTGATTCTTATCCATGTCTTCACATAAATCCACAGGGGTCCAGCCATTTTGATAGGGAATGGAGGGAAGCTGAATACCTCTTGGTATTGTGCAGATACCAATGGAGCACATGTTTTCTCCAGCAATCTCTTGCTCCCACTTTGTGAGTGGACCACCTCATTGTCTAGTTATGAATCTCTGTTATTATGTTGTATCCTTCTACAACCGGTTGCGGGTCTCTGCATTGCCTTTTGGGTTATCCAGAATTTTAATTGTTTAAAGACTGCTCTTCTATGAGTCAAATCTATGCTATGTAGCTTCACCAGTAGAATATTGTTGTTTAAAAAATTGTATGACTTTTTTTAAGGAATGTATTGACATATTGCTTGAGCAAATAGAAATGACTAAATAAAAGACTAAACCATGGTACACTGTGCTGAAGGTGATATGGGTTAAGCAGGTAAGATCAGTTCTCAAAATATTTGAAAGAGGAGGATAGCAAAGAGTTAAGAACAATTATGGGAGCCATTACTCCCAAAAAGATAATGAAGAAAATATCAATAACTATAAATAGTGAGGTCCTCCAGATGTTTCTGTTTGCTAATGATATTGTCCACAATGTTTTCTACCAATATAGGAACAGCTAGAGCATCTTCAGTTTATAAGTGATAACAGTCATTTTACAACAGTTTTTTGAGTATTGGTGCAACAAATTTTAGAAAGAGTTAGATTTGAGTTTGACACTACCTGTCTTTGAGGAGAGAGAGCATAGACATACATGAATAACATTTTTTAAAGCAACATATAAACATGTGTTTAATATAAAAAATAAGAATTTAAATATACTGAGCAAGAGAACAGTAAAAAAAAATTGGATGAAATTAATTCTAGAAAGCTAAGAGAACATGAGAGTTCATCAAAATTTAGGCAGTAGAAATAAAAGGGTTGGGAAGAAAAGATAATCCAAATAGAGGAAATTTTATGTATGAATGGGATAGCACTTAAGAAAAAATTTGAAATAAATGAAGTAAACTTCAGAAACATTTGGGAAGTCAGGAGATGAGAGGAAACAAATATTCAGTGATATTACCTTATACTGTTTATCACTTAACACTTTTCAAAGGTCTTTGACAGATTAGAGAGTTCTATTTCAGGGCAATAACCTTGAAGGGAGAAAACCACCTGCAAAAATATAACATAGTAAGTGACTATATGTAATTTTACTTTGAAATATAATCAAACTGAATATGAATTAGACTAAAGAATCACTATTTTAAAACAGGAGATATCTTCTTGAAATATTTAAATCAGTAAATAATACCTAGCATCGATATAATATCATGGTTATAAGGCACTTGTATATGTTATCTCCCTTGATCTTCACAATGACTTTGGGAGATAGATGCTATTTTTGTTCCCATTTTATAGCTGTGGAAACAGAGACTGAGAGAAAGGTGAAGTTCCCTAGGGTCACACAGCAAATAAGTATATGAAGCCAGATTTAAATTGATGTCTTTCTAACTCCAACCCCAGCAGTCTAGCCACTCTATTACCTAGCTAGCTAACTGTGGGGTAATAGACATTAATATAATGCTGTATCCAGTTCTGGGTAATACAAATAAAGATGAGTCACAAATATTATTAAAAGGTATGAAAACAGAGTCCAAGAGGGAAGTTTAAAGTGATGGTTTATTCAGCTTTAGTTTGAGAGACTTTTAAAATAAATTTTTAAGTGCAGGAAGACCCTTGCTCAGAGAGATTAGCTCCTGCTTTCAGGCTCCACCAAGGTAACCTGTAAGAAAATAGGTTTAAGTAACAATATGGAAAGCTTAGGTTAGATCAAGATAACAGCATAATTTTATTTAAAAATTGTTATGCATTAGAATGGGTAATAGAATTATATTTAAAGAGAATAGGAAAGAAATTAGTCTCCCTTTGCACTCTTTCTACTTGTTCTTTATCATAATTCTAAACTTAACTGTCATTGTTACACTTTATTTAAAGACATGACTGTTATTGAAGTTTCTTTTCAAGACTACCCACAATGGTCAGCTAGGTGGAATAGTGGATAGAGCTGCTGATTTGGAGTCAAGAAGAACTACATTCACTTCTGCCTTAGACACTTAGTAGCTGTGTAGTCCTGGCTAACTCACTTCACCATTCTCAGCCTGTTTCCTCATCTGTATAATGGAAATGATAGTAATGGCACCCACCTCATCAGGTTATTGTGAGGACCAAATGAGATAACATGTAAAGTACTTTGCAAAACCTTGAAGAGCTGCTTAAATGCTAGTTATTGTTATTGTTGCTGGGTTCTAGCCAGTAGATCATGACACTTACTGTGCCATGCAAATATCCTTGGTGTGTCAGGAGTCCAGGGTTTCCTTTCTCCCTTCTATCAATATTTTACTGAAGTGGTACAAAGCAGAGAAATAATAATAATAATAGTAACTAAAATTTATATAGAGCTTTAAGGTTTGCAAAGCACTTTACAAATATCTCATCTCTATATTATGCCCATTTTACACATGAAGAAACTGAGGCTAACAGTTTAAATTACTTTCCTGGAGTAGCAGTACATTTCTGAGGCAGGATTTGAATTCTGATCTTTCTGGCTCCAGGTCCAGTACTCTATACCTGGCACTACCTAGATACCCATAGTTATAAATTTGTAAATATGTACTTTACTGAAAAATCCACTATATGATCAGCATTAACTATCTTCGTGTGCCAAATTCTTGTGCTTAGCAATTAAGAAGACAAGTTCAACTAAGATTATTTTACTTCCCTTCCAGACAAGGCTGGGAAGCAACACAAATATAGCTATGACAAACCATCTTGTCAGTTAGCTGTCAGTCAATAAGCATTTAGTAAGTGCCAGGGCATGGTACTAAGGGCTAGAGACACAGTCCCTGCTCTCAAGGAGTTCACAGTCTAATTCTGAATCAGAAATGCATTAAAGCTCTTTCCTTTCCTGTTCTGTGCTGTGGCTACAGCCATGAGTATGCTCAGGCTTCAGAAGAGGCTTGCCTCTAGTGTCCTTCGATGTGAGAAGAAGAAGGTATGGCTTGACCCCAATGAGACCAATGAAATTGCCAATGCTAATTCCCGTCAGCAGATCCGGAAGCTGATTAAAGATGGGCTTATCATCCAGAAGCCGGTTACTGTGCACTCTCGTGCCAGATGCCAAAGAAATACTCTGTCTCGATGGAAGGGCAGGCACACGGGTATTAGTAAGAGAAAGGGTACTGCCAATGCTTGTGTGCCTGAGAAGGTGACCTGGATGAGACGAATGAGGATTCTGCACTGTCTGCTCTGAAGATATCGTGAATCCAAAAAGATTGACTGCCACATGTACCACAGCCTGTACTTGAAGGTAAAGGGAAATGTGTTCAAGAATAAGCAGATCCTGGTGAAGCACATTCATAAACTGAAGGCAGACAAGGCCCGGAAGAAGATCTTGGCTGACTAGGCTGAAGCCCGCGGGTCTAAGACTAAGGAAGCACAAAAGTGTCCAGAAGAGCGTCTGCAGACCGAGAAAGAGGAGATCATCAAGACTTTGTCCAAAGAGGAGGAGACTAAAAAATGATCCTCCCCTATCTCCTCTGTACATAGTACTCTTCTATTTGGCTTATGCAATAAAAATGGACAACTAGTCAGCCTTAAAAAAAAAAAAAGAAATGCATTAAAGGGTGCAGAGCACTGTATGATATCTGAGGGGAAAGGTCACCACTGACCAGGAAGTATTAGCTTCTTCCAGGAGGTACCTTTCGAATTATGCCTTAACAAATGGGGTGGGGGAAGAATTCCAGACATGGAGAACATGTGGGCAAAGGCATCAAACTATGAAACAGCCTAGAGCACTTCCGAAGCAGATGTTCAGATTGGCTAAAGTGTAGAGTATCTAAATGGTTATGTAACATGAAATAGATCTGTAATGTGAAGGTGCTTTCCCAAATGGAGAGGGCTTGTCAGGATTAGTAGCCTCCTTTACTACAAAATTCATTGCTGTTGATATCTATTCTTCTGCCTCCTCACATCACACACAAAGAAGAAAAGGGCTGATCTTAGTGAGAAGATGAGTGTTGTTTGTAATCATTACATGACTGCCTTCGCTTTCAGTTGTCCAGGCCACCATCACCGCTGACTTTCCTGTCCCTTTCTCTATTCAACTGGTAATAACCCCATTCCCTGACTAACAAATTCCTATCTTCTGCTCCCCAAATCTCTGTGGATTAGAGTTAACATTTGCTGAGGTGTTAGCCTCCTTTATGTTTCATATTGATGTCTCTTCAAATATGCTGGCATCAACTCCCTCAACTCCTAGACCTTCATATCTATTCCATTGCAGCAACTCATAGAGTTCAATGTTAGACTTTTGTCGTTTCCCCAAACTGCTTCTCAAACAGAGTATAAGATGATGAGGTCTGAAATTTCTCTCACTGATCATACTTATGTATTTTGGCTCCTTTCCCTTTGCCCCACTCCTCTTAAACCTATTCTTTTTCCTTATGGTACCCTTTAGTCCTTCCAACCTTCCCTTTTCTCTCAAAGCTCTACCTCTTCTCTGGTTTACTTTCTTCCTTCACAGGCTTGATCTTATAATTCAGATATTAATTCAGCTATGCACTGACCTCCACCCTTGAGCTCTTTTGCCTTCTGTTGTCCATGTTTTGCTACCCCATCAGCTTTGGACTGTCTTTACTTGAAAGCTACTAAACATTGTTGGAGAAAATCATACCTGGTCCACTGCAAATTATGTGATCTCATCTTAACTGGACCTTAATTGTAAGACAGTCCTTTTATTTTTCCCCAATAAACTATCATGTTCCTTGCAGCAACTTATTTCAGACTTTTTCCTCTCTCTTTGAACCCTTAAAACTATTCTATTCCCAATCCTCTCTCCCATAGATCACATTTCCTACTTTATTGATACAGTTGATTCCATCTGTCATAAGTCTTTGCTTCTTTTTTCCCCCATTCAATTGAATAAATATTTATTAAGCTTTAACAGGACCAGAGGCAGGCATATGCCTTAATTTTCAAGAAAGAGAGGAAGGTATAGTTGTCAAACTAATAGTTACTTTTATTTGATCTTGGACAAAATTTTAGCATGTGTGTGTGTGTATGCATATATATAATTTATTATTTATTTTTGACATTCATTTTTTTTAATTGAGTTCACTTCTGTCCTACTCCCAGCCCTTCTCCCTTCCATTGAGAAAGCAAGCAATCTATCAGTTATACGTGCAATATCATGCAGAATATTTTTCCATATTAGCCATGTTGCAAAACAAAGGGGAAGAAAAACAAAGAAAGTGAAAAAACACATTCTTCAATTTGCACTCAAGAGTTCATCAGCTCTCTGGAGGTGGATAGCATTTTTCATCATGAGTCCTTCAGATCTGTCTTGGATCATTGTATTGATCAAAGTAGCTAAATCCATAAGCTCTTTTCTCTTACTCCAAATCTTGTAACTCCATTTCTCCATTTTCTTCTTCTACCTTTCCTGCCAGAGCTAACCTGTGCTCCTGATCCCATCTTTCCTTATCTTCTCTAGGAGCTTTTACCACTGAAAATTCTTCTGCATCTTCAGGTTCTCTTTCTCCTAGCTACTTCCCCATTGCCTATTAAAGTCTATACTTAAAGAATACCTTCACTTGACACTGCCTTATCTTCTAGCTATTATTTTTATATACCATCCCCTTACTTTGAATATCTCACTTTTAGAAAGAATCATCTACACTTGCTGCTTCCAGTTCCTCATTATCCATTCCTGGCACAATGACTTATAATGTCTTCCATTCCCACTTCTCTACTAGAGCTGATTTCTCACAGGTTAAATGCTCAATGTCTTAATGTTTTCTTAACTCTTATTTTTCTTAACCTTTGTAGCTTTTAACTGTATTAACTGTTATTTCTGTTTATATCATGCTGTGTAAATTACTTTGGGTAAAGTAAAATAAATAAATATATTGAATTATAAAGTTACACATTTTTATGTCTTGGAAAAAACTTTTAACATATGATATGCCCTCCTTTTACTATGATCACCTGTTTTTCATGCTTTGTCACTGAGTTCACTGACATGCACTCCTTGATTTTTCATCATGAGATCACATTAAACCCATTAAATATTAGTTATACCTTGACAAACAGTCCCATATTTTCCAAAGCTAACCTTGGTTATATTTCTTAAAATTTTTCCCATTTTTACCCTGTTTGTAGCAAACACCAACTAAAATGGCATTTCTGGATCCATTGTAAAATAATAGAAAATTATACATGAAACTGGGGATCTTTATTATGTATAGCTTGATTTTCTTTTTAGTATATAATTTTAGCATGCAACTTTTAAAACTGTTTAGTTTGTAATTCCTTTTCACCTTTCTTTTATCTTAATTTCTTGGTTTGTTGGAGGCCCTATTTCTATGCCCTTCTCACTTTCTCCCCTCCCTTGAAATGAAAAAAACAACAACAACAAAACCTTTATTACAAATATGTAAGAAGATCCAATCTAATCCAGTAAACGTTTATTAAGTGCCTGCTTATCTACCAGGCACTGTGTTAAGAGCTGGAAATACAATTAATAAAAAGAAAGACAGTCCCTGCCCCCCCAAAACTTAGAATCTAATGGAGGAAGACAACACATAAAAGAAGGCAGGAAAATGGAAGGAGGAGGGGAGATCAGAGCTTCTTGTTCCATGGGGTTGGAATCAGGCAGAACAGATAACAGTGGAGTGAACTGCGAGTTCGATATCTGCCCCCTGTAAAGGAAGGCATTGGGAAGAGAAGTTCTGCCCTTCACCCCTTCAATCTGAGGGGAAAGGAGGCTGAAGGTGTCAGTCAAGCCTTCACTTAATAGTATGGTGATGAGATTAGAGGTGATGAGCTTATTCTGGTTGGGACATCTTGTTCCTTAGAGTTGAAAGTGACAGTAGTAGATGCAGAATGGAGTTTAAAAAAAAAATCCCTTCATTTACCATATCCAAAAATGTGTGTCTTATTCTGTATATTGAGTCCATCACCCTTTTTTAAGGAGATGAGTAACATTCTCCTACACTGTAACTCTAGAGTTGTGGTTGACCACTACCTTGGTCACAATTCTGAAGTCTTTAAAGATTGTTTTTGTAGCGTTGCTGTTACTGTATAAGTTGTTATGATTCTGCTCACTTCACTGCAGAACAATTCTTGTCTATTCATGTTTCTCTGAAAATGACCCTTTGTAGTTTTGTCAATAATACTCAAGCAATAGTTTATTCATTAGGCACCCCCTTCATTTCCAGCTCATTGCCACCCCAAAAAGAACTGCTATAAACATTTTTGCACATAATGGGTCCTTTTCCATTTTCTTTGATCTCTTTGAGGTATTGACTAGTAGTGGTATATACCTGGGTCAATCTCAGTTGAGTGACTTTGGAGGCATATTGCTTTCCAGAATGGCTGGATCAATTCAAAGCTCTACCAACAGTGGATTAGTATGACTGTTTTACCATAGCCCCTCCAGCAAAGGTCATTTTCCCTTTTTTAGTTATCTTTGCCTGTCTGATAGAGACATGCAGTGGTATCTCTAGAATTGCTTTAATTTGCCTTTCTCTAATTATTAGGGATTTGGAGCATTTTTTTAATATGGCTGTTGATAGTTTAGATTTTTTCCTTTGAAGACTTCTCTTTAATGTATTTTGACCATTTATCTATTGAGGAGTGACTCTTGTTTTTGAAAATTGTGAATCACTTCCTTATGGTAGTAAGAAATAAGACCTTTATCAGAGACACCTTCTGTGAAGTACACCCCCCCCCCAGCTGTTTCCCTTCTAATTTTAACTGCATTGGTTTTGTTTGTGCAAAAACTTTTTAATTTTATGTAGTAAAAATTGCTGTTTTCTATTATATGATCCTCTATATCTTATGTGGTCATAAATTCTTCCGCTAAGATCAGAAAAGGTAATTTCTTCCTTGTTCCCTCAAATTTGTTTATGATGTGATTGATGTTTTATACCTGTCATCAATCCATGTTGAACTTTTTTGGGTTCATGTTATGAGATGTTGATTTCTATTTGATTTCTTTCAGACTGCTTTTCAGTTTTCCTAGCAGTCCCCTTCACTCCTCTCCCCACCTAAAAATAAGGTCTTAACTCTATAGCTAAGATCTTTGCATGTATCACTTAGTATGACTCCATGTTCATTTGCTTCTATCTGTTGTTATACCTGATCTCTTCCATTGACAGACTACTCTATTTTAAAAACCAAATCTAAATCATTTTGATGATTACTACTTTGAAGTATAGTTTAAGATCTGGTACCACTGGCCTCCTTTGTTCTGACAATATTTGAGTTAAGGGGAAGGGATATATATGAGAAATAGTGTAAAAATAGAAATAACATGATGTGGCAATTGATTATATACATATATATGTATATATATATACATATATATAGATAGATAGATAGATACATATGTTGTATGAGTGAGAAGAACTGGTGGATGACAGTGAGGTTATAAACCTTTGTAAATGGAAGGATATTGGTTCACTGGACAGTAATAAGGAAATTTATAAATTATAGGGATTAGGGGAGAAGGATGAGTTCTGTTTGAACATGAAGTTTTAAATGCCTAGGAACAGGAAAATACATAGATTTAAACAAAAAGTTCGTTTTCTAAATAGTTCTGTAGAACTTTTTCCCCCTTTTAAAAAATATATTTATTTTCAGTTTACGCCATTCAGTTCCACAAGCTTTTGAGTTTTAAATTGTCTTCCCTTTCCTATGTTTTCCCCTCCCCCAGACAGCATGCAGTCTGATATAGGCTCTACAAATGCATTCATATTAAACATATTTTCATATTAGTCATGTTGTAAAGAAGAATTAAAACCAGTGGAAAGAAACATGAGAAAGAAGAAATAAAGCAAAACAAAAAAGAAAGCAAGAAAATAGTATACTTCGATCTGTATTCAGACTCCATAATTCTTTCTCTGGATGTGGATAGCATTTTCCATCATGAGCCTTTTGGAGTTGCCTTAGAACCTTGTGTTACTGAGAAGAGCTAAGTCTATCAAAGTTAGTCATTGTACAATGTGACTCTAACTGTGTACAATGTTCTCTTGGTTCTGCTCTCCTCACTCAGGATCAGTTCATATAAATGTTTCCTGATTTTTCTCAAGTCCACCTGCTCATCATTTCTTACAGCACAATAATATTCCATTACATTCATATATCACTCCTTTTTTAGCCAATTGAAACCATGAAAATAATTATAAAGTGCCATTTTTCCTTTAAACTTTAGTTAATACTCAGTACAAAGTATGAATTATAACTGAGGATCAGTAACAGATATTTTACATTTTATGTTCTGAAAAGGGAACCATACTTAAATCAACACAGTCCACTTATTTTGAAATGACTGTTTTTATTATTTTTCCAAATTGATTTCCTGTAGAGATTAAGACAAATTTTGTAGTGCTATATAAGTTATACATGCACACTAAAAGAATCTTATTTCCTTAAAGGGACTTACTTTACACCCAGAATTTGTGGCTTATTCAGGGTCTCATAGCTAGCAAATGTCAGAGACTGAATTCAAACCCATGTTTTTCTGATTCTTAACTCCAAGCCTCATGGAAAAGTGAGTAGAAAATGGCAAAGAATTGTGTGCAGCCTTTGATACTGACCAGTTGAGTGATGCTGGCAATACAGTTTCTTCATCTATAAGATGGAGATAATTCCTATATTACTTCTATTACAGAGTTGTGAACATCAAATGATGACAGTTCTATTTAAAGTACCTTGCAAACTTTCAAGTACTGTTTAAATATCAGCTACCTTCCTAAATATGTGCCTTTTTTTCTCCAAGACTTGAACTTTTTTTGGGGGGGGGGCAGGGAATAGGGTGGGGTGCTAATAAGGAATGATGAAAGAGGATTCATTTTAATAGATAGTTGTGCAAGGTGTGGTGTCTTTGAGTTTACAACAAAAACACCAATGACTTTTAATTACTGACATATAATAAAGGTCTTCAGTTCTCAGTTCTTTATGCATATTTTGCTAATGTCTTAAGAATTTGTTGCTGAGAATAGGTGTATTGTACTTAAACATATATGAACATTACTTGATTACTGACAGGAAAAATATTAGTTCTGGATATCCCCAATGTACAAATGGGTTGTGTTTTAAGACTCCATTTTCATATTTGTTGTTTGAAGATTGAAATATATGTTCCTATGGGAATCATGTTTAAAAAAGTGTTCTTAGGACAGTCCAGTAAAGACTAGCCAGTACACAATATAAGAGTATAGTAGTGAAAAAACTTTTGTGTACTAGTAATGAAATAAAAACTTAATAATGTTTGCAAGTATACATGGTTGATGCTTAATGAATATTTTTAATGATAAAAATAATTTTTAATTAAATTGAGCAGTAAATATTTTTTATATCTCACTTTTAATCATGGACCTGATTTTTTTTTGTTGTTTCTTTATTTGACTTATAGCTTTGAATTTTGCATGATGCAGGTACTATTACTACTACTTAAGAATAATTAAGATCTTTTGGGGGGCTTATTGTTGGAACAAAGAGAGTGAAAGATATGGCAGGGATTTTCCTGTGGTAAATGGATTCTCTAAAAGTGGGGGAAGAGGAGACGATTAAGGAATCTTTGTGTGTACACTTAAGACAAAGTTTGTCTTACATGGTCTCACCTGTGAACTATGAAAGAGAAGAGGCAATAGCGTCTTTCATCATTTTGATTAGGATGAAAGAAGGTATTATTGAATAGATATTAGGTCAGAGAGCTCTAGTATAAGCGATATCCTTGGCCTGGGACAGTTTTGCTGCTGAGAGAGCAAGTTAGTAGAATATAGAAAAGTATGACTTCTTTGTATTTTTGCAAGAAATTTAGAAGTAATGTCAGAAATGCCAGTGTTTTAATTCCAGAAGTGAGATGGGATTAGTGAATTATACATTTTGGAGTTAAAGAAACACTTTTAAACACTAACCTTCTATTGAAAATGTCACTCTCTTCCCATTTTAGAATCATTGAATTGGAAGGAACCTCAGAGGTAATCTTAATTTTTCTAGACAGTGGTTATTCAGTTATAGCTTCAAGACCCTTCCACAGAATTCTAGTGTCAGTTTATGGCAATCATGACAAACAGCCAAATACATTTTAAAATCTATATAACAACTAATAATATAAATTATATTTTATGTTCATATTTTGACATAGCAAGTTTTCTTAAGTGGCATGCAGTCCTATGATATAAAATGTGTATACTTTGTGAGTGTTTTAACTTTTCTTTCTTTACTTCTCTCCGTTCTTGAACTTTTAAGTTCCTAGATCACTGTGCTGATCAAGAATGTGGGAAGTTATCAACCCTGCCCTCTCTAAGTCTAAATTCTTGAATGGACACAAACCATAGCTATGTCTAACACACATTCTTGCCTAATGTTTGTTTTAGGAAGATGCAAACAAAATGTTACATAAGATTTGAGGAAAAAATTACATTGCTAGTAGGGGACTTCAAGAGTGACTTTACTTTAGTGATCTTTGAATTAGGATAGATGGGCATCTGCCTATGAAGAGGAGCACTGAGAAAGTGACAGAAATAGTGGGGATAATGTGAGCCAAGGGACAGAGGTGAGGAAATGCACTAAACCTGTTTGGGAAGCAAAGTATAGTTTAGTTTGGTCTGAACATAGAAGATAAAGGGGAGAGAATAAGGGTAAGAGCTAGTTGGCTTTGAATGTTGGTTTTGAATAAGTTGCAGTTTATTTTTTAAGTGATAGGGAAGCATTAAAGGTTTTCAAAAAGATAATAATTATAGCTGGATTTTACATATAAAGAAGGTTGCCATAGTATGAGCAATGGAAAGAAGTTTACTGTAGTAGTCCGGGTGTGGAGTAATGAGTTCCTGTCCTTAGGTAGTTTATTTAGAACAGCGGAAGGCACAGATATTAGAAATGTTGGGAAAGTGAGATTGATGGAACTTATTAATAGATGATGTATGATATAAGGAAAAGTTTAAAATAACAACCAAAGTTTGAACATTAAAATTGGGCAAATAGTGGTGCAACCTATAAAAACAGTCTTCAAAAAGCAGGTTTTCAAATAGATAAAGTTGCTTTTTAGATATTTACTCTGAAATAAAGGTGATGTGTCCATATATAAATGTACACATGTAATCATTCTGTATGTAGTTGGAGATACAGGTTTAGATCCCAGAAGAGAATTTGGGACTAGAGACATATTTCAGTGTCATTTTCATAAAGGAAATACTCAGTGCAGTGGCAGTGAATGAGATTGTCAAGGGAAAGACTATAGAAAAGTAGAGAGGGCTAGAGTTTTACAGACTGTCATGGAATAGGAAACCCTATTAGTAAGGGGATAGCAAAGCATTTTCAAGTGCACTTCTTAAAATAATGTGCCTACATTTTTCAAAGTTAAAAAAGATGAAACTGTAGTGGCAAGCTTGTTCTTATAATGAAGTGATTACTTAATGTGTACAAATGAAGTCATTTCAAATAAGAATATGTCAGATTCTCATGTGGGCATGTTTTAAATTTTATCACCATCATTGCAAGCTGTAGTAAGTATAGATGGGTTATGTCATCATTTTAAAACGTGATGCATTTTAATGTAAAGTGTGTAAACTTGAACTAAAACAATCTATTTTATTTCTCAATATCATTCATTTTGGTAAATAGTTTAATTAGAGGATGCAACTTCAACTTTTAAAAAGTTACACTAACTTTCTAACAGTTATATATATGCATATATATATATATATAATCATTTGTAACTTTCAGTAATAGAATCTAAAATGTATTTGCCTAAATATTTAATTGTTGCCTTTTTTAAAAGTGAAGTAGCATATCATAATAGATATACATAACCAGTTTGAAGTTAAAAATCCTTGAAGTAACTGAAGCTAATACAGGCAGAGACCATAGGGACAGCTGAAGAATTAGAAATATAGAAACATAAAGTAAAAGCTTATGACCAGAAAATTAAATATAGTTTATTTAATGCCTATCTTCCATTCTTGGAACGTACTCTCGTTTCAGCTGTGCCTTTTAGAATCCTTTGGGAACATTGCCAAGGCTGTACCTTTTAAGCCATTCCTATTCCCTCCAGATGCCAGTGGTCTCCTCTGACAAAAATTTTATCTTGTATTTATTTTGTATATACTTACCCATGTACATATAGTCTTCCTTGATAGGATATAAACATGTTGAGAACAGGGATTGGCACAAAACAGTTAATTGATAAATCCTTGTTGAGTAATGATTGATTGAATGCATAAAAAATAAGGTACTTCAAACAAGAAGAGATGTAATGGATGTCACTAGGGAAATGTATTTTCAAAAGAAGATAGGTTAATAATGGGTGAAGGATTAGATATAACAAATGGACAGTCCAAATTCTCTACTGTCATCCTTGTGATGTCTTGAGAAATCTATAAAGGTTGTCATCCTCTACATTAGACCCATTTTCAGGAACTTTTGGATTGATATCATCCGAGTGGATGACAATCTCCATTATTAAAGAAAAAAAAACATTCAGGTTGCTGAGATCACAATCCCAGTCAAGTAAATAGACATGCTATAAAATGCTTAAATAAATATTAAGAGCCTGCTGTGTGTCAGGCACTTCGCTAAGTACTGGGGATGCAAATAAGAAAAAGACAGTTCTTGCCCTTAAGGAGTTTGTGGTCCAGTTGGGGAAAACAATACACAAAAGGAAGCTGAAAAGGAAGAGACAGAGAGGGTACCTAGCACAGGGGAATGATGGTGATGGTGGAGATAGTGATGGAGTCAAAACCAAACTGGTCAGCTGGTGGAAAATGAAACGATAACTGTTATTTCGAGCCCTTTATACAGAGAGACTCTAGGAGGAGTTTTTTGTTCTGTTCTGCAATCAGAGGGACAGAAGCAGCTGAAGGTGCTGAGGTGGTGTTAGTTCCAAGGCTGAAGCAGTCTCCATCATGATGAGTTTCTTGGTAAAGAACTTAAGGGGGAATGAGGGGAGAAGGAAATGAGGGACACAGCGGTGGGGGTGGCCGCGTAGAAGGGAGCAGAGAAGCTGACAGCAAATGAAGAGATGGCTGAGATTTTGAGTTCTCTGTAAAGGGCGGCCGTTTGAAATTGTAAATGATCTCATCAATAAATAAGTATCTATGTAAGTTAGGTTATTTTTGTATGGTTGAGATTTGTTGTAATTTGTAAAAAAAAAAAAACCCGTTTTTTAAAAAATTAAATGTAAACGTAAGATCCTTTTACAAATGAGGTTTGCAACACACTCGGGGCAGGATAAAAATGGGAGAATATTGCTGCATAAAGTGGGAAGATAACTGCCATGAGTGATCGAAAGTGGGATGAGAAGTCATTGAAAACTGAAGTGTTAGAAAACTAGGAAGCAGGAATGATGTGTCTGAAGACAAAGGAGGAAAGCCCTATCTAATTAGAGATGATCAATGTTGTCAAATGCACAATTCCAAGAGAACGAGGGCTAAATAAAACCCACGCACCTTGACAATAACAGTATCATTGAGGGGCAGCTAGGTGGCACAGTGAATGGAGCACTGGCCCTGGAGTCAGGAGAATCTGAGTTCAAATGTGGCTTCAGACACCTGACACATTTACTAGCTGTGTGACCTTGGGCAAGTCACTTAACCCCAATTGCCTTGCCTTCCCCCCTTCAAAAGAAAAGAGTATCATTGATCTGTGTGAGAATAATTTCAGTAAAGTACAGTGGTACCTTGACATACGAATGCACCAACTTACGAGATTTCCGAGATACAAGTTGTCACTTGGTCGATTTTTTGCTTTGAATTAAGAGCCAAAATTTGAGGTCCAAGCCACTGCTAGTTGGCACAGCGAAGGCCACAACCCAACACCCACCCAACATCCTGCACCTCACTCCTTCAGTCTACATTGTTTACCTCACCAGTGAAGAAAATTAAGTTAAGCGAAAGTAAAAAAGATATTGTAGCAATTAAGTTCAGGAATAAAGTGTAGCATTAAGAGCATAGCCAGTAAGTGAATGAAAGTGACCAAAAGAGCAGGAAAAAAACTCCTCTAACCTTCTCTATCTATCTCCTCCACCCTCCACCTCCACCAGTATCTTCTGTTAGCTCAAGTTGTCTGATATCCAAGGAAAATATACACTTTATAAGACCAGTTTATTTCTTTACATTCTCTTTTATTATGTTTTTATAGAATATTTGTTATTTATAAATACTTTTTCTTATAAATACTTCTTTACATTCTCTTTTATTATGTTTTTATACATTTGTTATTTATAAATACTTTTTCTTATTTAAAAACTGGGGTGGCATTTTGGGGGCTGGAACAGATTAATGGCATTTCAACTAATTTCAATGGGGAAAATCGATTTGATATATGAGCAAATTGAGTTACGAGCTCAGTAATGGAACGAATTAAACTCGTTAAGTCAAGGTACCACTGTATTAGCCACAGAAGTCTAAGTGGAAGGGATGGAGGCAAGAGTAGATACTGAGGAAAGTAAAGACATTGAAAATAGGCAACTTTCTCCAGGAGTTTAACTTCAGGAGTGAAAGGGCAGAGAAAGATAAGATGGCATATAGATAAAGTTTAATTGTCAAGTGAAGATATTGTAGCTGTTTGTTTGTTTTTTAGTTTCAGGGAGATGAGCATGACCTAATAGGGTGCTGGACTTGAAGTCAAAAAGTCTTGAGTTCCAATGTTAATTCAGATACTTACTAATACTCCATGATCTGGGCCAGTCTCTTATGCTTTCTCAGCTTCCTCATAGGGGGTTGGATTCTATTGCCTCTAAGGCCTTTGTATCTCTAAATATGTTATCCTACAGTCAGAGTTGAAATGCTGTCTTTGTGACCATGAGTAGATCCCTTAGTTGTTTTTCTTTAGTTTCCTCATTTATAAAATTGTATAAAGCCTGTTGTGCCAGTCCATCCTATGAGGTTGTTGGGAGGTGTATATAAGGTGTTTTAAGAACTTTAAAGCATTGTATAACTGGTTATTGAAGGCAGTGTGGACTAATGGATAAAGGGCTAGGTTTGAAGGCAGAGAGAGCTCTCCGGCACATGCTGATTATGTGATTCTGGGTTAGTCACTTAAAGTCCCAGTGCCTCAGACAATTCCAGGACTATGAATTGTAGAACAGCTGTTGATCTTCATTGGTAGAAGGAATTTTCTCGTTGGGAGTTTACTAACATGGATAAAATTGCAGATCCTAACCAAAAATCTTGTTGGCCGTCTTCTCTTCCGTGGAATGGAGCCAGCAACTAGTGGAAAATACATGGGAGTGAGGGGATGTCTACCACATCAAAGTAGAGGGATTCACCCGAACCACCTCCTCTTCTAAACTTCCCAATTATTCTCAATGGTACCAGCATCCTCCAGGTAATCCAGGTTTGCTACCCTCTGGATAATTCTGGACTCCTCTTTTACCCCCATATCCAATCATTTATCAAATGTTCTCATTTCTACCTTGAATACTATCTGTCATCAGTTCATTACTTCCATTAACACAGCAACAACCCTAGTTCTGGCCCTTAAAACTTTAATCTAGAATATTACAGTAGCCTGGTCATCCTATCTCTGATCATTCTTGATCAAGTATTTAATAAGAGTTTGTTGATTTCCTTTTAGGACACAAATATTTTTGTCTTTGTTTTGTCCCTTATATTTGCTTGCTCATTTTTACCTTTTTATGTTTCATTTGACTCCTGTGTTTGTATTTCAAACTTCCTATTCTTTTTTGATCTTTCAATTAAGAAAGCTTGGACATAGTCTTTATTTATTAAAGATTTATTTTATGTACAGTCCTCCTGTAAGATTATTCTTATTTTTTTTTCTGAGTAAGTTATTCTTGGTTGTAAGCCTATGTAATTTGCCTTGTGGAATATCATATTCCAAGCTTTCCACTTCTGGGTAGTGAAGCCTGCTAATAAATTTTGTATTCCTGACTGTGGCTCTTTGGTGCATGAATTCTTTCTCTCTGGCTACATGTAGTGGTTTTTTGTTTTTTGTTTTTTTAAACCTGGAAGCTTTGCATCTTTGCTGTTGTGTTTCTGAAATTTTTCGTTTTAGAATTTCTTACAGGAGGTAACAGGTAGATTCTTTTATCTCTCCCCCTCCTTTTCTTTCCTCTTGTTCTGAGATTTGACCAGTGTTGTTTTTTGAGTTCTTGAAATTTGATTTCAAAGCTCTTTTTTCAGGTGATCAGTTATCCTTAAAGTGTCTTTCCTTGATCTGTTCTGTAGGCCAAGTGCTTTTTATTTGGGACACCTTAAATTTTCTTGCTTTTTTTCCCCCAGTTTTCAGACATTTTTATTTTTGTTGTTATCTCATAGAGTCTTTTAACATCTATCTGATCCTTCGTAATTTTCAAGTACTCCATTTTCTTGAGTAAGATTTTATTGTCCTTTTTCCAATCTGAAACATAGTTTTTGTCTCTTTTCTCGTTCTTTCCTCTAGAGCACTAGGTCTCTCATCTTGCTTATAAAATAATTTTGAAATATTTCTTAAAACTCATGTTTCATTTTTTCTCAATTCAAGTTAAATTTGTGTCCAAACTATGTTCTCTTCCCTTCCACTACCCCCCACCCCCAAGCTTTGCCTTTACATGTTTCATAGCCATTCTCTTCCTTTGTGTTTGTTTATTAGGGTTCCTTTTCAACATAATTACTGTTTATGGTGGAATTCTCATTTCTTTCCCAACTTGGAATTTGTATTAGGGCCAGGCAATGAACACTTTAGGAAAGAATGTCTGGGATATGCTTGGGTTTCTCTCCTCTTGATTATTGTGTTTTTTTAAGGTGAAAGACTGCTGTGTTTGGACCTCTGCAGGTTTTCAGTGGGCCCAAAGTGATCTGATCCAAGGCTAAGACTGCTTAGTCCCTTCCCGAGCGGAGCTTGCCTTGGTTGGAGATCCTGTAGGCTGCTGCTGGCCCTAGGTTAGTGCTGCAGAGGCAGCTAGCTAGAACTAGACCTGGAGTTAAGAAGACCTGAGTTCAAATGGGGCCCCAGATTCTTAGTAGTTGTTCAACCTTGGGCAAGTCACCTAACCTCTATCTGCCTTAGTTCTCTCAGTTGTAAAATGGGAATAATAATAGCACCTAACTTATAGGGTTGTTGTGAGGATTAAATGAGATAATATTTGCAAAGTGTTTAGGATAGTGCCTGGCATGTAGTAGGCACTTAATAAATGTTCATTACCTTCCTTCAGTCTATCTCTTTCTCTTCATCTCTCCTTCCTATAGATTACAGGCTCCCTTTTGTTTTGAGACCACTGTCCTGATTATTCCTCTGAAAGCTTCATTTGACTTGGGGACTAGATATGAGACCCCATTCTGCTCTTGGGGCCAGAGCCATATAGCTGCTGTATTACTTGCTTGGGTAAAGTTTTATACCTCTTTTTATACCTCTACATACCTAGTGCTACATTATTAATTTTCCTTCCAAGTCTTTTCTCCATGGCTCTCAAATTATTTTCCAGTTCTTATCTCCAGTGGTTTCCTTTCATTTATAATACAAGTGGGGCGGCTAGGTGGTGCAGTGAATAAAGCACCAGCCCTGGAGTCAGGAGGACCTGAGTTCAAATCCAGCCCCAGACACTCGACACACTTACTAGCCATGTGACCTTGGGCAAGTCACTTAACCCCAATTTCCCTCCAAAAAGCAAAAAAAAAAAAAAGACATTTATAATACAAGTTCTCAATTTTTTTTTTAACTCTTGCTTTATTTCTTACAGGAGTTCTTGTTGACCGTGTGTCCAAGCTGTGGGTTTTTGTTTTGTTTTGTTTTGTCGAGGCTTTGCTTGTAAATGTTTTGTAGTTGTTTTCTTTTTTAGGATTGTCTTTTGGGCATCCCTGTCACCATAATAACTTTTGTGCTTACTTATTCATCCAGTGTTCCTGAATTGAGACTTTGTGTTAGGACCAGGCTCTGAGCATTCTAGGGGAAATGACCTGTTTTGTATTCCTTCTGCATTGCTTTGGCTTTTTCAGAGTAATGAGTGCTATGTTCTTGAAGGATCTTGGGTATCTCAGTCTGGGAACCTGTAAGCTTTCAGTGCACCCAGATCTACTTGATGCAGGATGAAGTCTAATTGCCACCCTCCTGACTTGAACTTTGTAAGTTCCTGACCTGAGTTTGGGTCTGGGCAACATCTATGGACTTGCTCCAGGGGACTGTTGTGAGGCCTACCTATTGTCAGCTAACTTAAAAGTTATATAGTCAAGTGACAGAACTGTTACCCCAACCCCACCTCTTTTGCCCCCAATTTGTGCTCTCTTCCCTGGCTATTCAGCTGTAAGTTATTCAGAGTCAGAATCACACAGATGCTGTTCCCTTCTGTTTCTTCTCCTTTCTAGTTCACAGTCCTCAGGCCCCAGTATTCCTCTCTCACAACCCTAGACTCAGGCTTCTTCCTCAGTCTATACTGGTTCTCCCATCCAGCTCTTGGGTACAAGCAATACTTGGCTTATCTTCCTATTCCCACCACTGCCTCTGATCCCTCCATGCTGGATTCTAGAACTCTTTTTTGCCCCAGAGCACTGTTCAGTATTCATTGGCTGCGGTATTTTTTGAGGCTTGATCAGATTTCCCAGACCTCTGTCTGTCTCCCATTGATGAACTAATCTGAAAAAATAATTCAGTATAATTTTTTCCTTGTCTGTTCAGATAAAGATTTGGTCTGGTGCTTTTTTCTAGGCCTTTGTTGTAGTTGTCAAGTACTAGGAAAGAGGAGCCAGACCATCCTCTTTGCTTCTACTCTGCCATCTTGTCTAGCCTCCCTCTCTTTATTCCTCACACATCTTCCTCCCTTGTCCTTGAGTCTTTGGAATGACTGCTCCCCAGGCTAGAATCCATCCCTCCCCATCTCAGCACTTGGTTTCACTTGTTTCTATCAAGAATGAAATGTAGCACCAGGCTCTAAGGAGAGCTTCTGCTCTCCCCTCAGCCTCTGGTGTCCTTTTACTTACTTTCCTGCCCCAAGAAAATTGCTTTGTGTGTACTCTGTATGTGTGTCTGTACCTATATATGTATACATTATTTTCCTTGGTAAGCTGTAAGCTCCTTGAAGGCATAGGCAGTTTTTTTGTGTGTGATTCTGTGCCCCCAAGTACCTGTAACAGTGCCTGGAATATAACAGGAACTTGACAAATGCTTATTAACTGGATTTTGGGTCAAGGCACAGGTTGAAAAATTAGTTTTTATAAATGAATTACAGATACCTCTTCTTCTGTGACCAGAGGGATGGAGGAGGGAGTGGATAATGATATATAGTACTAAAAGTTTGGGGGAATAGGGAGAGAGGAAAACAAAGGCCATCATTTTAAACACAGTATTTTACTTTAGTAAAAAGTTGTAGGTTGTCCTCTTCTGTAAGCATGTTTATACCACCTGCTTCATAGAGTTTGTTGTGAGGCAAGTACTTTGCAAATCTTAAGGAGCCATTTGTGAGTTTATTAATAAGGTAATTATAGCAGATATAGTTGTTACTGAGTTTAAGAGGATAAAAGAAATTGTTCGGAGAATAAGATGGGAGAGTCAGTAAGGGTAGAAGAAGATTCTTGAACAAGGACAAAAACAGCATACTTTGGCAGAGGGAAGCGGGGCTGAAATGGGGCATCTTTGTTTTTCATAACTTTTCTAGTTAATACTTTGTACTTTGTTAGATGATGGAATTTACCTAGGGATAATTATTCTAAGATTGGGAATAGAGGAAGAAGACTGTAGAGTAGGAGTTGGAATCTGTGGAGTCAAGGCTGGGTTGGAGGTAATATCCTATAAAAGTCACCTATAATTGTACAAGGTCACTCTGTGGTGGTTGTGCTCCCTTTCAACAACATCCCTTCCCTCCCCCCACCCTGGGATATGTACTTTTATCCTCTCTCCAATCTCTCTCCTCTTTCTTTAAGCCCTTACAATTACTGCTTTATCACTTAGACCTGTACATACACTGAATCATTTTCATGAAGCTGACTCGTTGCTATTTTATCTCTATGTTTAAAATGACCCAGCCATCTGGACCTGGGTTCCTCTTTTCAATCCACTTCTGCTCTTTACCATATTGAGTCAGTTTTCTAATCACCAAAGGTCAGCAGCAATCCTAAGGCTACTTTTTGTTGTCCAAGGTATGACCAAACACACCATGTAATTGAAATTAAGGGGTTATTTGAGTTGAGGAAGCTGAAGAATTGAGTGTTGGGATTGATAGAGGAACCATAAAAATTAATATTAAAGACCCCAAGAGTAATGGTAGAAGATGAAAACACTACGATCCAGGTACTAAATACACTGAGAGAAGTACTATGGATGACAGAAAAAAAGGCTGAAGAGGAGAAATAGAAATAGTGGTGGTAGAAGTAGGTTGCTTGAATGAAACAAGAATAAAGCTTATTGAGGGGTGACTATAGGATTTCTCCAGTTGATAATGAGGAGCAGAGTACTCATCCCTCTCTCTTCTTGGCTATAATGAGTAGAGGAAGTCTTTATTTCATAGGACTCTCTAGTCTTCATTAGCACAGATGATCAGTAATTGACTATAACAGTTTTATCAGTTGGATGCAAGCCATTATTAATAACAACCATGCTTGATATTCTTCTGTGTAACCATATTAATTAGTAAATGTTTTTATTTTGAATTTTCTATTGAGAGATTTTAAAAATTGAGGAAATATTATTTGTAGTTTTTTTTCTTCAGTATGGACATCCAGCATTATTATTAAAGCCATTAAGGTAGTTGTCTTAGTAGGAGAAGGAGGGGTTGGATGCAAGAGAGATTGTCATGGAAGTTTAGAAATGTCAAAAGTTTGGCAACTGATTGGGTATGTGGGACAAGAGAGGATGAGGAATCAGTGAGAATCAGGAGTCACAGAGAGTGCCAAAATAACGAACATGAGATTAGAAGAATGGAGGTGCTTTTGACAGAATGGGAAAGAGTTTAGAGGAAGGTAAAATTTAGGGTGAGACATATAGGTGGTTCAGTGGATAGAGCATTGGGCCTGGAGAAGGGAAGACTTGAGTTCAGATCTGGCCTCACACATTTACTAACTGTGACCTGGGCAAGCCACTTAACCTGTATTTGCCTTAATCCTCTGCAGATGGAAATGGCAAGCCACACCAGTATATTTGCCAAGAAAATCCCATGGACAGTGTGCTATGATCCACCAAGTCACAAAGAATCAGACATGACTGAACAACCACAACAGAGTTTATGGTAAAAGATACCAAGTTCAATTTTGGACATGTTGAGTTTTAAGATAGCTCTAGAATACTAAGTTTCAGACATCCAGTAAGTGATTGGTTGGTGAGTTCAGGGAAGAGACTAGGTCTGGGTAAATGTATCAAGGGGTCATTTACATATAGAGAATAATTAAACCTACCAATATCAATGAAGTTACCGTGAAAGAGAATAAAGAAAGAGAAAAGGGTCTAGGGCAGTGGTTCTCAACCTTCCTAATGCCATGACCCTTTAATACTCATATCTGGGCGTATCTGCATGTGGGCAGACTTGCCTGGAGAAAGATAGAGGAGCGGTGTCTCGGTTCCTAAGACCATCGGAAATATGTGTTTTCTGATGGTCTTAGGCAGTCCCTGCGAAAGGGTCGTTTGACCCCAACCGGGGTCGTGACCCACAGGCTGAGAACCAGTGGTGTACGGGAACCTATTACCCTGGGTAGGTGAATGATATAGATCATGAACTAGAAAAAAGACTGAAAAATAGTATTCAGGCAGACAGGTGAACCAAGAGAGAACAGTGTCATAAAAACTGGAAGAGGAGAGTATCAGGGAGTGGAGGATGGCAAACAGCATGAAGTGCAGAAGTGAGGGGAGTCAAGAAGGATTCAGACTGAGAAAAGACCATACATTTGGCAGTGCAAAAAAAAGAAAAACAAAAAATTCTTACAAAGATGCATATTCAATAAAAAATTCCCAAATTGTCCATATCTAAGAGTATAGATCTCATTCTTGATACTGAGTCCATCATCTCTCCATAAAGGGGATTGGTACTCTGGAATTGTGATTGATTATCGCATTGATCAGAGTTGTTAAGTCTTCCAGAATCGTTTCCCTTCACAATATTGTTATTATACAATTTTTTCTTCTGATTCTTCTCATTTTACTCAGCATCAGTTCTCACAAGTCTTCCAAGGGTTCTCTTTTCATCTCAGCACAATAATATTCCATTATATTCATTTTTTATAACTTAATCAGCCATTCTACAGTTGAAGGGCGCATTCTTTATTTCCAGATCTTTGCCACTATAAATGTGTGTGTGTGTGTGTGTGTGTGTGTGTGTGTGCGTGTGTGTGTGTGTGTGTGTCTGTCTGTCTGTCTGTCTATCTATCTATACTTTTCCTCTAGGTTGCACAGTGGATAGAGAGTACTGGACCTGGATTCAGGAAGACCCAAGTTCAGATGTGACTTCAGACACTTACTAGCTGTATGACCCTGGAAAAGTCACTTAACCTCTGTTTGCCTCAGTTTCCTCATCTGTAGAATGGGAGTAATAATAGCACCTACTTCCCAGGGTTGTTGTGAGAATCAAGCGAGATAATAATTGTAAAGTGTTTAGCACAGTGCCTATCCTGTAGTAAGCACTCTATATAAATATTGACTATAATTATCATCATCATTACCATCACCGTCATCAATATAAGCATCGTAGCAGTATCCCTGGGTGAGAAGATATGCAAAGTTTAGTAACTTTACGGGGTATTGTTCCAAATTGTATTCCAGAATGACTGAAGCAAGTCTCAGTTACATCCAATAACATATTTATGTGCCTGTTTCCCCACAGTCCGTCCAATATTTGTTATTTTACTATTTTGTCATCTTTGATATGTTGTGAAGAAGAACCTCAAAGTTGTTTAATTAACATTTCCCTAATTAGTGATTTTGGAGCATTTTTTCCAGAGCTTAGTTTTCTTTGAGAACTGCCTGAAATCCTTTGACTATTTACCAATTGAGGAAATTGGTAACTGTGCTGTTTCTCTTGAGTGAAGTGTTTGGATGTCTAATTATAAGAGTTTTAGGACTGATATTAAAGGAGAAGAAGTAAAGGCAGCTAGCAGAGGTGTAGCTTTTTCTAGATTTGCTGGGAAAGGGAAGAGAGATATTAGAAGATGGGCTAAAGGGGTAGGAGGGTCTAATGAAAGATTTTTTAAAGGATGTGGAACTCTTGTCATTGTTTAGAGGCAGGAAAGGTTGAAGATTTGAGAGGATGCAACAATTATAGATGCAGTCTGCTTGAGAAAGGTCGGAGGGAATGGGATCAAGTGTCCCACTCCTTGTCAAATTCTGAGGGAAAGGAAGAGAGAGTTAAGAAATAGCGAAGGGTTTTGACTTGAAGAGACTAGGAGTATAGGGAGCTGCCCTAGGAGAAGAAAAAGCTCATATCAAAATCAGTTTTCTCATTCCAAATAGAGACAAGGTCCTACACTGAGAATGGGACTTAAAGGGGAGGGAGAAGAGTTGAAAGATACTTGAGAAGAGAAGAGAAGGTTTGGAATGACTTTTCTGGGGACTGAGAGAGGAAATCAGGGAGGTACAAAATAATTGCCTTGCTGCAGTGAGGACACACTTGAGAGTAGATAAAATGAATTTGTAATGGACCCAGTCAGCAAGATTTTGCTACTTCCTCCAGTTGGTTTCAGCATGTGAGAGGAGGAGTGACAGATGGCAAGAGTAATTCAGATCAAAAGTTTGACCAACAAAGAGTTGGGATATGATAGGGGGACCGGAGAATGCAGAGTAGAGGAGCGCTTAGAGTTGAAATATCTGTTGGGTTAAGAGTAGTGTGATACCCTTGAGGGCAGGGACAGCAGGTTTTTTTTTTTTCCTTTCTTTGTATCCCAAAAACTTAGTACAGTACCTGCTATGTTGGTTGATTGACTGAATATTTTATTGTGTTTTCCTCTTTGCTTGTGGTGAATATAGTATATAATGCAGAAACACAGAAAACATATTTCCATTAATTGCAAATATGTTAGTTGTAGTTGTCCTTTCAGCAAAAGAAAAGGGAAAGGAATGCAGTATAAGTGTAATGTTTCTCAGTTAGGAGAATACAGAATTTAAATTTGGGATAAAATAATTTTGAATTAATCATTTATTGTAACATTTTCTATTTTGCTAAATGCTTCAGATTCTTTATTCCTTAAAATAGTGCTATGAGAGGGGAACCATATAAATATCCCTGTTCTTTCCAATAAAGAAACTGAGGCATAAAGAAAAGTTCAGGGCATTATAAAGGGTGGCACAATGAGTCATATAAAAGGCTAAAATTAGAATTCAGAATACTCTGGGTGCCAGTACATTGAGCCAAGCTATCTCCAACCCCTAAAATGGATTGAAACAGCCAGCCTGCAAGATAGCAGAATAATATTTGTAGATATTTTATCATGTCCCTCCAAAAATTCATCTGGATGTGGTGGAAAAAAATAAGTTTCTCAGTTGAATGTTTCATATGGCTTGGCATTTACTCACCCTGCTGATTAATGAATTAATGAATTGCACTGTCCATCTAGATATTTACATCTGGGGTGGTGCACCTTATCCACTTTGTCATTCAAATGACAGTTTTCTTTTGTATTAACTTCCCATTAACTTTAAAATGATAGATTTAACACCCTTTCTAAAAAGTCTTCTCTTGAAAAAAGACTGTCAACATTTTTTATTGTTATTTTAAACTTTGCCTGCTGCTATCAGTGGGGAAATCTAGTACTAAAACTATATAAATGTAAATTGTCAGTATTAAATTTTCAAAATTATGTTCTATATTACTATAGTTATTAATTATTATTCTTGGGGGTAAATATTTTTCATTTAGTGAAAAGTTTGACAGTAGACCATTCTATGTTAAATGATTTGTTTGAACACATATGCGGTTTCCTATTTTTAGTTTTGTTGAGACACTTATGAATTATTTCAGATTAAATTACACTCAAGCAGGTATACTGCAAATTAAATTTAATAGGATGCATTTTAAAATGCATTGTAATAAAGTATGTTGTTTTTCTCAATGTAGATTCCAATAAAGTAAATGTATTTTTAAAATCCTATAGTAAATAAATAAATCTTAATCCTTTGACCTACATTCTAAGTTTTATGGATTTTTAGTGAATATTGCATTAGTCTTCCCTTTACAGCTTGTTACTGGTGCAGAAAACAGAGGGCCCCACATTTTCTGGAGTAGCTCCCTCTGCCCCCTGAGAATGGACTAGCTAGCACAGCAGTCATCTTTCTTTTCTTAAGGTGACTGGGAAAAGAAGTCAGCCATGATTAGACTATTCTCTAGCTAAAAATAGTTTCAGGGGAATCATTGAAGAGTTTATAGCGGTCAAATCATTATAGCTTTGCTCTCCTAGATACTTCTCACACACTAGGGTATGTGTGTACTCTTTCTCGTTACCTGTGTGTGGGGTACAGGGACCCCAAAAATCCCCAACCAGGAAAAATAAAAATCAGAGGTATCTTGAGGAAGGAGAGGAAGTTTTATTCTCTCCTGCCCTTCCCTCCCCTCCCCTTCCCCCCCCCCCAGGAAAAGGACAGTCTTCATGGCAGGGATCAAGGAGAATAGGAGTTACAAAAGACAAAACAAGAATTTATACCCTAATGCAGTCAAGCCCCCTTCCCCTGGCTGTCCCTTCTCCCATTGGCTGGGAGGTAGGCTCTCAGTATTGGCGCGAAATCTAGCCCAATGGTGGATAACAAAGAACCCACCACTATCTCCTATTGGCGGGGAGATGGGACAGGGAGCCAAGGTATTATCCATGTCCTTATTTGGTAAACACCAAAGCAAGGGAGGGAAAACAAGGGTGGAGGTAAAAAATTCCTGAAAAGGGGCCTAATGCTTTTAAGGGTGTGGTATACAAGGGTGGAGATCTAAAACTCCTGAAAGGGCCTAATGCTGATGACTGCAAGGGAGGGGGGAAGGATCCTAGGTTGTGTAAACCCAGGACTCAGGTCTGTCCAGTCTTAGAGAAGTCTATCTCTGGTTTCCAGATAGTTTCTCTCCCTTCTCATTCTGAGGAATCTTCACAGAGGGTGTAGAGAGTGTACCCTACTCACCTGCAAGTACTGATTCTGTTTTGCCTCCCATATATAATGTCAGTGTAAGTACTCAAATAAGTTGATTTAATTTTTGTCACAAAGGACTTTCACTTTTGTTAATGATACAGAAAAATATTCCCTAGTATTAAACTTCTACTGATATAAAACTTAAAATGAGGGTAGAGAATAAATATCAAGAACTGGGAGAAATTTGAGAAATGAGTGAAAGGAAAAAAAATATAGCTTTAAGAACAGTGCACATTGGAAGTAAAATATATGAAACAGAATTATGCCTAATGATGCTAAGTACATGTTAGCTTTGTTAGCTGAATGTCACATGGAAGAGAGATTAGCATTATTACTTTTCCCCTATTTATCAGACCCTTCAAACACAGAATATATAATTTTATTTAAATGATAGCACTATAAGTACAGAATTTTAGAGGATGTTATAGTTAAGTAAGGAGCAAATTTTTTTAGTGTGAGTAGAAGAGTAGTTGTTACTGAAATAAGTAAGGAGATAATTTAGACCGTATAAAGGATAGTATTTTTGAAAATCAAGAAATAAGTGAAACAGATTTATGACTAAAAAGTGTTAAGATGTGGGAAATCTTCAGTAAAGCCCAGAGAATGAAGATATTTAAAAGTCCTTAGAATATTTTTTTATGTATCTTTGTATTTTTCAACATTCAGTATTTGATTTTGTTTTTATTCTTATCTATTTTTTTTAGTATTGTAGTTCCTGACCATTTCATCTTGCTCATACACCCTGCTCCTCAGTAAAACCTTTCCTTTTAACAAACATAATGAAAAAAAAGTTAGCACATTATGAGAAACATGCTTGCGTGGAATCACAAGACTTCCCAGGCAGGGTTAGAGAGTTAGCCTGGACAAGCTTCTGCTGTCCACTGTTTCCCTGGGTGCCCTTAGGAAGATACACATGATATACCACTTAACAAGGCAAACCCCTTCTCGCTGAAAGAACTCAGAAACAGAGTGAACAAAGGAAGGCCTAAGGAAACAGGTGTGGTGGTCACTAGGAACACCCACATTGATACAGAAGCCAGAGTGAGGTTATATAGTTCTGTCCTTCCTGGTAGAGTTAGGGTTGGTTCAGATTCCTCAGATTCCTTGCTTTATTTCCCTACATTCCCCCTTTATGCAGATTACATAGGCATCATATTGAGGATACTTATAAGCAGGGTGTGACCTCTAGGGTCCAAGCTATTTGTCTGGACTCCACCTTTCTAGTTCCCCTGGGGCCAGGATGGTCTTTGTCCTAGTAAAATAAGATAAGCACGTTTCCCCACAGTTATTGATTATGTCCCAGTAACTTTTGTGGAAACAAAACTTGATGCCATAATATCCCCTGTTACAACATTTATTATTTCTGAAAATATATACATCATCCTATATCTTTAGTTCATTACTTTTATACAGAGAAATGGGAGTCATATTTCTTTTGCATTGTCGTGGTTACCATGCCTCTTTATTCTCTTGGGCATTGGTTCGTATGTGTCTTCCCAAATTTATGTGAATTTGTGTCCATCGCCATCTTTTCTTACAGTACAGTAATACTACATTCACACATTACAATATCTTCAACCCTTTCCCAGTTTATGGACAACATTCTTTCTAGTTCTTTGCTATTATAAATATTTTTATGTATATGAAACTATTGCCTCTGTCTTTGTGACCTCCTTAGGTTATGTTAATCAATCAGTAAACTTTTATAAAGTGCCTACTAAGTGCCAAGCACTATTCTAAGCTCTGGGGATATAAAAATAAAAAAAGACAATCCCTTTCCCCAAGGAACTTAGTGTAATAATGGGAGAGACAACAAGCAAAGAAATATGTACAAACAAGTTCTATACCACACAAATATGAAATAATTAGTAGAGTGAGGCACTAGAATTAGGAAAGATTGGGAAAGGTTTCCTGTAGAATGTGGACTTTTAGCTTGAACTTAAAAAAAGCCAAAGAATCCCATAGCTGGAGAGGAAGGGGAAAGAGTATTTCAGGCATGGGAGACAGCCAGAGAAAATACCTAGACCTGAGAGATGGACTGTCTTGTTTATGGAACAGCCAGGAGGCCAATGTCACTGGATCACTGAGTGGGGAACTTCAGAGTTGTTGATTGTCTTTCATTCTCTAAGAGGACCATGACATTAGTAAGGTGATGCTGTAACATGCAGATGAATTAGATTTAAATGAGGGAGGGCTGTGCAAAGTCACTAGTCTCCCTTCCCTAGAGTCATTTGGGTCTAGTGACAAGCTATAGATCAGGACAATTGGAGATAGCCCTGGATGTAGTGGTAGACCTTGGCCTTCTTAAGCTAAAGTCTTTAACAGGTCTCAGTTTGACTGAGGCAATGACTCATTCAGTGATTAAGACAAGGTAAGAAATAAGACAGAGAATGGCCTTTTGGGCCTAGTGTTCTCCCTCCCGTACCCCCCCAAAAAAAAGTCTGGGAGGGGAAGACCCTCAGAGTTTCTGGCCAAAACAGAAACAATTGTTATTGACATTCACTCTGAGCCAATCAGGGCCCAAACAAAGACCTAGTGGCACTTGGCCTGGGACCCATTGTTGGCCAGTTAATGGGAACCAGTGTGACTTGGGTTTAAGTCAAGGTCCTTAAGAAAAAAACACAGAGTGAGTCTGCTTTGGAGAATTCTTAGCTCCTTTATGGAAGCAAGATACATCTTATATACAGAAAGATTGTGGGAGGGATCTATGGGTGGTCTAGAGGAGGAGTTTGGGACTTGCTAGTAAGATATAGAGATTTGGGCCTAGCTATAATGAAAGGTTTATGTCCTCAGGCAAATGCCTCAGCAAGTGGGAGGATTCAGCCAGAGTTCAAGGGGTTTCCCAGAGTCTATACTCCATCATTCCCCCCTCAAACAAATGGGACCCAAATTCCTTTGGGATAAAAGGTGAAGGTCTCAGCTTCTGAAAGTGCTTCCTTCTCGCAAGGGGCATAGAGCTGTCCCTGCCTCTCTGGGTCCCGTTCAAGGGGTCAGACTTCACATTCAAGAGGTCAGACTCCAGGACATGGCTGATGCCAGGTTCAGTGGGCTGGAGACCTTGGATTCAGTCAGAGGTTGGTATAGCCTGAGTGGTCATCTTGTTGTATTGAACCCTGGAGGAGACAAAGCTAGCTGGCAAGGAGGTTAAGCAAAAAAGACCAAACAGGCACAAAAAAATATAGAGAAAGGGCAATTTCCTTGAAATAAAAGACAATTATCCTGGTTGGAATTAAAGATGATTATGGCAAGGCCAAAACATAAAAGGGTATTTTGATAGAGGAGGTTTTTTTGCTGTCAGATATCCCCTTCTTTTCCAAATTGCTCCATAGATATATAGCACATGGAAAGCAATAGCAACCACAGAGTCTAATTGTTTTCAAAAACAGGTAACTGGCCTGGGGTCAGTTCCTAAGGAATGCATTAGGACTCCCAAAGCCTTTCCTCTTCTTTCATCAACAGAGAATCAAAGGTTTTTCTTGATTGGGTAAAGCTAATGCTGGATTCGTGGCCAATTTAGCTTTCAGAATCTCAAAAGCTTTAGTCTGTTCGGGGCCCCACTCTAGAGGGAGTGAGTGAGGGCCTTGAGTAGAGTCATAGAGAGACTTAGCAATAAGACTAGAATTTAGGACCCAGAGTCTACAAAACCCTGCCATACCAAGAAAAGTTTGAAGTTGTTTCTTAGTGACTGGGATAGGGATAGACAAGATTGTCCTTTTCCTCTCAGAGATTATGGAGTGAGAGATAGGAGTTAATTCATGACCCAGATACTTTACAGACTGTCATGCTATCTGGACTTTGTTCAAAGAGACCCTATAGCCTCTACTACCCAAGAAATTAAGGGCTTCTGCAGTAGCAGCCAAAGATGCCTCCCAGGTGTGGCTACACATAAGAATATAGTCCACATATTGGATTAAGGTACTATCAGTTAATTTCAGGTCCCTTAAATCCCTTTCCAAAGCTTGGCCAAATAAATGAGGGCTATCCCGAAACCCTTGGGGCAAGACTGTCCATGTTAGCTGAGGTGGACTTGTTTCCCCAGGAAGTATCCATTCAAACTGAAAAATAAATTGCCAATCTGTGTGCAGAGGTATACAAAAAAAGGCATCTTTGAGTTCTAGGGTGGAAAACCATTGGGTACTCCCAGGAATCTGAGTGAGTGTTGTATATGGGTTGGGGACTATGGGATGTATAGAAATGACTTGTTAACAGCCCTGAGATCTTGAACCATTTGGTATTCTCCGTTAGACTTTTTTACAGGAAGGATAGAGGTGTTACATGGAGATTGACAAGGGACAAGGATTTTATATTTTAGGAATTTTCCAATTAATGGTTGTAGTCCCTCCTAGGCCTTGGGCTTAATTGGTTATGGACTGTGATGGGGGAACACATTCAGAGTTGAACAATAAATGGGGTGGCATGAGGAGCTCTCCCAGAAATTCCCTAGTCCCAGACAATTGGCTCAACTGTCTCCCACATTTCTAGGGGAATGTGTGGGGGTCTGGTGAACAGAGGGAAAAGGGAGATAGGAAGTTCCACTTCTTGTGAGGGAGAGATTGTGGGGTGTTGGCTGAACTGGATCAGACAGACCTTGGCAGCAGATTGGATATGAAGGGTAAGAGATGGTAAGGAATCCAAGTATGCCTCCTACTTTAAGAGCCTGAGGGAAGATGGTGTTGTCTTCTACAGTAATGGGAAGTTTAGGAGTGGGTAGGGTTTATGGGGAAAGATCACAAGTTCTGTTTTGGACATGTTGAATTTAAGATGTCTACTGGACATCCAGTTTGAAATGTCTGAAAAGTAACTGGTGATAGGGGATTTGAGGTCAGCAGAAAGACTGGGGCAAGATTGGTAGATTGGAGAATCATTAGCATAGAGATGATAATTTAATACATGGGAGTGGATGAGATCACCAAGGGAAGTAGTAAAGAGGATTTGTAATTTTTGAACATGGAGGCGGTGCATTTGTGGGTAATCGTAAGAACAGCTATATGACCATCTTTTTGTGTGGCTGAGGTAAAGTGGAAGAGTAGCTGATGGGATGTGAATTGATTGAGGAACTGAGGGGTTAAGGTTTTTGATGTAAAGTCAGTGTGTATATTGATGTCCCCCAGTATGAGGGTAGGAATTGGGGACCAGAAAAAGACTTTGAGCCATTTACCAAATCCATTGAGAGAGGAGAGCAGTGACCTTGAGGTGTGTAGATAGCAGCTACCAAGATTTTGATTGAGTGGTAGCAATGAATAGCCTAACCTTCAAAAGAAGAGAGATTACTGAGTGTAGGTAGTAGGAAGAGAACTTGAAAGTGACAATGAAGAACAAGGAGTATTCCAACTTCCCTCAAACAGTGAGCCAAGGGGAATGAGTGAAGATGCAGCTTATTCACCCTGAAATGGGTGGCCATGGAGGCTTTGTCATCAGTGGGAAACCAGGTTTGTCTGATAGTTAAAAGACAGAAGGAGTGGAAGGGGAAATGATTTAGGGTGAAAGGAAGTTTGTTGCCAATGGAACAGGCATTCCAGAGGTTAAGATGGAAGGGGGGAAGGTGGTGTTTGGCTGGAACTTAGGGGTTGGAGGGTTGAGAAAGATGGAAATAACAGTGGGTAGCAGGGGATAGGGAATGGGGTTTGGATGATGACATACCAGATGCATTCACTAGGATACATAGGGTGGTACCACATTGTGAAAATGTTCATCTGTGAGTGAAAGATGCTACTCTTCTTCCCAAAGGAGACAGAGTCAGTTAGAGGGAAAGCCTCATTTAACAACTCTTCATCCTTTCCAAGGATGAAGATTAGGCAGGAAACTTTGAAGCTGGTGATGGAAGGTCCCACTCCCCACCTCCTTTTCTCTTCTTCCCTCAAGGGAATAGGCACAAATGAGATCAAAGGGAACATTGTTGCACTTCACATTGGAAGTTATATGCATTTCTCTTATTAGAGATTTAGGCCATTCTTTCATGTTGTGGTCTGTTGGCTTCCATTTCTTTTGAAAACTGTTTCCTAATATTCATTCTCCACTTATCTATGGAGGAATTGCTCTTATTTTTATATATTTTTGTCAGTTCTCTAATATACATTGGATATTGAACTTTTATCAGAGATATTTACCCAAAAAAGATTTCCCCCAATTGTTTCTTTTGTATTTTGTTCATATAAGAATTTTTCAATTGTATTTAATTTAGTTTTTAAAAAAGTTAATATGGGATTTATTTGTGTTTTTGTTTCTGATGCAGACTTAACTTATTTCCATCTAGTTGTTCCAACCTTAATACTAGTAGATATGTGAAAATATGAACATTTAAAACCTTGAGTGAATTTTCTTAGATGAATGATAATCCTTTAAATCATCAGTCATTAAGTTACTGTCTCTCTCTATGGGGTTTTTTTGAAACTTTCTTGGAGAGAGAAACTTAATGCCCTAAATATATACCAAGCCTCCTTCTCAGGAAACCTTGAATTTAGTGATCTTTGTTTAATCAGTTAGACAACAAGCATATATTAAGTACATTTTATGGTGAAACTATGGTAAATTCTCAGGATATAAAGACAAAAAAATTAATACCTGCTCTCCGTCACATTCTAAGGAAGGAGACATGTAAATCTCTAGATACATACAGGAAATATACAGCATATATGAAGGAAACTTTAGCATATGGACAAAAGGTCCACTTTTCCTGGTGGGATCTCAGAACAATATCAGTCTGAGATCAATATATCAGAAACTTTCAGCCTGACCTTTCATCTGTTCTTTATTTCACATGCTGTGTTAGTTATCCTCATTGCCAAAGCCAACTCTTATATTGATCATCCTTACTCTTTTATATCTTAATATATTGACCCATTCCCTTCTGCCCACAAATCTGATCATAACCTCAAATCTTAAAAACACACACATTTTTCGTTGACTGTTTGATTCTATCATTTGATTCAGCAAACATTTAAGTGTTTACTGTCATGTTCTCTCTTCCCCTTTAGTGCCAGATTTCTAGAAAATTCTGTACACGCTGCTTCTACTTCCTGACCACACATTTGTATTTCTCATTGCCTTGTAACCTGATTTTCATCTCCACTGTTCTATTGTAACTGCTCTTTCCAAAGTTACTAGTGAATTCTGAATTTTCAAATCCAACATTTTTTTCTCACCATTCATTCTTCCTTTATCCATTATTTATTTAATATTTTGTATTCCTTTGCCTTTTGTGACATTGTTGTCTCTTAGATCATCTTCATTTTCTATGATTTCTTTTCCTTGTCTTCTTCCTAAATTCTTCTTTCTCCTCCCACTCCCAAATTGGAGGTGTTCCTTAAAGTTCTCTCCTATAACTTCTTTTCTTTGTGTACTTTCTCCAGACAATCTCATTACTCTTTTTATTTCAGTTATCACTTCTTTGCAGATTCATTTATTCTACAAGTATATTTATTAAGCCCAAAGTATGTGCAAGGCACTAAGCCAAACATACATAGACAAAAGATGACATAATCCTTGACTTTAAGGAACTCATGTTCTGCTCAAGAGAAATAGCATGAACAGTAATAAGTCAGTACACAATGCAGACAGAATTTAATATAAAAAAAGACAAACCAATTTCTTTAAGAATTAGAAGATTTCTCATAAATGCTTATTGAACTGAATTAAATGCAACTGACTTTTGAAAGGAGCTAGAGTTTCCAAAAAGCAGAGAGCATCTCAGCCATAGGATACAGCCTATGCAAAGGCCTGGTGGTAGGAGATTGAATTGTATATAGAAAGCAATAATAGGCCAGTCTTGCTGGAACATAGATTACAGAAGGATAATGAATAATGTGTCATCAAAAGACAGATTGCAGGCACTTTTAATGGGTTTTACATGTCACATAGAGCAGTTTATTTGCTCCTAGAAGCTTTAGAGAATCGTTGAAGGTTCTTAAACAGTAACATGGTCAGACCTTCACTTGAGAAATAATCAGTTTGATAACAGAATATAGAGATGGATTAGAAGAAGACATTAAAGGAGTGATAAAGGTGGGAGCTAGTTGTGTAGAATGTGGCTGTGGAGGTAAAATTGACAGTACTAAGGAATTCTCTGATCTTTTTTGCAGAAATTAGGAATTAGTCTTTCAGATGGACAGGTCTGATCAAGTCATTTCTCTTCCCCAAAATACTTCCTGGCTACAAAATAAAATATAAACTCCTTATCCTGATATTCAAAGCCTTCTACAATGTCTCCAACCTTGCTTTTTAGCTATATATCATACTGATTTCCTTCAGGTACTCTGTGTCCCAGCTAAACTGAACTATTATCTTGTCTTTGTTTCTTTGCCTTTCTTGTCTTTTATTTGCTTGCCTTTGTATTTTCACATGATGTCCCCGATAATCTGGAATGAACTTGTTTCACATCTCAGCCTATTAATACCCTTTTTTTAGGCTCAGCTTAGGCGCCATCTCTTCTGTGAAGAATAATCTGAAACCTTCAGCTCCATGTGATACCACTCTCCCAGAATCTCTCATCCATCTCTTTTCAGCATTTTCTGTAGATGTAATGTAACAGAATTTTCATTTAGTATTTGTCTATGTGATATCCCTTAGCTGGAGGGCAGGGATTTTAAGAGTATAGATTTAGAGCAGGGACAGCCCTTAGATGCCATCTTGCCTAGCTTCCTCATTTCACAGATGAAGAAACAGAGACCAAGAAAGACTAGGTTCAAGGCTTCACAGTGACAGGTGGGATTCAGAGCCATGCTCTGTGGTTTCTAATCCAGTGTCACTGCCACTGCATCATGCTAAGGTGCCATTATTTCATCATATTACCCCAGTAATTGAACATAGACCTGTCCACATTTAAGGATAGGTAGGTACTTAAGAAAATGTTTAAATTGAATTTTAGCCGTTTGAATTGAATTACTATTTACAGGATTATTCTGTAAAGGCCTTTCTCTAAAAAGCAAGCTAAAACCTTCTTGATCTTTTTAAATGTTTCTAAGACCATTACTTTCCCTCAAAAGAATAGCAAAGTTAAAGAAAATTGTAGCTAAAGTGTTAGGTACTACTAATTTAAGATTGATCAATAACAAGGATAAAAGTGCTCCAAATTGATAATTAAATTAATAGAAATATTATTCACACAAACTTTTTAGAACACTTTCAATGAAAATAGTATTGTATTAATTGCACTGGAACACTGTAACTGTATATAGTTTCCTGTATCCGTGGTAAAGTAAAAGAGAATGAACTAACCATCCGTACTTGAAAAACAAAGTAGATGAAACATTGTCAGATTTCAATACACATCTAGATTAGAAAACTGTTCAAATGATTTTTTTCCCAAACATTTTCAAATGAGATTTATCAAAAGATACTCTGTAGAACCAACTGAAACCTCAGGAGGGCTAGAGAAAAGGGATGTTACTATCCTTCTCCAGGTTGGCATCCAGATTGGAGTGGTAATGTGGCAGCTCTTAAGATTGTTTATCAACTTTCCCTTTTTTTGTATATTAAAAGCCCCATTTTTGATGTGTCTTAGGGAATCATTCTTCCTTTTTAGGGCTTCCATAGTAACAATTGATGGGGATCAAGGAATTAAATATTACTCTCTGCATATGTCCACTTAAGCATTTTTGAGCAATTTTAGTGTTTGAATTGGGATGAAATACATAGAATTGGAATGTGCTCCATCTACTTAAAATTGACTAACGAAAAGATTGTTGAGAGTCTTATCTATGATCCCAGATGCAGTGAAGCCATGTGGGCCCAGGTATTCACGTGATTTCACTAATATGTGTATTTAGAAAAGATAATGCTGAAGATAATACTGATTTTATATTCCTTAAAGTTCTGTATGATTTCCTATATATAAATCCAGCTAGCTGTCCTATTAAATTTTGAGCTCTGCTCATTGTCTTTCTGTCCACTTTATGTACATTTATGAACTCATGCTACCTCATTGTTAGAATCTGGATCAAAGAGAGTCTGTCTGCTTGGTTCGTCCCCTGTGAATTGCTAGACAGTTCTCTTTTGAGTATCTATAAATCTCATTGAGGAAGCCCTATAATTTTCAAGCTTGATAATCAATACAATGTCATCTTTAAAATGAAGCATTTAGAGAACCTCGCCATTTATAGGGAGTCCCTCTCTAATTAGAAAGTGAACTCTTTGAAATCAAGGACTATCACTTTTTTCTGTTTCTGTCCCCAGTGTTTAGCATATTGTAAGCACTTAAATGCTTTTTCATTTATTCGTTCATTCATTTTGGCTTTGTACAGAATGTCTTCTATGAAATTGCAGAAACTGATTGGTAAGCATATGTATTCCTCATTTGATATGTATATTCAGCAAGTACTTGAATAAAATGAAATTATTTAACAACCCAGAAAGAAATCATATGATGATAATATATGCAGGGGAGACTCATTGTTGGAAGGGATCCACATTTTTGCTGCACAAAATGATTTTTATAATTAAATAATCAGCATAGCTACATTTTGTAGTTCCTATAACTTTCAGTCGATTTCAGGTAACACAAAGATCATTTAGTGAGTGTTCATCGTATGTATCAAGTTACCAGTGATAACCTGGACATGAGAAGTGACATAAAACTCATTAAGCTTACCATACCTGTGACCAGAAGGCAGACATGTCATATAGGAAGAGTGAGCTGTAACCAATGGATATCTAGAATATTGCCCTTGTATCCAAAAAGCCCTCAAAAGACTATCTTAAAGGGAGTGAGCAGATATATAGAATTTATGGAATGAAAAATCATGGAGAGTTTGCAGTATATATTGGTAGAGTAAGTGCCCATCATAATGATAAGGATCCATAGAAGTTAAGTGAAAAGGCAACCTGTAGTACAAAAGCAGGAAACTATGAAGATTGAGAATACATGAGCAGAGTTTAATCCTGTAATCACATAAGATATTTCTATCATTCTATTTGTATCAGTAATTTGCATAATATTTTTATGCTGCATTGTAATTCAATGTGATAAGCAGTTGAGGGAAATGATTTATTATTACTTTTGTACTACAAAACCAAATTTTTATATAGCTTTTCTTGGCTGTTAGTCTTTCAAGTAACTGCAGTGTGCCTCAATGTTAAGTATTTTCCCTGGTAATACAAAGTTTTTCATCATTATGACACATATACAATAAAAGAAGATTATCCTAAATCTAATGCCCCCAATATCCAGTGCTCCCTTTGTCCCAATATTCCCTACCCTCAGTAGAAATTACAGTTTTTCTCTCATTTCTTCTTTCCTTTTCACAAATGATCTAGTATTACAGAGCTAGGAAATTATGCCCAGAGGCCCTGTGGGCAACCAGTTGCCACAGTGGAATAAATTCTGGGTCTGGAGTTAGACCTGAACTAAAATCTAGGCATAGATACTCAGCTTTGTGACCATGGGCACATTGCTTAACCCAGATGGGTTTCTTCAGTTTCTTCATTTGTAAAATGAAGTTCATAAGGACTACCTCACACAGTTGTGAGGATAAAATATTATTTGCAAAATGCTTACAATTGTACCTGGCACATAGTAAATGCTTAATAAATGCTTGTTCTCTTCTCTGTGGGATGGCCTGGAATGATGAGACCAAAGGGGTCACAGTGAGTAACTGGCCTGAAATCTTCTAGCATTGTTTAACTGGTAAAGAGGAATAAAAAGGTGAGCTCCTGAAAACAGAGTCCATGCCTGTCTTTTCCTAGCAAGTCCTAGGAACTGGACTTGGATATTTATAGCTAGAATTCTTTGGCTCATCCTTATTGGGAGTAGGGAATTGGGGTATGAGTACTATAAATTATACCTTCTAATTTTCCTTTAATTCTTCTATCCTACTCACCCCCCAGAACCCAACCCCCTGAATCTGAATGCTGCCTAAATTAGATTTAGTTTCATAGCTAGCCATATAAGTAATCATAGATTTTCGAGGCAGGAGATAGTCTAACTCTAGACTTCCAACAAAACTCCCCTTCTATTTTCTAATACCTGAAATTCCATAAAAGTACATAATTTATTCTTCCATAATTTTATGTCTAATGGCTTAAAATGGAAATATTTTGAACTGGTTGAAAATTTTTTTCTCCTCTGTAAGATAAGAGGATTGGATAAATGATTTTTACAGTCCCTTAACTGTGAGTATTTCAGACTAAATCAACAGGTATAAATGACTGACACATCCTTTCCTGTTTTTCAAAGAGGGGATGGTCTTAGAGGACAGGAAGTCAACGGGAACTTGAAAGAATCAGAAAGAAAGATGCTGAGGCTCCTGAAGATTAATTTTAATTACACAAATTTTAGTCAATCAGTAAACATTAATTAAGAGTCACTCATGTGCCAGGGACTGTGTTAAGCCCTGAGGATACAAAAAGAGCCAAATGACAGTCCTTGCTCTCAAGGAGTTTACAGTCTAATAAGGGAGGGAAAGAGGTATGCAGACAAATATACAGACAAGAGTGTGTGGTGGATATTAGACTGGAAAAGTAGGAGGGGCATAGATTATGAAGGATTTTAGATGTCAGAGCATTTTGTATTTGAACCTGTATGTAATAGGGAACCACTAACTTTATTGAGTAAAGAAGTGACATGACATGACATGAGATGTCTGAAAAACAGAGATGTGAGATTGGAGGTCAGCAGAGATTAAGACTGAAGAGGTAAATATGAGAATCATCAGCTTAGAGATGGTAATTAAATCCATGAGTACTGATGAGATCACCAAGTGAAACAGTATAGGAGATGAGAGGAGGGCCTAGGACAGAACCCAAGAGCCAGTTCTGTTTACATTCAGCTGTGCTAGATAAATTGGATGTACACAAACTCTGTGTTCTGCAAAGCTTTGTATGATTTCACCAATTAGAAATGCTGCTATGTGAGATACAAGTATAAAGAATTAAATTTCTTTTAATGATAATGAATAATTATTTTTCCCTTTTAAGTCTGAAGGCAAAACCATAAATGTTATGCCTTGAAAGAATCAATTATCTCTTTTAGAAGTAATAGGTATTGGTATATTTTTCTGTACTATTTGGAAGTTGTTTGCTGTAGTAAGGGAAGTGTGCATTTTTTTTTACTTTATTTAATTTTCTAAACTTCAAAATAGTCATAAACAAACACTGTATCTGTTGGTGTTCAAAGAACTTCTAATCCCTGGCTTCACTGATTACAACTATCCTGCCCTCTGTAGGTGATTTTCCCTACTGTGCTTTATAAGGCAGCTGTGTTATTTTGAAATTGCATGCCCCTTAAATGACTGATGAGAAGCCCATGACTATATGTGAAGGAAAAGTTGTTTACTGTTCATTGAAAAAACATTCCAGTCCTTTTTATGCTTCAGGAGACTTACATACAAGAGGCCAAACAATCTTTTTTTTTTTTTAACAAGCATGCTCAGATACTCAACCCTATTTCAAACATCCTTTTTAGGACAAGGACTTTTTCTCCCCTTTAAATTAAATGATTTAAGAGAAGCAATCAAAACGGGATTTTTTTAAAATAAATAATCCTTCCAAATTTGAACACGAGAAAAATTAGTCTTAAAATGACCATATTCAAGTGCAGGGAATGAGAAAAACCCCTGGCTATTAAATCTTTTGGAAATGCAACAGTAATATTGAAGTATCTTTGTCAGCGTTTGATAATAGTAAAGACTATGTTGAGGCCATAAGGCTAAATGAAGAAGAGAACACTGTATCAGCATCAGGTAAATCTTCTTCAAAGATAAGTTCCAAATATGTCACCTATGAAATTTTTACAAGTCTGCAAATATTAATTTGTTCTTTCCTTAATCCATTGAAATTCTGTCAGCAGTAATGCCTTCAATGTTCAGGAAATCAGAATCTGAGAAATATACTTACGTCAAGTTCATTGTTTTATTTCAATAGCATATTATATAGAATTCATGAGTTTTTATGTTTAAAAAACATTAATCACAGCGGCTAACCTTTCAATAATTAGCTTCTCTAAGTTTTTCTGGGGTGGTCTTCAGATGGTAGATATATGATTGTAGCGCTAATGCAATATTTACGGCACCCAGGATCATGATAAGTATACCAACCATGTATATAAATATTCCTGCATGTTGCTTAATCACAAAATATAGCAGACTCTCGGTATAGAAAACAGAAGTGAAACATTTATTCAGACACCAGAAAACCAAATCCCAAAACCAGTAAGCCGATCCTATCATAGTAGCAAAGAAGTCAGTAAGCCATAACAACACAGAGAGCTATAGCATCCTTTAACCTTACCACAAAGCAATATAAGATCAACATTTACTCACAAACCTGCCTAACTCCTTTCCTGAGCATCCTCTCTCTCTCACCATTTCTCTGGCTCTGACTCCAACTCCCAGCTTCCTGTGGGCTCTGCTTTACCCTTCAGCAAGCTCCTTCTATCACAAACTCCATGTGACTGCATTCAGCCTATTTGGGGACAGAGTTTATTTTCAAAGCAGGGAAGGTCTTCAGATTCCTGTTAACTACCATTACAGTGATATAGCAATGGCTACCTCTATACCAAGCCTTTACTCCTTGATAGAATCTGCCTAGGCATAGTCATTGAGAATCCAGAGTCACTTCCATGAAAATAGGCTATCTGAGGACTATTTTAGTGAAATAGCATGTCATCTTTATTTTTTTTAAAGAAAGCCATCAAGTTACTAGGAAATAAAATTTTTGTATCCTGTGACTGTACCTAATTTGTAAGAAAGGATAAATTCAAGCTACTATTCTTTAATAAAAATATACTTATTCTAAAAATGTTGCCCATTTTTGACAGTATTTTTTATGATTAAGCATGCTAGGAATTGGTTTAGAAATTGTAAATAAAACAATAGAGAATAGTGCCTAAATAGTTGGAGGTATATTCAGTCTAATTGGTAAAGTATGATTTAATGGAATTTTTTTTAAAGTAATTTTTCTCTTTAGTATTTAAACACACAAATGAACTGAGAGTCAGAAAACTGCCCAGGCTCTAGCTCTTGGCTACCAAGTGATTGTATGATTTAACTTTGCTGGGCCTAAGTTTCTTTGTATATAAAGTAATAGTGCTAGGATGGTTCACCGTGTTCCCTTTAGCTCTAAAATTCTGTGACTTTCAAGTGTTTTCACATGTATGTATTTTTGTGTGTGTTTGTGTCTTTACATAGTTACTGAGGTGCCACACAACTCTGAAAATCTGTAATTTTGTGTGATAAACTTTAGTGAATTATATACAAAAATCATATCTAAGGAATACATTAAATGGTATTATATAAAGTCAAAACTGCTTAAAGATTTAGATAAAATAATTTTGTCTAGCTTAAACATGACTTCTCCAGTCTTGTTGATCATATTCATTTGTTTAGCTTGCCCTTTTTTTACAGATGTACTTCAGATATAACCTTCACTTCACACTTAGTTCAAAATATTTCAAATTCTAAATTATTGGCATTTGAATTAATGAGATTTTGCTTTCCAGCATTGTGATGTAGGGGAGGACAAGACTTGATGTTGAGAGACGTGGGTTCAAGGTCCATTTTTAATACTTACTAGCTGTGTGGCTGTGGATGATTCATTTAACCTCTTTGAACCTGTTTTCCCATCTGTAATATGGGGATAATTATGCTTGCATTACCTACCTCACAGGATTGATGTGAAGAGTGCAATTTGTAGATCTTAAAACAATATGTGAATGTGAAGTATTATTGTACTTATGATTACCATATACATATGTTAGTTTGCTAGTTCTTTTGAAGTCAGAGTTGTTAAGTCCAAACATTGTAAGAAGCCAGGTGGTTTTCCACAGAAAATATTCTCATTATTGGCAGCAAAGTTGGTCATTTCACAAATGCATGTGTTCAAAAGTCAAAAAGGGTAGTATGCATAGTTAAATGCAAAGTTACTGCTACTATTAAAACTACTTAAAATCTATGCTCTTGTAGGCTAAGGCCTTAAAAAGTCATTTTCCTAAGCTAAAATATTATTGCTATATTAGTCTTTGGCATAAATTAATTTTTAAATGACATACCCCTATCCAATCTTTCTTGCAAGTGAATTAAAATTAGTACAGTAAAAAGTTGTGTAAAATCTACTGGGTTCAATAAAGTCAGTAAAATAAAACGCATAAAAATTCTCATGCTTCCTGTGATTATCAGTTTACTTAAGATAAATAAAAGGCCTTTTTAATATAGTCTTTATGCAAGAGATTTTAATTTAATAACTGATCACTTTATTTCTAAAAGGAAAATCATTTTTGCTTAAAGGTAATACTTTTTGATTGTTGAATTTGGTTTCTTTCCTGTTAATTTTTACTTTTCTCAGGTTACTTAAGTCTAGTTGACTACATTTTATTATTTTTATATTGATTGTATAGGAGTTACATTACGTTTAGAAGTGTAATTATCTGGCTTGGGAGAAAATGGCCTTCTTTTAAATTGATTTTAATATAAAGTGAAAATTTTATAAGTATAGTTGATTTAAATTGATGTCTCCCTTCAATATTTGGCATTGAATCAGTTAGCAAATTCCTTGGTAACATTTTGGAATGATTTTCAGAAGAGGGAGAATTGCATGCTATTGGTAGTTAAATAAAGTATTGAGCTTCATTTCTACCAAGTGGACTGGGAAAATTCCTGTGAGCACAAAAAAGAAGGCAGAATGTTCAGGGTTTCTTGCTGTTCTCCCTGTCAGTTGTCCAGCCAAAAAATGTAAAAAATACATGTTTCCTCTTTTGTTAATGGAAAAATTCTTTTGGAATTGACTATTGTATAATACAAGTAAAAGGAAAAACCTATTTTTGTTTCCTTCACCCCTTCTTTTAACCATTACTTATCTTTTAAATTGGAATTTGTTTTTTGTTCAGAAAAAGACATTTCAGATTTAATAACTTACTGTTTCTACTGCAGTGGATCTGTGATCTCATCTATATGGTTATGCCTTTCAGAGATGAAGCTCACAGCCCATCTAGACCTCTCCATCCTGTGTCCTACAAATTCGTTATAGCAGGATCCATCCAGTATGCTGGGACCCTTTATATTCTAGTCACATTAGGTGGATACTAATGGCTTACAGAGACTGACTTTTGGTTGTCCCTCTTTCAAGCTATATAACTGACCTGTGTAGTTTTGTTTTGTTATTGTTTTGGAAGGTTTTGGGTTTTTTTTGCTTGTTTCTTTGATGGTATGTCCTTTATACCACTTCTGCGTAATTCCATAATTTGTAGTCTTACAGGCTGGTCATACCTACCATGTGCCTGTAAGTGAGTCCCAATTTCACTTCTTTGGAGACTATAGCCATGCAATATTAGGGGGGAAATGCTGGTGTTAAAAAGGGCAAACCTTGTTTCAGGGACCTTGTAGTCACTGTAAGTCATTGTAGTTATTAAAAGAACTTTGTATTTTCCCAGACACACTGACTGGTTTTAGTGATAACTTTCTTTTTTAGTAATAAATTCATATCAGTAGTCATTTGAAGTATTTCTAATAGATATGGACAAGTACTACAGTTTTCTTTGTTTGATTGCCTATCAGAATGGACAGTAGGCTTTCTTCATTCACTTTCCCATATAGAAAATTTTTATGAGAATGATCAGCATACATATCAAAAGAATCCTCATTGTAGTTCTTGGAATCATACATAGTTTATATCACAAGGAATATTCTGCAGTACATTACATTTTTACAATCACACAATTTGCTGATAATATAAAGCATACTAGATCCTACTATGCTTATTTTTGACTATGAAAAAAATTATTTGATTTGGTAGGGCAAAAAGCTGCCTCAAAGTTTCTCCTTCAGAAAAGTTGTCTTTCAGACACTTTAAAATCATGCAGGATACATTGAAAGATATAATAGAGATAACTTGCTCACTCCTCTGATTGTTAGGATAAAAGCGAGGCATAAAATCAAATGTATGCTTGCCACAGGTAGGGGTTTTCCTGTCAGAGGAGTTTCAGAGCATAGTCCAAGTTGAAGAGGGATAAATGGTAATCTTCTTCAGATTAACTTGTTTGCTGATGACATTTTGCTAATTGCATCAAGCCATGCAACACTGCAAAACACCCTAAATGAGGTTTGTAGTAACTGAAAAAGAGCTTGGCCTAAATATCCACTCAGGAAATGTGTTGCTTATTGGTGTAAAAACACAATAACCTGCCCTGAATGATAAGTTATAGTGGTTCTGAATTATGTTGTGTAGAACCCAGCTGTTTTCTGTAATATAAATGGAAGTACTATGAAAATTTTGGTGCCAGTGAATCATACAGAAACCCCCAGAGACAGACACACACACACACACACACACACACACACACACACACACTCACATACACTCACACACTCCACCACCCCCACCACCCACCATCACACAAAGTAGTGGAGATCAGGTCCTGAGGGTGTTGTTCCAGACTTTGTGCTACCTTTCCTTCCCTAGCCAACAGTCAATCCAGGTATGCAGAAGTTAGCATAGTTTGGGGAAAGAAACAATCCCTACTTCACTATTCTCCACTGTTTTACTAATCTGGAAGTCATTAATTCCACCTCCCCCCTTTCTCCCTTCCTGTGTCCTCTATTCCTCCACACCTCCCCTCACCTTGAAAGAAAAATGTAAAGATAATTAAGAGGAAAATTTCTGCCCTGACTTCTGTTTATTTGGGATTTCAAATATTTATCCTCTGGCCTTCTACATATGCCCTAACTTTGACCCAGGCTCATATAACCATGCCAGATATGTAGTCCCAAAGTTAAGGATTCTCTCTATTTATATCAACTCTAGCAGTGCTTTATGGCCAAATTAGTTTGGGAAATGCTGGTCAATAGCAATCAGTTGTCCTATTAATATAGTCCACATCCCTGAAATTGGGTCTTTTTTGAGAAGAATGATTTTTTTTAATGATGAAAACTGTGTAGGTATACACTAGGGAAAAAATAAATATATATATTTTATATATATATATATATATATATACATATATATATAATTACTATATATATTTACTGTGAACTTTATTTTTGCTTTTCTTTCAATTGAAATAAAGATGTTTTATTTATTTTGATCATCACTGTTGTCTTCATTTTTGTTGTTGTAATGTTCCCATTTTCCCAGTAATATGTCATCCATTTTCATTTGAAAAACAGAATTTTTCCCGGAAGTTAGTCTTTCAAACATAGATACTTAATTTTTCTATCTAGTGTGGGAGCATGTATTCCCAAAAGACATTGAAATACTTTATCCAATACTAATAGGATCATCTTGAACTTTATTTAGGTTTTTGATATGCTGTATTTTGGGAGAAGTGTATTCCATATTAATACTAATATAGTATGTATGTAGCATAGTGCCAGATCCTATAGGAAATACAGGGCAGAAAATATAAGATATAGTTCCTATCCACAAGAAGGTGTCATTCTAGTTGAAACAAGACAAACGCACCAGACAGCTAAATAATACAAACCTGCCAAAATAACTATAAATTGTAAGCTCCTCGAGGGCAGTGACTAATTTTTTTTATTTGACCTCTCTTTGTATCCCTAGTGCTTAACAGAGCACCTGGCACATAGTAGATACCTGTAAGTGCTTTCAGAGTATAATTAAAGAGTGGTTATTATGGACCAGGAAGAATAGAAAACTATAGAAGTTGAGCTAAGTGCTGATAAATATGTATAGGTGGAAAGTTACTTTCCAGTCTCTTCTTAGTATCTTGCCAAGAATCAGACTGAAATAGTTCTGAATTTGGAGTCAGGTGAACTGAGTTTGGATCTTAGCACTACTATCCTTAAATCCCTTCCAACTTTAAAATCTCTGCATTTAGCCTTGAGATCATCTAGTCCACTTAACTCATTTTGTCTAGCTTCATATATCCAGTCAGTGAAAATTACATATGGCCTCCAGAGTTCCTCTTTACTCCCTTTAACCTCCCACCAATCACTCTCACTTTGTTGCCCCCATATCTTCAGTCCAGTGCTAAAAAAGTTAAATATAATTATCTTCACAGTATAAAAGTTCATATGTATCATGCAATTTCAGAAAATCAGCGTAATTGCTAATGCGTTATATGCCATTGCTAGCATGAAGAACAGGACTATCCTTGCCTTGAAAGCAGCTTGCATTATAAAGGCCGTGAAATGTATAATTGCAAATGTGAAAAGGGACAAAAGGGTGATGAAATCTTTCCTTTTTTTTTGTTCTATACTTCACAAATATAGGGATGCTAGAATTGAGGAAGAAGATACACTTATTAAAACTCTTTGATGGATTGCAAACACAGGACCTACACCGAGGGAAGCAGAAGCCAACATGGTGGCGCATTAACTCTATTTTTTTCCCCACTCTTAAGTCCACTAATAGCTGGAATCCCCACTATTAGAGTTACTGTTTTTGATTATAGCATTATCTCTAGAGAACTGGTTACAATTCCAGTGTGTTAACCTCAGATATATAACACCTTAACCTTATTGTTGGTGTGCAGTTTGTTCATTGAATTATTAAAATTAGTTTTTACACAAAGTATCTCCCCTTGTACAGTGTCTAAAATCTTTGCTCCTTAGTACAGTTGCCTTATTCTACTACACGTTCAGTATGTTGACAAATAAGTGAATAAAGGCTATATACAAAAAAAATTTTTTTAAGTGATTTGGCAAGATGCTGAAACTAAAGAGAATCAGGAAAGGACTCTTAAATGAATGGCTCTTGAGCTTGAAGAGACCTAAGAGTTCTCAGTCCTTGGGGAAAGGAAGAAGGGCAAGCATTCCAGCCATGGGGAGCACTCTATACAGAAAAAGAAAGGAAAGAGACAGATTGTTATATACAGGGAATAAAAAGGAGGCCAGTTGGTCCATAGTATAAAGTGACTGGGAGTAGCATCTAATAAGTATAGGAAGATATACTCAAGCTAGATTAAATGCCAAGGAAGAATTTCTGTTTTATTGTAGGGGCAGTGGGCAGCCACTAAAGCTTCTTGAATAGGCAAATAACATATTAGGCCTGTGCTTTAGAAATACCAGTTTAGCAGCTGTATGAAAGAAGAATTGTAAAGGGCAGAGATTGGAGTCAAGAGGACCAAATTAGAGGGGTATTGTAATTCCCTAGAAATGAAGTAATGAGAGCCTGAACTAGGGTAGTGATGGTGAGACTAGAGAAAAGGAAAAGGATGAGAGAAATCTTGAGGAGATAGAATTAGTAAGATTTGGCAACAGTGGTAGGGAGGAGAGAAGATTTGGCACACTGGGCAGGACTGGCATGCCATGTGTTACTGACAAGACTTGGAAATTTTTAGAACAGCATCAGAACATAGGGTGGAGGTACTGTGGGGCATCCCCAAAGAAAAGGAAAACAGAATGCTGTTGATGATATATTAACATTGTTTGTAGGCCAGAACTGAAACCAGAGAGTAGAATATTTAGAAACATTACTTTTAAGTGTCCTAGGCACTGTATGTTATGCCAGTGGAGTGGGGGTGGTGGCAGTGCAGGTAGGGTTAGGAGAAGGGGAAGGTAATATGCATTTATTTAAGGACTACTCCATATCAGGCACTTTTCTAAATGCTTTACAAACTTTATCTTATTTAAATTGAGGTAGTGTCATGGGTCTTGGATTTTGAATGTTCTATGAAGTGCCCTTTCTCAAGCCCCAAAAACATACCAGAAAAATCTCCCAACTCAAATTTGTGAGGAAGGTGTATCTTGAAGCAACATGATAGAGATCCATTCTGTTTCCTAAGACTATCAACTAGCCAGTTCCCTCAGAACACCTCATCAAAAGGTTCTGTGACACCCTATATTTTCCCCAGTAGGTTGTAGAAACAGATGATCCATCATTTCTGAAGTATTACTACTTTACAAAGATTTTTTTTTTAAGGACAAGGCTCACATTTGAAAGAAAGCATTATTCTCAGGGAAAAAAAAGATCAGCATCAACTTGATGAACCCTCCAGAAAAATTTGACCTTGTTGATTAATAATAATAATAGTTATTATCTGTATAATGTTTCAAAGTTTACAAATTACTTTCTTTACCATTTTCTCACTTGATTCCCACAACAACCCTATAAGGACGTAAATCCTATTGTATAGTTGTGTCGAAACTAAAGCTCACAGACTTTAAGTGACTTTCACAAGATCATACAGCTAGTAAATGTCTTCTTACTGCAACTACTATTTGTTTGTTTGCTTTTTCTCCTACACCATTCTGCATTTAATTTGTTATTAACTTTTGGCAACAAACTTTACTTGATATTTCCAGTACCAGATAGCATTAGAGAAAACCATCCATTGATCTCCTAAGTATACATGAATAATTCTCATTTCTTACCCTTATATCTGGGGTTGAAGAAGTTTAGGCCTAAGAAATAGAACAATTCATGCTTTTTAACCTTTAGCCTTTTTTATTAAGCTACCTTTCTTTTTATCACATTTCTGTACATTGGACATATCACAAGAGTGGACAACTATGAAAAAGAGATCAGTAAATTTGCTTATTACCTGGAGTTTATACAGTACTGAGGTTTTGAATTACCTGTGAATTCACTTTCTCTTCAGTAATTCCTGCAGTTAACAAAAATAATCTAGAATTAGCTCAGTCACAAATGACAGTTATGTGTAATTGATGTTTAGTGGAAAAGAAAACACTATGAAAGCAACTCAGGGAGTACTCATAGACAACAGCATAGAAAAAACACCGCTGAAGAAAAAAGTATTTTTCACTTAAATGAGCTAAAAACAATGTTGATCTTAGACAGAACTGCTTCATCATATGAAAGTTACAGTGTATTCTGTGTACTTTTGAGGTGTTCGTTTAGCATAATACATCTTTTGCATGTAGAAAATAACATTAATTAACTAGCTGAATTTGGAAAATAGTATTTTTAAAATGTTATTTTAAAGATCTAATTTGAGGGTTTATGTAACCATTGACTCCTCTACTTGAAATGAGGCAAAGTACCTTTCTAGTCGTTCATTTTTCATTGACCTTTTCTTTCACTGTACTCTAGTTAAGAGAATTCTTTTTACCTTAGGTTTTAAGTAATATTCTGCCTTTTAGGTGGTATCAGGATTATTCCTAGATGCATCTTCACATATTGAGATTCTTCTTTTCAGCTTTTCCACATTTTTATTAGAAGGATAGAGGGTGAAAGGAGAATACTGGTTATATATAGAGTTTGGTCACAGTCAGACTGTTAACATAGATTAGCAATGAGCAAATTAATTAATTAGGATCCTATTTGTAATAGTCATGTGATAGATAATTATTCATTTAAGACGTAGAAAACTGACTTTGAATGCAGCAGTTGAAGAAGGCCATGTTAGATTTGTAGTTCACAGGTGATTGTAAAATCCTTAGAATAAGCATCAGTGATTATAAGAAATTAAGAAATCTAACTAAAACCTATGGTAAAAAAAGGTTTACTTGACCATTTTCACTGGCTTTAGGGCATCATTATTCCCTGTTATTCCTTATTTAAAGATAGCTTCAACTTCCAAAGTTTGGGGAATATTAGCTAATCTTGCATGGAGGATAGGGTTGGGGTATTGAGTGGAAGAAATCTGGATAGCCAAGAAGGCAGAGGACCTTACTTTATGTTTGTAAAATTTATAGATACTTTTAAAATAATTTTGACATAATTGAGTTATAAGACATTTTTTAAGTTTTCCTTACAGATCTAGCCCTTTTCATCATTTACAAACAGAAATGTATTTATGTACCATATATTTTGCTTGTGCTCTGGGCAGGCACCATGTGTCACCTACAGCCCCTAAAGGCCTACCTTGTCTGAGCCCTTAAGTTGTGATCCAGCTGCAGCTGCATGCAGCTCCACAGGGCTTGCCCTGCCTGGGTACCCTCTGTTTGCACCACCATGTTTTTCCAGCCATACACAGCTGTCTGACACCCTCAGACAACTCTACCTGAACACATTCCTCTGTGATTAACATACTTCTGCCCGACCATAACAGTCTCATCCCAGTAATTCAAACTCCCCGGTTGCCACTGTTCAAGTCTCATCTTCTTCCTTCTCTAAAACTACCTAACCCTTCCTCTATGATCTCTGGAATGCCTGTTCCAGAGATAACAAACTGAATTTCATCTTAAACCTTTTCCTGATCTCTCCATCTTCTTGCACTTTCCAAAACTTAATGATAGCTTTCTTGGTTACCCTTTCCAGCATTGATGACACTTTCACTCATATCCTATAAATCATTGGTTGTGGCGGGGAGGTTAAATTTCCTCTTTGTTACTTCCAGGTTTTCCACCTACCACAATCACTCAATAACCTCTCCTCCTTTGAGGGTCATTCAGTCTATAATCAAGGTTCTAGTAGCTGTTGTCTGCAGACCACCAAGACCACCATCCTTTCTTCCTCAGTGAGTTCAGTGCCTAGTTTAGTCTTTCTTCTCCTCAACTCCTGCCCACATACCATTGAACTTTAGTATATATTGATATCCCCTCAAATGCCCTAAGCTCCCAGATTCTCAACTTACTCACATCCCTTGACCTATTGTTCCACACCACCAAAACTATACACAGAGATAATAATAGTCTTAATCTTTCCATCATGCACAGATTCATCCCTTCCATGTTGATAAACTTTGAAATTGCTTTTTCTGATTATAATCTGTTGTCATTCTCTTTCTCCCTCTGCCTTGCAATTCCAGTCTCTGTTCTTTTTCTTCATTGTTCCTTCCTCTGCTCATCTCACCAAGCTTGAGTGCTTTGAATCAGTTCAGCTCTACGCTGGCATCTTCTCTCATTTCTCTTGCCCCATGACCCCGTTGAACATCTTGCTCTTCCAAGCCTTAGCCTTGAATTCCTATTCAGCTGTTTGAAGTTGGAAAAAGTCATGAAATCATGCTGATTCAGTCCACTACAAGTTTGTTACAGAACTTCAATTGGAATGAAGCAGTTCTCTTATAGCTCCCTAATCAATTCACTCTCCAACTCATTTCACCTTCACAGTTGCTTTCCCATACTTTGCATCCCTTCTGAAGCATCTCTCCCTTTCCCTCTCAGCCAAGAACCTCCCTTCCCTAATACATTATTGAAAATATTGAGTCCTTTTGCAGAAAACTTCTTTTTCCTGATTCCTTATCTCACCATTCAAGTACCTTTTTCCAATCTCCTCCTTCAGCCCAGTGCCACATAAAGAGGTACCCCTTTTCATTGCAAAGGCAAATGCTTCTATATTCACACAGAATGCCATTCTATCCTGTTTGCTCCAGCAACCCTTTATGATTTTTACTTTCTCACTTAATTTAATCTTTCTACAAACATACCCATGACTCTCCCATCCCCTGACCATTGTCGCATCTTTCCTGTCTTGGTAGGGAAGGTTAAATTCCTTGAGAAAGCATTTGAAATAGTTGCCTATCCTTCCTTTCTAGGTTGGCTTCCAACTTCATCATTCACCTGAAACTACTCTCTCCAAAGTTAGTAATGATCTCTTAATTTCCAAAGCTAATGGCCTTTTCTCTTTCCTTATCTTTCTTCATTGCTGTGCAGTCCTTGATACCTCTTCTCCTTGTTAATCTTTTCTTTCTTGTTTTTTGCGACATTGTTCTCTCCTATAACCCATCTTCTTTGCAGGGTCTTCTTCTAGGTCATACTTAATAACTGAGGTTCCCTCAAGGCTCTGCCCTAGGCCTTCTTCTCCCTCTATATTTCACTTGGTGTTATCTCATCAGCTGTCGTGGCTTATTATTTAGATTCTCAGATCTACTTTTCCTACCTCTGCCTTTCTTCTAACCTTTAGTTTTACAAAAATGTCCTGTAGACTTCTTTTTTTTTAATTTTATTATAGTTTGCATCATTCATTTCCACAAGATTTTGAGTTACATATTTTCTCCCCGTCTTTCCCCCACCCACCGCCCCAAAACAGCCATCCCAGTGTGTCCCCCCTTCCCCAGTCTATTCTCTCCT
>CM053582.1:262695078-262723332 GCA_028627135.1 Pseudochirops cupreus
AAAATCTTTCTTCAGCTCATCTCTAGCTTTAAGGCATTCTTCATGTTTATTGGAGGCCTCTGGTGGGGGTGCTCTGGCTGCGCTCTCCTCCTCCCTCTCTCTCCCATGATCTTTCTTTTCCCCAAAGAAGGAATCAAGGGTTTGGGAGCTGTTCTTACTTTGCTTCTTATGCTTATTCTTACTCATGGTTCTTCAGACCATGATTTTTTTTTTAAATCTCTGTGGGGCTCTGCTTCCAGAGGGGAAAGCTCTGTCCCAAATCACTGGGGTCCTCCCGGCTGCCGTAGCTCTTAGAAAGAGGCTGGGAACTCTTCCTATTTACTTCTGGCTGACTGGATAGCGAGGACTCCAAGACCGAGGCCCAAGACGGCAATCCGGATCCAGCCCGCTCAATGCTAGAGCTCTGGCCTAAGAACAATTGCTCAGTCCCCCTGCTGCCTGCAGGCCACAGGTGGGAAGCTGCAATGCTGAGGGGGGTGCAAAACCTCTGCCTTTCGCTTTTCCGCTCTGGAGGCCTTCCGGCCGGACTGCTTATCTCCCCCTTTCACAAATCCCACTCGCAGCTGCTGCTAATCCGCTCACCTGAGAGGCTCCTCCCGTCCAGCCGCTCCCGGGGCACAGCCGCGGCTTCAGGGCAGGCTGGTTTTGGTTCGCAGTGCTGATATGGTTCCTTGTAGCCGAGCTGACTTTAGTGGGAAGTATCTTTGTGTGCGTTTTGGAGTTCTAGGATTGGTTTAGAGTCCTGTTTTATGGGTATTTTGGGGTGGCTATGTGAGAGCTGCGATGTTGCTGCTGCTACGCTGCCATCTTGGCTCCGCCCCCCTGTAGACTTCTTAAATTCAACATTTCCAGAACTGAAGTCATTATCTTTCTCCCCCAAACCTTCCAGTCTTCTTAACTTCCATCCTACTATCAAGGGTGCTTCCATCTTCCTACTTACCTGTTCTAGCAACTGAGGGGTCGTCCTTAGCTCTTTATTTTCTCTCATTTTCCATATTCAATCATTTGTCAAGACCCGTAATTTCTCCCTTTGTAACTTCTCTAATATGTCCCCTTCTTATCTCTAAAATTGCCAACAACCTGGTGCCTAGCTCCCCATCCATCACCTGACACCTTGACTTTTGCAATAGTCTATTGATTGTCTCTCTGACACAAGTTCCTCCCTGCTCTGATACCTTCAGCACTCAACTATCAAATTAATCTTCCTAAAATGCAGGTTTAATGCTACTCCCCTTTTCAGCAAACTTTAGTGGTTCCCAATTACCTCCAGTTTCGAATATCAGATCCACTATTTGGCTTTTAAATCCTTCAAAACTTGGCCCTTCCTGCGTTTCCACTATTCTTATACCTTACTTCCCTCCATGTACTCTGTGACCCAGTTCTGCTGGCTTGTTTGTTTTTCCTTTCACAAGACCATCTCCCAATTTGAGTTTTCATTGACTGTACCCCATCCATACCTCCTTTCCCTTTCCCTCCTCATCTGTTTCTTGTCTTCCTATAAGTCTCAGCTAAAGTCTCACCTTCTACAAAAACCTTTAGTGCTTTCCATTGCAGATTATCTCCTAATTAGTATTCTATATGTATCTTGTTTGTGTATAACTGTCTGTATGTTGCTTCCCCTATTACGCTGTGAGCTCCTTGAGAGTAGGGGCTGTTTCTTGCCCTTCTTTGTATCTCTAGTGCTTAGCACAGTGCCTAAGAAACATAGTAGGTGCTTAATAAATGCCACTTGACTTCTTATATAATTATCTTATTAGATATATTTAATATAATTTCTTCACACAATAATTGCAGATTTAGCAATTATTTGCTTTGAATATTTTCTGCATTCTTTTAAAATGGTGCCATAAACTACTAAATCCATAGGAATCTTTTTTTGTGCTTTATGAGAAGCAAATGGAACTTGGGAAAGAGAAGGAACCATTATGATGTTGCTGTTTTTTAAAATCATAACATAAAAAATAAATTACTATAATTCCTTAATTGAGGATCTGCTGTAGTTTCAAGTACTTTTATTTGGTGGGGAGGGGGAAGAAGAGGGGGGAACAAGAGAAATGGTTGGCAGGACCTGAAGAAAAATAGGGTAAAAATCCCCCAAATTTATTCATTTTACTTTATCAATTTGGAATTATATGTGGTTAATCACAATTTTTTGAGCAATTTCTGCCAACGATTTCTGCTTCTTCATTTTTGGGATTTTCTCAGAATACAGAAAGCTGGAAATTTTCCTTGGATTGAAATAAGTTTCCTTTTTACATGTTAGTTCATTTCTTGATTTGGTATGACTATATCCAGAGATATATATTGCTAAAGGTGGAAAAATCTGAAGTAGTCTAGAAGGAAGAAAAATTGGAAGCTATGTTATTGCATGAAGGTCTTACTATTACATTGTTTCTAGCTCAGATCCTTGATTATACGATGATTTGAAGTGTTTTGAAGTATAACCACTATGATCCTCTATGTCTGTTGGTTATTTTTTAACCTAGTAAAATGACATAATAGTTAAATGAGTACAGATATTTTTGCCTTTGAATCAATCTTGTGTCCAAGAAATGTGCAGTGTGCGTGAATTGACTGATCAGAAAATACTTCCATTTCTTAATAAAGTCTTTCATTTTTCTTTTTTTTTATTTGTAAAGGGGAACCAGCTAACTCAAACATTTTTGAGAATCTAAGTGTATCCATATTATTTGATGAGGAATGTAGTATCAATAATAATAGCTAGCATTTAAATAGTGCTTTAAACTTTGGAAAGCTCTTTAAAATTACCTTATTTTATCCTCACAATGCCTTTGGGAGGTAGTTACAATTATTATTTCTATTTTAAAGATCAGGAAATTAATACGGGCACAGGGTAAGTGGTTTTCAGGGTCACATAGTTATTTAGTATCCAAACTCAAATTTAAACTTGGGCCTTCCTGATGCCAGGTGAGTTTTACCTACTGCTCCACCTAACTGCTCCACATTGAATAGATGACAAATATAAATTGTGTTTTAGATAAAATGTCTACTGAAAAAATTCACTTGAGAACATATTTATTTCTGCTGTTGAACCCAAAAAATATTCTTACCAAGGTTATAATTTTCCTTTGTAATTCTAGGTAATATCAAAGATGTGATATTCCTCACAATTTTGGGTACTTTAATATCAGCAACTGTGAAGTATATTTTGAAGAACATTTTTCCAATCTAGTAAATTAATAATTAAATAAATTATTAAATAATTATTAAATTATTATTAATGTTCCAGGGGCATACTATTAGTAAAAAGATAGTGCCTTCCCTCTATGAGCTTGTCATCTAAGGAGGGAGACAGCATATAAAAAGGGGCTAGAAAAGGGGTGGTGTGGGACGTCAAGGGATATCTTGTTCCATGGAGTCAAAACTAGGCAAAGCAGTATATGCAAATTAGAGTAACCTGAGAGTCTGATTTCTGCCTTCCATACAGGAAGGCACTGGGAGAACCTAAGGGAGGTAGTGTTAGTCAAGGCTTGAGTAAGTATGATGATGAGCTTGGAAGTGATAAATTTATCCTGGAAGCTTCTTGTTTCCTGGTATTGAAGTTAACCCAAGCATCAGATGCAGTGTGCCGTTTTGGTTTGTTTGTTTTTGGTTTTTGGAGGGGGGATTGGCAGGACAATAGGAGTTAAGTGACTTGCCCCACTCAACTCGGGTCTTCCTGACTCCAGGGCGGGTGCTCTATTCACTGTGTCATCTAGCCACCCCCAGTGTGGAGCTTTTTAAAGTCCTTTCTATAAAGGGCATTACCATTTCACCTTCATAGAGTTTTACGAGTGATTTTCATGAACTTTATTTTATTATTTAAATTTTTCTTCCTTTCCCTTCAAGGCCAGCAATTATATGATATTAGTAATTTATATTTTATTTTTCTTTGCTGTAAAACTTGCCACATGGCCAACCCCATCATTTCATTAATAAAAAAAAATTAGGTCATGAAATGTACCTCCTTTTGCAGTTATGTTTAGACATTTTTTTCTACAGTATTCTGTCTAGCTTTGCTTGTCATTGTTATCAGTCAAAAAGTAAATTCTTTACCTCTTAATACTTTTATAGGTCTTCACATATTTTGCAGTTTCCAGGCTATACAGTGTGTCTCTTTTCTCCCATTTCACTACTTTTAATAACACTCTAAGTCAGCAGTTCTCAACCTGTGGGTTATGTTCAATTTGTAGCAATGAAAATACATCCTGCATATCAGATAGATTCATAACAATTACAAAATTACAGTTATGAAGTAGCAATGAAAATAATTTTATAGTTGGGGGTTACCACAACATGAGGAACTGTATTAAAGGGTCGCAGCATTAGGAAGGTTGAGAACCACTGCTCTAAATGATTTTGTTTTAAATCACAAAGTTCCGATTTCTCCCCTTTACACGTTCATCTATCTCTGTAACTACCACAAGATAAAATGCTTCATTGAGTCTTAGTTGTGTAAGTTCTACTCATATTTCAGCTTTTAAAAAGTTTTGCTGAAAGAGTATCTACTGGGCAAACAATATGATGATCTTAATATTTAAAAATAAAAACTTGTCTGCCAGTATGTATTTTAGTTTTTAGTGACATTTCATAAGAATATATTGTTCTTCCAAAAATATAGTTAATTCCCACCTAACCCCCATATTAAGTTGTTCAGACAGCAGCCTACTCTATCTATCTAAATCTGAAAGAGTTTTGTTTTGTTTTAAATAGTGCTGCCTGCCATATATATTTACTTGAGGTTGTGGATTGGCCAACACTTTGTTATAATTAAATTAAATAACATGTGAAAATATTTTGCAATTTTCAAAGCATTGTGATCATAATGATATAGAAGTAACAGCAGAGATATGACTTCTGAATAAAGAGTACTGGAAATAGCTGTTTGTAATTCCTTCATCATTGTACTATCATCCATGAAGGATTTTATTTTCTGCAAGAGAGGTCTTATATGTATCTGTTCATCCCAATAGCATTCTAAAATGCATTATTTAGTTTGATGGTATTTGTAAATCACATTGGTTTTGTTTACATAGTATATTTACGTAAGGTAGTAGTTGGTCTGACAAGTTTTCTTAGGAAGGAAGAGGGGAAATGCAATTTAATGATTTGTTTACAAATTTAGCAGTTATATTCTTTCATATTTTGACAATTTTTTATTTTATTTTTTTAAATTAAATTTTGAATTCTCTCTCCCTTTTCCTCCACCTATTGAGAAGGCAAGAAAAACAAAACCCATTACAAATATATATAGTAATATAAAATAAATAAATACCCTTATTAGCCATATCCAAAAATAAGGGGAAAAAAGAAGAAAACATAATGCTTCAGTTTGCAATCTTGAGTCCAGTTCTCTTTCTGGATTTGAGATAATACATTTCACCATTAGTCCTTTGAAATTGTGGTTGTCATTTTGTTGATCAGAGTTGCTAAATTTTTCAAAATAGATTATTTTAAAATTATTGCTATTGTATACAGTGTTCTCCTGGTTCTGCTCACTTTACTTTGCATCAGTTCATATAAATCTTTCCGGGTTTTTCTGAAACAACCACTTTCATCATCTCTTACAGCACAATAATATTTCATCACTTTTATATAATATAACTTGTTCAGTCATTTTACAGTTGATGGGCATCCCCTATTTCTATTTTATCTTCTGTTTCTGTTTTTTTGCCACTACAAAAAACTGCTGTAAATATTTGTGTACCTATGGGTCTTCTACCTCTTTCTTTTTCTCTTTGGGATGAAGACCTACTATCTGTATCACTAGGTCAAAGGGCATGCATAGTGTGGGGGACATCGTTCCAAATTGCACTCCAGAATAGTTAGACCAATTCACAACTCCACCAAAGTCATACATATTTAACTATTCGTAATATTTTTTTAGAAGGACTTACATTTTTTATAAAACATCTGAAATTAAGTTATTACTTTTTGTTGTTTTTTAAGCCTATAATTCCTTTGTTATAGCTTACTGCCCCATGACCAACTGCAACTTAGGCTTAGAGTTGCTGGGGCATCAGTTTTTGCCCTTATTCACTGTAACAGGCAACACTTGAACCCAGGTTTTCCTGACTCTGAGCCCTGCTCTGATTAACATATACTATAAAATTGCTGATATTTATAGCTTAAAATATAGTTTTAAGACACCAAATTCACGTAATTTTTTTAAACTCACATTCCTGTAAAGAAGTGTGTGTCCAAGTCCATTGTGGGTATTAGGTTATAAAGCCAGTACAAACCATGTTCCAGCTTGCTTGGTATTCACTTTTTTGTCATTTGACCAAGCAAAGCTTTAAGTCCCTTGTGTTTCTAGCTTTGATAAGAACCCTTAGATGTTCTAACGCTTTCTACTCCATTCATAGTGATTTGAGACTTAGTCAAGAGGATGGTATCATGTTCATTAACCTTTAGATCTGAACTCAACAAGGAGTAGCCCTACAAACCCAAGGAAGCATTTGGTCATTTATTTGTATTTTGTGAAAATAACACTGCCTCTTCTGGGAAGAAGTGGATCATGTTCTTACATTTGAGAGTGACATCATATATGAATTGCTTGTGTTCTATGCACAGGAATTATACTTATCTGTTGAACATTTATATAAAATACTTATCATATTGTAAAGTTTTAAAAATCATTTTAATGTAATGAATAATTAAATAAAACATTTATTAATGTTTACTGTATACAAAGTACTGTACAGTTGTTGCAAGTGGAAAAGTAAAACAGCTCCTGTTCTCAAGGAGGGCTAACATTCTATTGGGAGAGAGAACATATATGGAAGGTTTTAGCTGCAAGTCAGTGAAAAGGTCCTATGATCTTTAAGGTGCAGTGCCAAAGTATATGATAATGGCTCTTTTTCAATATTATTTCCACTAGTTATATGCTATCAGATTCTAATGTCCAGTCATTTCACAGTGCCAAAGACTTTAGTGACCAGAATTTCCTTTTGTGTATCTTCAGTAGCTTTGGTTATTGCATATGTCACAATACTTGCCAATCTGCAACTTCACAGAGGTTGCTGTTTAGGTTGGTCTAAGAGTATTTTGCCTAGAAGTGTTCATTTCTAAGAGTTCGGGGTCTTGGCCTGTCACCACCAAGTTCTAAGGGGAGGTGGTCACAGTGTTGATGGTGACCTAATTTGCTGGGCACATGCCTGCCCTCTAGGTGGCAGTTGGTTGGGATTTAATGCAGATGCTGGGCCATTGTCCATAATAATTATGAGGGCTGGTCTGGAAGTAGGACCAATGTTACCAAGATTGCTCTCATTCCAAAGTCTCCTTTGATTTTCTACATATTTATGACAATTGGTAGTGGTATGGTTTCTCCACATTGATTTCTCTCCTCAACAATATCTATAGGGATTGGGAATATGTTAGTAAGTAAATGGTTGAGAAATGTCATAGATCACTGAAACATATCAAAGGAAAATGAGCAATAATGCTGCTCAGTAATCTAGTACCCAGTAATTTCCAAACGAATTATTTAGGAAAGAAATTCTAATGGATAAGAAATTCTGGGAAACATAGAAAGCAGTCTAGATGAAATTAGGCTTCGACCAATATTTTATACCATTTTCTGTAGTAAATTCAATATTGATATGTAACTAAAATAAAGTCATACTGTGAAAAATTAGAAAGAGAAACAGATCATTTATCTTTCACAGCCATGGGGAAGAGATGTATTCTTCAGGTCAGATAATCTGCTAAAAAATTTTTTTTAATTTTCTTTTGTTTTCCAGGGATGTTTGCAATGCTCCTCTTTCATTAAATGGTCATCTTTTTTCATTGATGATTAGGCTAATGTTTGTAGGGTATCTCGTTCTGGTTTGTGTCTTGAGCTTTTTTGCTTTTCAGAACATATTATTACATTCCCTTCTGCAGTTTTCGTTGGATGTTTCTTCTATCATTCTAATTTCCTTTGTGTTTGAAGGTATACCAGGAGTGGGGAACCTGCAGCCTCGAGGCCACATGTGGGTCTTCTAGGTCCCAAAGTGTGGCCCTTTGACTGAATCCAAACTTCACAGAACAAATTCCCTTAAAAGGATTTGTTCTGTAAAACCTGGACTTAGTGAAAAGGCCACATCCAAGGACCTAGAAAGTCACATGTGGCCTCAAGGCCACATCCCTCCCTCTAGATGCTCTTGCTGTTCAGTTGCAGTTTTGTTCAATTTAACCAGTCTTGTAATTTACAGCAAAGGTGTTTTGGATTGTTGTTGTTGTTGTTGTTGTTTTATTCCTTTCTTACCTCCTGAGAGTGATCTTTGGATTCTTTCAATCAGTGTTTTCTTTTTTGTATTCAGAAGTTTGGGACAATTTTCTTAATTTTTTTTCTTGTATTCCAATAATCAGGTATTTTTTGGCTTGTCGTCTTCTTTTGGGAGGTCTTATGATCCTTAAATCATCTCTAGACAAACTTTAATTATAAATCAGTGTGTTTTGCTTGCAAAACTTTTTAAATTTGATTGGTTTTTGCTTCTTTTCTTCCAGATTGTCTTTCATTTATCTGTATTCTTTTTTTTTTTTTTTGCTTTTTGGAGGGGGGAAGGTAGGGCAATTGGGGTTAAGTGACTTGCCCAAGGTCACATGGCTAGTTTTTGAGGTAAGTGTCTGAGGTCACCTTTGAACTCAGGTCCTCCTGACTCCAGGGCCAGTGCTTTATTCACTTGCACCACCTTGCTGCCCCTGTTTATCTGTATTCTTAATCACTTGTTTTCTCTTTTGCTTCTTTTAAATAGACTTGGACTCACTGTCTTGGATTCAAGTTTTCCTATTCTAATTATTTGTTATGAAGGTCATGAATTCTGCCATTTATTCAGTTTTAACTTTTTTCAAGATTCTAATTTTTCTCTTGTACCATTTAGAAACAATCTGTTTTAAGTTCGACAATTTCTGAGGATGCCATAGGATCCAGTGTTTCAGTAGGTATTAATTCAATTTCCTTTGTTTTCTAAAATTTACTTAAGAGTTGTTACAGTCAGATGCCCTGGTAGCCATATTCCCTTACAGTATCTTCACTGTATTCCATGTGTTATAGGTTTTTAATGGAGTTTTCTTGTTCCTGAGGTCTTTGGGGGTTTTAATTAATCTTTTTCTTCTGTTCCCATCATTCATTTTCATATCCCCTTTTTGGATAGTAGATTCTTTTAGTAGCAGGACCTCAAAGCTGTCTCAGAGTTAATTTTTAACCAGTCTTGGTTCCCTACCCTAGACAACCTCTAATAGTACAGGGAAGGGGCTTGGAGATAGCCTTAAACCATCTGATTTCTAGTTTCTTTCCTTCATGCCTAAAGTTGCCCAGAACTTTGGTTTCCCTTGGTGCTTCTCAGTTCCTTAGTTTTCTGGCAGGACTGAGTGTCTACCACTTTTTTCAGACTTTAGAAAAAATGTAGAGAATATACTAGCCATATTTTCTGCCATGTTGGGGTTGCCTTACCTTGAGGTCATACACACAAGAAGGGAATTACAGTCCTTTCTTCCTATATATCTTCCTCCTTTTTATGTAATCTGGGTGCTTTAGTCATTTGCCGCTGGTTGCAAAAGGATTCTGGGGGAAGGGCAGTGATGGCATGTGCTGACAGAGACTGCATCAGGAGCAAGAGCCTTTGGGTCCCAAAGCAGAAATCAGTGGGTTGATTTGTGCACCTTGCTGGAGTGAAAAGACTGTTCAGAAAAGCATATTGACCATATTAGTGATTGTTTTTCTCCAACATTGATTCATAAGACTTTTACTTTGTTAAATTACTCGCATTCTTGGTCTTTGGAATAGCCATAAGTGCAGTATCCCTAGCTCATGATTTCTCTTTTGCAGGTTTTTTCAGAGTACTGTTGTAAATGTCTAGTCTTCCATCTGTTTGATCATGTGACTCAGACGTTTAGAAGTGCTATTTCTGATGTTAGTTTATATGTGTTAGCCCATGTTTCTATAAGTTTGTGTTTGAGTTTTTTTAAAAGAATTCTTTGATGAATATGATCCTGTTGATGTATTGCTATCTCATTTGCTAAATATGTTCAGATCTGTCATGTGAATTTATTATAGCATCCATTAGTTAAAGAAATTAGTTTTACATTAAGAATAGAACTGTTACCAAGTTCATTCTGTAATTGGCTGATTGTATTCACTTCTATCTTGACCCATTTTTTAAATCTGGTTTTCCTTAATTCTTATTTCAGCAAAAAGATAAACATAGCTTATTTATTTTCCAATACACTTAGTACCTCAAGTATCTCCTCCTTACGGTCTGCTTTCCATGTAGGTGCCAAAACAATATGTGATAAGGAGCAACTCTGACCATGCCCAATATGCACAGTGCCTGGCATATAGTAGGCACTTGATAACTGTTTATTGATTGATTCTTCACTTGTGTCTAGCCTACCTTTGTAGACTATTTCTAGACTTATACATTAACTCCCTTGTGCTTGGCATTGCTCACACAGGCCATTCCACACTCATCTCTGTGCCTTTGTCCAGATAGTCTCTCATGCCTGAAATATGCTCCCTACTCATCTACATCTCGTAGAATCGCAGCTGCCTTCAGAGTTCAGCTCCAATACCACCTCCTACGTGAATTCTCTCATGATCTATCAAGTTGTTAATGCCTTTAGTCCCAACCTTATCTTATGCTCGTTTGCTATTTACTTATATATACTGTTTTCCCCCTGTAGAATATAAGCTCCTTGAGATAAGAGACTTGATAAGAGATTAATACCTACTATGGTGCTTAAGAATTAATAAATGCTTATTGATTAATTGATAGAACTTTAAAAGGACTAATCAGGTGGTATGTACAAACAGAAATATCTGCTTTATAATGATTTTAGATATAAACTAAGCATGGCAGTCACAGCCTCTAACCAGAATTTTTAAAAATATAGCTACAACCTTCCATTTGTTGAATATCATGTAAACAATATAATAAGCATAAATTTGTTAACCTCGCTGTAATTTTGTTTTGATGCCATTTGCTCTAACATTGTTTTGCTATAAGAGCCAAAACTTTGTTTTTTATGTGTCATGCATATTTCTGTTAAAAATAAATGCGTTTAATATAGTTTGAACTTTGTAGTTATTATAAACTAGCAGAAATTCAGTTTAAACTATTTTTCTTATGAGTATCTTAAACTATTTTTGCCTAACTTCATCAGCCTCATTAGCCTTAGGTGATCTACCCACCTTGAGCAGATCTTGTAGCCTCTGTGGTCCAGTATTCTCATGAAAAAAATAATGATACCTAGCCTTTATTACCTAACATATTAGCAGGTAACCATAGTCATGTTAAAAAAGGAATTTTAACTGGTACTTTCAGATTATTTTAAGGATTTGGGATAGGCATGTATTCTTTGATAACTGTAGTGGAGTAGTGGTGATACTTATTTTATTTCTTAGTAATTTATAACAGTTCACGTATGTACCTATACTTATATATACTTGTTTTTAGATAACCTAGTAGGTAATAAAAAAGGGTTTTCGATAATAGATAGGAATTGGATAGTGAGACAGTGCTTGCTAGACTTTGAGTCAAAAAAGGCTTTGTTCAAATCCTACCTTTAAATTAGTAGTATGTGGCTATGGGCAAATCACTAATTCTGAGGCACTAACCAAGACTAAATGGTACAGGGACTTTGTTCTCTATTGCTAGAAAGAGTTAACAATACTGTTACTAATTTGCATAATATTATACATATTGAGAGGGTAGTAGAGTATAACAGAAACAGTAATGGACTTGGGGCCACAGCTGGGTCCAACCCATACTGTGCAACTCAATTTATTCATCTATGAAATGGCAGTAACAATAATTTCAACTATTTGCCTCCTAAAGCTGTTATAAAGAAAATGATTTGTAAACCTTGAAATTCTTCATAAATGTTGTCAGTAGTTGTTTGTGTTTTCACACACACAAAGGCTAGGTTTTTAATGCCTTCCTGACCTTTTTATTTTAGAGTAAATCTTGCCTCAGGTAGATATATTCAGTACCTTTTTTTTTTAATAAACACACCTTTGAAATTAAGAATAGATAGCTATTAACTTGTTTACCTTGTTTAATGTTCATGTGAGAGTGAGGAGTCTCAAGTTTCTATATATCTCTTTTGTAAACCCAAGCACAAGCAGCTTTCCAGAGGACTGCTACGGTGAACAGCTTTCAAGATTCTGATTACACAGTATAGTGAATTCTCTATTTATTCAGTAACAAACTAAGACAAAACATTCACAGAAAATCAAAATACAGCATTCACCATGTTATGGCATAACAACTTATCACCAAAATGGCCATGTAGTTTTCACCAAAGTGGTCACATAGTTTTAAACAAAGTACATTCATTTAGTAACTCAGTCATTTTTAAGGAGGCAAGCCTCCTTAATTGACACAAAGTACAGGGGTCAAAAGTTCTCCACTCCTGAGTTGCACTGTCTTAATTTCTTCAATCAAAAAGTCTTCTTTCTTCTTGATTGGAGATTAGTTTCCAACCATCTTTTATTAGTAAATCCTTAACTCAGTCATTTAAATGTGAAGGTCAAAGTTCTCCATCTCTAGTAAATCTTGATCTTCTCAGTTTGTATTAAATACCCAAAGAGAGGTCTTTTTCATTTTTGACTTAAGGCTGGCTCTCAGCTTCCATGGTTCCCCTTCCATGGTCCCAGCTCCTGCCTGACTCTTATCCAACTGCTCTATCTGAAGAGCCCTCAGCTTTTTGTCCAGCTTCTTGTGGAGTTCCTATTCCATATTGCAGCTCACAGTGTCTGGTCCACCTCAAGTCCTTCACAGTTTTGTTCCTGGGAAGACAAAGCTTAACAAAACCACAATAACATTCATAAACATTGCCGACATCCTCATCAGTTCACTTTCTGCCTGTGAAATCAACTCAGATGCACCAACAAGGTCTGAGAATGTCAGGGTTCACAGCCCTTCCCTAAGGGGCAGCAGGTATTTACCTTTACAAAGGAGAAGATGCTGGTGTTTTTCTTGAAAATAAAGTAACGCTGGAGGGTATATGTTAAGAGGGTTTGTTGGTGTTACACCCGGGAAGCCTTACAGCAGGATTCTAAAGCCGCCCCTCCAAGGCTTGGATCCTTTTATCTACCCCAGATCCACACACTACATGTGACACAGCCCAGCTGAGCGGGATTGAGAGAGGGGAGGTAAATTGTGAAAGGGAATTGCAATCACAAGGGCATGAAGACCCCAGGGTGTGGAGACATCAGTCAGGAACCTCGGGTATCCCGTGCAAGAAAGTCTTGAGCAATGCAGTATACTCTGGCCAGGGACGGTGCAATATGCTCTGACTTCCACGTGACCCAACTAATTCCCAGGCCTCACTCCTCCCTGTGTCTCAACATCACCGCTTGTAATCTGGTACCTATTTTGTGACCCTTACATGAGAACTCAACACAAATCATCAATATAGTTTCAGGGCCTCTGAAATTGTCAGCAAGACCCTCCTCCAGGATTTCTGTAAATATACAATGAGAATATCCTCTTTCAAGGCTTCTGAACCAGCAGCAAGGTCCCAAGGGTTCTGTAACAACAGCACTGTCCTCTAAGAAAAGATGAATCTGACAAAGTAACATCAAAACAGACAGACAAAGTACTGATACCACAGCCATGCCTCCTCCCAGTTCTCCTCTCTTCTCATTTCTGAGTTCTTCTCAATTCTCAGTTCAGTCCTCAGTTCTCATTTCTCTTCTCAGTTCTTCTCAGTCTTCAGTTCTGTCTTTCTCCAGCAGTAGCAGCCCAGCTTCCAGATGCTCACTCCCAGAAATTCTGGCCTCTCTCAGCTTGCACTTTTATACATACAGTATTAGCTCCTCCCTGTTCTGCCCCTTTCTGTTACATCAGTAAGTCCATCCCACTGTGGGATTCTCCAGTTCTGGGTCTTAATACTTGACACAATCATGAACTTGAAACAAGGTGCTAAGTACCTGTTTGATTGCAAATACAAGGGGCAGGAAAGATCTTCAAATTCCTATTACCATTACATCTGTATGGAATACCTCAGATACAAATACCTACCTACCACATGTCCAGGGACACAATTATATAGCTGTTATGTTAGTTAGAAATTTGTGAGAAAAGAGAAAATCTCTGAGACAGAGCCTTGGTGACTTTTGCACTTAAAAGTGGCCATCTTCCACCATTATATGGTTTATTCAGCTTGAAATATCTATACTTTAGAATACTTGTATGTGTTTACAGCTGCCTTTCTTGGAGTATTTTGCATCGTAGCTCTAAAGACCTAGTAAAGACCTTAATTTCTAGATATTCTGAATTCTTTTTTTTTTCTTATGCTTCTAAATTTTTTAATGCTTTCACAGGTATTATTTCAATTTATTCCCACAACAATCTAATAATATAACTAAAAAGGGAAAGGGATCATTGTCCCCATATTATAGACAAGTACCTCTGGTTTTGCCCAAAAGTTAGTGAAAAATCTTGTGAATCCCAGTCCTGTAGTATTTTTATATTGTGGGTGTCAATTCCAAACCATTGATGTGGTGTTATTTTTGGAAAATATGCATTCATCATTAATTTTAAAAAAAAAACAACAGCATTGGGTACATGGTTTTTATGAGACTTTGTAGGAAATTTATGTTCTTCATTAGCTCCCTCTTTTTTCTCTAGTTCTTTTGCCATTGTTAGTTGAGTGAAAGGAGGACAAACTTAGCTACTGACATTTCTTAGGTGCTAAGAAAATATTTACTGAGTGATCTGTAAGATGATCCTATATAAAAATAGTGGACTACTTAGTTTCCACATGTTTACTGTAATGCTAATAAAACAAACATGATAATGAGTTCTTTAAACCTTAAAATGCATGGAAGGATATAGATTAAAGTATGCGGAATGGAGTATTGTAATTAAATTATCTATTGCATTAGAAGGTGTTGTAGGGAATGGAAGAGATCCCTTTGAGGGCTATTAACATTTAAAAAATGAAGGCTAATCAAATTCATGGGAATAAAGAATTTCACCAACAGAATCTTCTGATTCTGATCCATTAGTATGAACTCTATATGGAGAGGTGACAAAATTCTGTCCAAAAATTTAGTGCTAAATTCAAAATTATAAAACAGACATAGCATAAAGTGGGTTATATTTGTGTTTTCTCTCTCTCTCTCTCTCTCTCTCTCTCTCTCTCTCTCTCTCTATATATATATATATATATATATATATATATATATATTAGACTGGTGCTAATGTTAAATCTTGGACATAAAGATAGTCATGTGTATGCTGTCATTACTTTTAGCACATTTAAAGAATAGTTACCTCATCCTCAGAATTCTTAAAGCATTTTTCCTGTATCTCTCCATTGCATGTATCATATTCTCTTCTGTATCATAATTGTCTATGTACACATTAATCAAGTAAAAAGCATTTAACTCTTTCTCCTTTTGTAAGCTACAAAGAGTTCCAGTAGCTTTATAAGCTTCTGAAGAATAAAATGTGCATCCATTTTGTATACCTAGTATATAACATACCTTTCTATACCATAGGAAATTGGTAAAATTTTGTGAATTAAATTTTGTTGGTAACAGCAATTAAATCCATTTAGTTAACTAAACCTCTTTGTCCTCCAGACATATAGGTGTGTTGAGATTAAGATTAGAGTCTGCATGTTAAAACATAATAGATTAAAAAATACATGGAATAAAATATAAAAGGACTAATGACCACTCTACTATGAGACAATGTGTCACACGAAGACGGTATTACCTTCTCCAAATTGAGTTACATAATTTTGTTATTTCAAATAAAACACTAACATATCTGACCAAATACAAATTTTGACATAAATCAAGAGAAAAGTTCTGAGTTCCAATAAACTTTATTTTCGTCTGACTAAATATGAAACCAACATCTGTATTTTCTGTAATATGCTTGAGTGGTGAGCCAAAAGATGAACCACGTTGTATAGGTTTAAACTCCAGGTGAATTGTTATTTTAAATAGAAATTGTCTGGATCCACAATATATTTTGTCTCTTCCACAAAATCAAACAATTCCTAATCTGGTTTATTCACATGTTAAGGTTAGTTAAGGTTGTGATGAGGAGAGATTTAACATGCCCGGGAAATTTCAGTGGTCAGTGGGTAGGTTTTTCATATTTGAAGAGATTAAGACCACTTTAAAAACTTCAAAAAATTATTGTTCTACTCTATCATTGATTCTCACAACTGTCTTCAGTCACTGTTTGCTGTATTCATATAAGAATGCCAAACTAACAATATATGTAGTTTTTCCTTTTGCTTTCTGGATTTATCTAGGAAATGATAAGTGATTAAAAAAGAAAAAGTGCCGCTAATATACTTTTGTGGATAAACTTGGGGTATTTGTTAAGTAGTATTTGTTGATGGACTTCACCTTTGCTATAACATCACATTTTTAATGCATGCTGTTGGATTGCTTTATAATAATTGTTTAAAGTAATTTCGCTCTCCGCCCCTCCCCCCATTGGATTAAGGCTGAAGTAGACTTATAGTATGCTAAAGTCTGTTTCATAGTGAATCATATTTTGAGGTAGCTTGAATTTATTTTTATACATATACACACACATAAGTCGTTTGGCTCTAGTTGTGTATCGCTTTTTGTGACCCCATTTGAGTTTTTCTTGGCAAAGATGCTGGAGTGGTTTGCCACTTCTCTCTCCAGCTCATCTTAGAGATGAGAAAACTGAAGCAAGTAGGGTTAAGTGACTTGCCTAGAATCACTCAGCTAGTAAGTTTCTGAGGCTGCATTTGAACTCGGGTCGTCCAGACTCCAGGCCCGGCGCACTGTGCCACCTAGTTGTATGTGTACATGCGTACATATAAACATATGTATATACTCATGTATACGTATATACACATACATATCTATGTATGGTGTTATATTTGTATAAAGACATACTATTATATTGCCCCTCACATTAGCTGGAAGGTGTAGGAAGCTAGTGAAAATCATGAGCCAGGATTTTCTCCTGTGAATTTTTTCTTGAGTTTTCACTTCTTGTTAGTTACATTGATATCTAAACCACAAATGGATTATTAGATACCTTGCTAAAATGCTGTTGTTTTTTTTGATTTTTTCAATTTCCATTTTACCTAGGAGACTATTATACACAGTAACAGCAATACCGTATCAATAATCAGCTGTGAAATACTTAACGCTGATCAATACAGTGATCCACAATAGTTCCAAAGGACTCATCATGAAAATTGCTGTCCTTCTTTAGAGAGAGAACCGATGAACTCTAAGAGCATATTGAACATATTTTCTTTCACTTTATTTTTTTTGCTGTCTCTCTTCCCTCCCCTCTCCCCTCGCCCACAACATGGCTAATGTGGAAATGTTTTGCATGACTTCACATGTATAATGGGTATCGTATTTCTTGCCATCTCAGTGGTTGGGGGAAGGGTGAGAGGGAGGGAGAGAATCCAGAACTGGAAATAAAAATTTTAAATAATTGAATGAATGAATAAATGAATGCATCTCTGTTTTTAAGCCTGTCCATGTGTGGCTAGCTCTCCCCACTCCCCAGTTTCTTTTAAAGTTCTTCTGTCTGGAGAGTTCTCATCACTACCACCTGTACCATTTTCATGGCAAATACAGTATCTCCAGTCACCCAGGTGATTCCGTAATTACAATTTCATGATTCATGATGGGTCTTACATTGATTTTCACCATGAAACATTTCCTAAGAATCGTATTAATAATGTTTTATTTATATAATGTTGCCATTATTTTTACTAATTTAGTAAATCACAATTAAAGTGTCAGTGGAATTTTGCTATTTTATTGGCCCCCAGAGGGCTATATAGTTAAAAATAGTGACTAAAATATATGGCAGCAAATAGAATGTATAAATTGGGGAAGTATTACATAAGTTCATAAATATCTCATAATAAAAGAATGACTTGAAATCAAATAAAAATCTAAATAAATAGTAAGTTAATTTTAAAACTTTAAAAAAATATTTATTTTAATTTAGAGATATTTTCTTCCTAATATTGGCCTAATCATTTCTCTTATATAAAATCCAACTTCTTTCATCTTGGGCAAAATGTTACAGTCTTTATGATATTACCTGTCTTCATGAACTATTTATACCAGAGGGTATGCATAGTCATATATATACATATACACCCAAACATATATGTGTATATAGGTAGATAGATGTTTCTATCTGTCTATCTGAAATAGAGACTGGACCTGTGATTTTATTGCTCTTAGGAATTCCCAGTCAAGGAAACTACCTCTATCAATGCCAATTGCACCTGTTCTAAAATTTACTTTCTTAAAGTTATCTAGAGCACTAAGAAGTTTTAAATGAATTGCATAGGGTTACAAAACCTGTATTTGTCACAGATTGAACTTGGATTCTGATCTTCCTGGCTCTCTTGCCAACTCTTTGTCAACTATGCCATTTTCCCTATCTCATATGTCCATTTACACACACAAACACATATAGATATACATATATATTTCTGTTTAAGGACCCACTAATCCAACCATATCAGAATTCTTCTATCAAGTATCTTCTTGATATTTTCAAGAACTGTTTTCTCTTCATCTATAAATGTCATTTCTTTACCATCCCAGTTAGTTTTCACTCTTTTCTATAACCTCTTGTAGATTTCCTGCCAAGTCCTACAAAATATTTTAATTTGTCATATTTTAAGTTGTCAAGTTTGAATAATCTCTGCTTTTCCTTATAATTTCTCTACATAGTTTTTTTGCACAAATTATATTTTGTAATTTTTATTAAATTAAAAAGTGATGCTGAATAAACCCAGTTTTTGTCATATAAAGTAAGAAACTTTTTGGAAGTTCCATCTTTGTGTAATAATTTATGTTTAAAAATTATTAATTTGTTTTTGCATCTCTGATCATTCAGTCTGATTTTAAAAAGGAAAGATAGTAATGGTGATAGGTATGTAGCTAAAGGGATATAAGAAGGGTGTTTACCACCTGGCTGAACGTTAAAACAGGGACATGTCCACAGATTTACTAAGTACCACATATGGAGATGACTCTTTGTCATCCTTGTCTACATCAGTACAACATTACTTATCTGGTATATTGGAAGTTCAGTCTTGGGTAGCATTTCTCCCTAATGCCGTTTTTCCATTTTGTGATTTCAGCTGCCTTTACTTGAGATACCATCTCCTGCTTCTGGTCCTTTGAGCATTACTACTCCTATACTTGGCTCATATTTTAATTATTGTCCTTATCCTCTTGATAACAAGATTCACATCTTTGCTACTTGTCTTAAATCAGGGAGGGTTTAGTTTTTACCATGGACCAACAGGGTGCAGTAGAAATATCACTGGAAGTGAGGTCAAAGAATGAGTTTGAAACTATTTAGTAGTTATGTGACGATGAGTAAGTCATTTAATATCTCTGAGATTCAGTTTTTTCATTTATAAAATGAGAAACTAATCAACTCATTGATCCTACTATTGTACATGTAACTACAAAGAAGTCAACTAAAGAAAAATCCTACATATACCAAAATTTTACGAGCAACACTTTTGTGGTAGCAAAAAAGTAGATGGAAAAGTGAGTGCCCACCAACTGGAGAACAGCAACACATTTTGACACAGGAAAGTAATAGAATATTCGTGTAAGAAACAGTGAATATGAGGAATTCAGACAAATATGGCAAGGCTTCTATAAAATCATGCAGAGAAAGAAAACAGAAGCAGGAAAAGAATATGCACAGTGATTATCATGTTAAAGTAACACCAAAAAGCAGATGAACTCAAAGACACAGACAACATGAGGGGTAGCTAGGTGGTAAAGTAGATCGAAAACTGGGTATGGAGTCAGCAAGACCTAATTTCAAATCTAACTCCAGATGCTTATTAGCTTTGCCATCCTAGACAAGTCACTTAACCTGTCTGCCTAAAATCCTTCATCTGTAAAATGGGTTGTTGTGAAGATAAAATAAGCTAATTATATAAAGCACTTAAAAACCTTAAGTGCTATATAAATGCTAGCCATTATTATATTGTTATTGTTGTTATTCCCATGTGACAGGTGATTTTGTGCACTTGTTTCTTGTGGAAGAAGTGTAGAGAACTACAGCTATCAAATGATGCATGTGCTGTTGGGCATTTTTTTGGATAGTTTTACAAACTTTTTCTTTGTTACAAGGGAAGGCTCTGTATAGTGAATGTTGAGGTAGGGGTGGACAGTAGTTTTCATTAGCAAATGTCTGTTGTATAAAAATAAAACTTAAAAAAATAATACAAAGGTGTTGGCCCTGATTATCTTGACCTTTTCTTGCTCTAAATAGTTTGCTCCTGTTACCTTATTTATTCAGCCAAAGATGATATGGTGGTAGAGTCAACCTTGTAATTTAGCAGTCATAGGCATCAAATTCTAAATATCAGAAAAGGCCTTGAATCATGCTTCCAGTAAGTATCAAATAGAAGAATTTTATAGTAATCTAGATAACAAACTATATTTCTCTTTTTGTTGTGGTCCATTAGCTCACCAGTGGACAGAGTTTAAGCAGTCTCTTTTTTAAAAGTTAAGTTAGTAATATTCAAGGAATGCCTCTGCATTTTTGAGATGAAATGGGAGAATGAAATGTTCTCTAAATAATAAAAAAAAAAGGAAGTCATTGTGAAAATAGGTAAAAGAATCTTAACAGGCAAAAGAGAATCCTGATCTATGTTAGGAGTTTTCAGAGTGGAAAAATATCACACAGAAGAGGAAAGGAAGAACTAAATATTGGTAGTTAAAGAAGAGGAGCTTCCTAAAGCAGAGGAGAATGGAACTCTGAGAAGGAATTTGCTCTTTGTCACCTAAGGAATGATGATGTCAGTCCATTGGTATTGTCAGGAGAGAGAGCACTCAGTAAAAGACCTGAGGTACAGAATACCATACTGAGAAATTGACAGAAATGGAGAAGTGGGAATGGAACTAGTTTAGACGAGCAAATAAATTTTTGTTTTGTTTTCCATTGAAGTGATGTAAGGAAAGCCAAGTGGTAATTTACAGGAGACAGTTGGAAATAAATGCATTTCTCAGTTTAGAAGCTTGGAACCAGAAACAAGTATATATATGTGCCTGTCAACTTAGTATCTTTTCTCTTTTGCGATTAACTAAGTATATTCTACATATTCTCTTTTAACATCTTATCTCTTCAGTGTTCTGTTTGATCATTCTAGGTAATACTGGAAAAAGGGAATAGAAAGAGAATCTTGGTGTTCTAATGTTCATTATACTGTCTGGACCACTAAATTGTTAATAAGTATTTGTTGACTGGTTGATTCATTTAAAAGCCTGTCAAAACTCATTGTCCTGCTACATTCAGTACTCCCCTTTTTGTTAGTTACTTAGAGCTTTACTAATCAGAGGAATCAGAAGGGCTTGAAGTAAAAAAAAGTATAGTGACTAAGTATCATTCTTCCTTACTTTCCTCCTTCTTAAATAATTTCCTTCACTTTGACTCATCTTTATACAAAGAATCTAGATTTTTTTTTCTTACTGAGAATATAGACACAGGATTCCAACAAAGTCATGCCTCAGAAACCTTTTGCTAAAAAACACTGTCCCCAAATTGGGATCCATAAATAGGGGGCATGATATGTTTTAGAGATCAAAAACTGCCAGTATACTAAAAACCTTCATTCTGTTGTCTAGAACAAGAAGAGCAGACTTGGGAGAGGTTTATCAAGAGAGTAATATATGTAAAGAAACTTTTGATGTTCATGAATTATGAAGAAAAGATAAAAGAACTGAGATTATTAAATTTAGAGAAAAGTATGCTGATTGACTTAATAATAGTTGTCTTCATGTATATTATGGGCTGTTATGATGATGACCAGCTGTTCTTCATCTCTTTTGAGACCTGAATAAAGAGAAATCAGGCTAACCTCTCACTGGAAAGCCTCAGATATGATATTTAACCTTTTTATATCTAAATGATTTGTTATTATGGCATTTAAATTGGTGTGCAGGAAATCCAACTTAAAACTAGTTTAGCATCAAGATATGTAAAGAACTAAGATGTATAAGACCAGCAAGTATTCCCCGATGGATAGGTGGCTGTGGAGAAATATTTCTCCAAATAATTCAAAATAAAGGAAATGCAAACAACTCAAGGAATTCATCTCATACCAACAAAATTGACCAAGAGGACAAAACACTTGGTTGCTGGAGCTATGATCCAGCCATTCTAGAAAGCAATTTGAATTTATGCTCAGAAATAGACCAAAAATATCCATACTACTTGACTCAGAGATTCCACTTCTATGCATGTGTAATAAGTTGATCAAAGAATGCAAGATCCCATAAACAACAAAATATTCTTAACGTCACTTTTTATACTAGCCAAAAATGAATAGAAAGTAGATTAACAGCATTTGAGGAATGCCTTAAACAAACTGTGGTATATAAATGTAAAGGAATGTTATATCTAAAGGAACCACAAATTTCAAGAATTGAGAGATGAATTAGCAGAACCAAGAAAAAAACATACAAATTAACTACATTGGAGATGGAAAGAGCAACAACAGTAAAATACCACCTGAACATTTGAATTGTCACTTGCTCTTGAAAAATGATAAGAAAATGTACCTTCCTTCTTTGCAAAGGTTAGGGTCTATGTAAAATAGTGAATATACTTTTAGTCTTGTTTGTTAGTTTTTTTTTAAACTACTTCCTCCACCCCCTCCCCCCCAAAAAAACTCTTTTTAGTCTTTATTACATTGTTTACAAGGGAGAAAGATATATTTGGAAATGAAAGTGATTTAAAAACAAAAGATAAAAAGAATTAGTGTCCATTCTTCAAAGAATACTTGATTTTTTTTTTGAGACCTTCTCACATTATAATTTCAATCAGTGTATTTAATTATTATCTTTAGGCAGATAACTCCTAGATATTTATATAGCTCTGCCTATTTACCTCAACACCGTCAACTCCCTGTTGAACATTTCAGCCTGAACATTTCTTTTAGCCATCTCAAACTTAATTTGCCCAGAATTGAAATCATATTTCCGTCTGAACTAATCCCTCTCCCTAACCTCTTTATCTATGAAGGGCAACATCTTTCCAATCACCTAAGTTTGTAACTGTAGAGTATCATAGTCAGCTTCTCCCTATCCCTTCTCCCTCAGATCCTATCATTTGCCAACTTTTTTCATGTATTCTTCATCAGCATTTCTTACATCTTCTCCCTTCTCTGTGTTCTTGCCTTCATCACTTCCTACCTGGACTGTTGCAGTAATCCTCTAATTTGTTGCTTTGTTACCTTCTTCAATCCATCCTTCACATAGCTCCTGAAGTCATATTCTTAAGTCATGACCATACTTAATAAACTCCAGTTGCTCTTTATGGCTTCTAGATTAAATGCTAGCTTTTCTACTTAGCCTTCAAATCACTTTACTATCTAGCACCAGCATACTTTTTTAACCTTATTACACATAACTACTCTTCACACTCTACAGATAGGACAATATAGCTGCCTTTCTGTTTTTCACATTGCATGTTTCCCATGGCCATGTTTTGTACAGTAAGGCCCGAATCTTGAAATTAATTAATTTGAAGCATAGATCAATTGCTGTCTTTTACATGAATCCTTTCCTAATATCCTCAATGCTTGCTTCCCCACAAAATGTTTATCTTGAATTTATTTTTTTTATGCATATGCCTATATTCATGCATATGCATAGTCTCTTTTTGGAATTATTTATTTTTTACATTCTTTTTTTTTTAATTCGGAATTCCAAATTCCCTCCAAGCCCACCTCTCCCATTAATAATGCAAGCAATGTTATATCACTTATAGATGGTAAATCATACAAAACATATTTCCCTATTAGCCATCTTGTAAAAAAAATACAAGAAAGATAAAATTTTAAAATTATGTATCAATTTGCACTAAGAATTAATCAGTTCTATTTCTGGAAGTGGAACTCATCATGAGTTCTTTGTAGTTGGATTGGATTATTGTATTAATTGATTAGTCATTATTGTTAGTTATTAATATTAATACTGTTTATTATTATAGTATTCTACTTGTAGAATATTACTTATATTATTATAATATTCAGCTTCTGTTTGTTTCACTTTGTGTCAATTCATATATGTCTTCAAAGGTATTTTGAAACGATCCTCTTCATCATGTCTTCACAATAGTTTTTCTCACAATTATATACCATAATTTGTTCAGCCATTGCCTAGTTGATAGGCGTCCTCTTAAATTCTAGTTCCTTTCCACCATAAAAAGAGCTGCTATAAATATTTTTTGTATATATAGGCCTTTTCTTTTTTCTTTCCTCTCTTTGTGACACAAACCTACTAGTGATTGTGCTGGTTCAAGGGGTATACAAAGTTTTCTAGCCCTTTGGGCATAATTCCAAATTGTTTTTCAGAGTGATTGAACCACTTCGCAATTTCACCAAAAGTTCTCTAGTGTCCCTGTTTTCCCCCTTCTCCTGCAGAATTTGTCCTTTTCCTTTTCTGATATGTACGAGGTGGTATTTAAGAGTTGTTTTAATTTGCATTTCCTTAATCAATAGTGATTTAAAGGATTTTTTCATATGACTCAGGATAGGTTTGATTTCTTCTGAAAACTGCCTGTTTATATCCATTAACCCTTTATCAGTTGGGGGATGGTTCATTTTTATAAATTTCATTCAGTTCCCCAAATATTTAAGAAATAAGATCTTTACCGGAGAAACTTCCAGTTTAAAAAAAAAAGTTTTCTAAGTTTCCTAGTTTCCTTCTAATTTTGACTGCATTGTTTTTATTTGTGCAAACCCTTTTTAATATCATGTAATCAGGATTATCTGTTATATTTCCCATGATCCTCCCCATTTCTTCTTTGATCATAAACTCCTTATCCATAGATCTGACAGATAAAATTTTTCACACTAATTTGTTTATGATATCATATTATATGTCTAAGTCATGTACCCATTTTGACCTTACTGGGCATATGATGTGAGATGTTGATCTAGTTTCTGCCAAACTACATTCAAATTTTTCTCAAACAGTGAATTCTTGCCTCCAAAACTTGGCTCTTTGAGTTTATCAAACACTAGGTTACTGCGGTCATTGACTACTGTGTATCATGTACCTGTTCTCTTCCACTGACCCACTCTTCTATTTCTTAGACAGTACCAGATTTTATTGATAATTATTACTTTGTAATATCATTAAATCTGGTATTGTTAGGTATGTATTCTCTTTATAAACGATGAGTTACTTCAGTTTAGTACTTTTATTTTTTTACTCTGTAACACTAGTACCTTGAGCACTACCTGGCACATAGGTCTAAGCAACATTAAACAAATCAAAACTACTACTATTGATTATAAAAATGGAATACAATTGGGAGCCTCCCAAGAGCTCCAGCAGCTGCAAAAACCCCAGCGATTTGGGATGGAGCTTTCCCCTCTGGAAGCAGAGTTCCACAGAGCTAAAAAATCAAGTAATTGACTGGCAACATGAGAAGGCGAAGGAAGCAAAGTAAGAACAGCAGCCTAACTCTAGATTCCTTCTTTGAGGACAAAAAGGATGAAAGCATGGAATCGGAGGAAGACAACACAGTCAGAATTCCCACACCAAAAGCTTCCAAGAAACATGAAGACTGCCTACAAGCCATAGAGCACTTTAAGAAGGATTTTAAAAACCAAATAAGAGAAATGGAGGAAAAAATGGGAAGAGAAATGACAATGATGCAAGAAAATCATGAAAAGAGAGTCAACAACCTGACTGAAGAAAATAACACCTTAAAAAATAGATTAACGGAAATGTCAAAAGAGGCCCAAAAAGCCAATGAGGAGAAGAATGTCTTAAGAAGTCGAATTTGCCAGATGGGAAAGGAATCTCAAAAGTTTTCTGAAGAGAATAATTTGTCAGAATTAGAGTGGAGCAAATGGAAGAAAATGACTTTATGAGAAATCAAGAAACTATTAAACAGATCCAAACAAATGAAAAAATAGAAGACAATATGAAATTTCTCCTTGAAAAAACCATTGACCTGGAAAATAAATCTAGGAAAAACAATTTAAAAATTACTGGACTACCTGAAAGCCATGATCAAAAAAAGAACTTAGAAAGAATTCTTCAAGAAATTCTCAAGGAAAATGGCCCTGATATTTTAGAACCAGAGGGCAAAATAGAACTTGAAAGATTTTACTGATCATCTCTTGAAAAACATCCCAAAAAGAAAACTCCTAGGAATGTTATAGCCTGGTTCCAGCCTCCCCAGATCAAGGAGAAAATATTCAAGCTGCCAAGAAGAAACAATTTGAATACTATGGAAACACAATTAATCTAGGATCTAGCAGCTTCTGCATTAAGGGATCGAAGGGTCTGGAATATGATATTCCGGAGATCAAGGGAGCTAGGATTAAAACCAAGAATTACCTACCCAGCAAAATTGAGTATAATGTTCCAAGGGAAAATATGGTCATTCAATGAGGTGGAGGACTTTTTTTTCCTTTTTTTTTTTCTTTTTTTTGAGGTGGAGGACTTTCTAGCATTCTTCCTGAAAAAAAAAAAGAACTGAAAAGAAAATTTGATACTCAAATACAAGAAGCATGAGAAGGTAAACATGGAAAAGAAATCATAAGGAACTTATCAAAATTAAACTATTTACATGCCAACATGGAAAAACAATAATTGTAACTTATGAAACTTTTCTCAGTATGAGGATAGGTGAAGGGAATACAAATGTATATATACTTACACATACACATATGTCTACATAGGAGGGTTTATATATGTGTACAAACACATATCTGAGCATGTGTAAATATGAGTACATAGAGGGCACAGGATCAATTGAAGAGGAAGGGACAATACTCTAAAAGGTGAAATTCTGAGGTGAGAGAGGATTAGAATGAGAGGAGACAGGGAGAGACAGAATGGGGTTAATCATCTCATATAGAAGAGGCAAGGGATAATTGTTACAATGGAGGGGAAGAACAGGAAGGCAAAAGGGAAAGGGTCAACCTTACTGTCATTGAGCTTGGCTTAGGGAAGGAATGACATAAACTCTAAACTGGGTATCTTGCCACACAGGAGAGTAGGAGGGATGAGGATGAGAGTTGGGATGATGGAGGGGAGGGAAGGGTGGGGAGGAGGCTTGCTGGAACTACGTGCTTCTGTAAAGGCATAGGAACCGGAACAGGGTAGAGAACAGAACAAGGGTGGTGTGGCGGGATAGGAAGGAGGGACATATAATCAGTCTCTCACAGTATGCCCACTGTGGAGATGTTCTGTGTGATTACACATGTACTGTCTGGATTTAATTGCTTGGCCTTCCAGTGGGGGTGGGTGACAAGGGAGGAAGCGAAAGAATCTAGAATTTAAAGTTCTACAATCAAATGTTAAAATATATATATATATGTATATATATATATATATATATACATATATATATATATATAAAATTATTATTAACTACATCGAACTAGGAATTAAGATATACAGGCACTGTGGTAGGGAGATCCATCCTGCCCTACTGGAAAGTCAGTGGGGCAAGGGGGAGGACATAGGAGAGAGCAGATTGGGGGAGGGATTATACAGTGAGATGGCTGTTTTGAGGTGTTGGGTAGGGGAAAGATGGGGAGAAAATTTGCAACTCAAAATCTCGTGGAAATGAATGATCTAAACAAGAAGCTTAATTAATTAATTTTAAAAAATCAAAACCGAATAAAAAAAATCAAAATTTAAAAAAAAATGGAATATAATTTGCCTCCCTGTAATACTACTTATTTCATTCCTGTAACTTTGCACTACCTGGCCACTACTCTCATATATATTATTTCCCTAGTTTTTAAAATGTAATGTGTTTGAGGACAAAGATTATCTTGCTTTTGCATTTGTATCCCCTGAACCTTAACACAGTACTTAGTGGGGGGCAGAGCCAAGATGGCGGCGTAGCAGTAGCAACATATTGCAGCTCTCACATAGCCACCCCAAAATACCCATAAAACAGGACTCTAAACCAATCCTAGAACTCCAAAACGCACACAAAGATACTTCCCACTAAAGTCAGCTCAGCTATGAGAAACCATACCAGCACTGCAAACCGAAACCAGCCTGCCCTGAAGCCGCGGCTGTGCCCCAGGGGCGACTGGATGGGAGGAGTGGAGGAGCCTCTCAGGTGAGCGGATTAGCAGCAGCTGCGAGTGGGGATTGCGAAAGAGGGACATAAGCAGTCTGGCGAAAGGCCTCCAGAGTGGAAAAGCGAAAGGCAGAGGTTTTGCACCCGCCTCTGCTTTGTAGCTTCCCGCCCGCGGCCTGCAGGC
>CM053582.1:262723832-262769870 GCA_028627135.1 Pseudochirops cupreus
GGGGAGGGGGGACACACTGGGATGGCTGCTTTGGGGTGGTGGGCGGGGGAAAGACGGGGAGAAAATATGTAACTCAAAATCTTGTGGAAATGAATGATGCAAACTATAATAAAATTTAAAAAAATTTAAAAAAAAGATGCCTTAGCCCTAGACTTACATAGACTCAGATCCCAAAGGGAAAAAAAACAAAACAACACAGTACTTAGCACATAATAAGTACTTTATAAAAGTTTTTCATTTATTCATTAACTCATATTTTCATTTGTAAATATTAATAATAAACCCCTGTAAGTTTTATATCTTGTCTATAAAAATTTGCACATGCAGTGTATTTTTTGAGTAACAGAAGAAATATTCCCTCCTTGGATAATCAGGGTTAGGTAGCAGCATAGCTTATGGTTGATATTACAAAATTAGCCTCAAATTAAGACTTGGGAAATGCGACACCTAAGAAAAGTAATTTAAAAAGCCTCACAGTAGTTGCTTAAGACTGAGAAATAAATAGAATCATTCCTGCAGGCTCTGGTTAAATTTTTTAACTACTGATAAAAAGAAGATAGCATTCTGTAGAAGGAGTTTACTGCATCAGAAAGTACTTTTCCTAATATAGATTTTAAATATTTTTAAAGGTCAGCAGCTTGGAATCTTGTCCAATCTTTTATTCAGTAGAGTGAGCTGAACAACTCTTCATCTAACAAGCATTATCTCGAGCATCCAGAAATGTTCAGTGAGTAGATAGATACTAAGGAATTAGTAATTGACTTGTTTATTGTTTTATGAACTTTCTGGACCTCACTTTTCTCTTCTATAAAATGATACTATTGGTTTCAATCCTCTTTTATCCATTCAGACACTATATCTTATATTTCTACAACTTACTCATTTTCTTGATATGCTTCAAAAATCTGATTAAGTCCCAATATTTCCCATAGGTATCACCCTTATTTATTTGTAAGGTTAACTAAAAGTTACATGATTGATAATATGTTACACACCAGAGATGGGACAGGACTCTAGTCTCTTTACTTTTAAAAGAATACTTTATATGATTTTTATGACTTGTACTGTTTTTTGGTCCTAGTTTTCAAACAAACAAAAAAACTCTTAATGAAAACAGTAAAATTCACAATAGAATGTCTTATTGATAAACCACTATGGTCAATGGTTGAAAACCTGAGCATTGGTTATAAAAGAACTATCTTTTAAAATATGATTATGAGCAGACTGGGAGGCGGAGCCAAGATGGTGGTGTAGAAGCAGGAAATCTTCACAGCTCCCACATAGCCATCTCAGATACCCGTAAAAACAAATTTTAGGCCTCCAGAACTCACAAAAGTACAGAAAAAACACATCTCCTGCTGAAGGCAGCTCAGCAGGCAGCACAGGAAGGGCTCATCACAGCACGCTGGGAGCCGAGACCAGCCTGGCTTGAAACCACGGCTTGGCCCAGGAGCGGCCAGGGCAAGCCGCAGCTGGAGCCTTCAGCACAGTGGATCAGCAGCAGCTCTGGTGATTTCTAGAATTATCAAGCCATAAGAAATAAAGATTAAGTGAAAGGTTAGTGGAACTCGACTAAATTTGGGGAAGAGGATCCGGCCAAACTGCCTCCAGGGCAAGGAAGCAGCAGAAGGGGTGCGGCCGCCTCCATGTGGCTGCTTCAGAGCTCACAGCCTGCAGATTGCAGCGGGGCTAAGCGATCATTCAGGGGCTAAAGTGCTCTTGCCTTAACCAGCCTGTATCAGGATCGTGGTCTTGGGTGGTGGTCCCGAGGTGCGTTTTCAGTGAGCCAAAACTGGTGGGGGCTGCAGCAGCCTCCTAATACGTCTGGCAGCTGTGAAAACCCCAGCAATTTGGGACCCTCTGGAAGCAGAGTTCCACAGAGCTAAAAAGTCAAGTAACTGACTGGCAACATGAGCAGGCAAAGGAAGCAAAGTAAGACCGGCAATGCAACTTTAGAATATTTTTGGGGGGACAAAAAAGATCAAAGCATGGAACGAGAGGAAGACAACACAGTCAGAATTCCCACACCAAAAGCTTCCAAGAAACATGAAGACTGCCTACAAGCCATAAGAGCACCTTAAGAAGGATTCTGAAAGCTAAGTGAGAGAAATGGAGGAAAAATTGGGAAGAGAAATGAGAATGATGCAAGAAAATCATGAAAAGAGAGTCAACAACCTGACTGAAGAAAATAACACCTTAAAAAACAGATTAACTTAAATGGCAAAAGAGGCCTAAAAAGCCAATGAGGAGAAGAATGCCTTAAAAAGTCGAATTTTTCAGGAAACTATTAAACAGATCCAAACCAATGAAAAAATAGAAGGCAATGTGAAATGTCTCCTTGAAAAAACCACTGACCTGGAAAATAGATCTAGGAAAAACAATTTAAAAATTATTGGACTACTTGAAAGCCATGATCAAAAAAAGAACTTAGAAAGCATCCTTCAAGCAATTCTCAGGGAAAATGGCCCTGATATTTTAGAACCACAGGGCAAAATAGAACTTGAAAGAATTCACTGATCATCTCTTGAAAAAGATCCCAAAAAGAAAACTCCTAGGAATGTTATAGCCAGGTTATGGAGCCCCCATATCAAGGAGAAAATATTACAAGCTGCCAAGAAGAAATAATGTGAATACTGTAGAAACACAATTAGGATAACCCAGGATCTAGCAGCTTCTGCATTAAGGGATCGAAGGGTCTGGAATATGGTGTTCCAGAGATCAAGGGAGCTAGAATTAAAACCAAGAATCCCCTACCCAGCAAAATTGAGTATAATGTTCCAAGGGAAAATGTGGTCATTCATTGAGGTGGAGGACTTTCTTTTCTTTTTCTTTTCCTTTTTCGAGGTGCAGGGCTTTCAAGCATTCTTCCTGGAAAAAAAAAGAACTGAAAAGAAAATTTGACACTCAAATACAAGAAGTATGAGAAGGTAAACATGGAAAAGAAATCATAAGGAACTTATCAAAGTTGAACTATTTACATTCCAACATGGCAAAATGATAATTGTAACTGAAACTTTTCTCAGTATGAGGATAGGTTAAGGGAATACAAATGTATATGTACATATACATACACATATGTCTTTATAGGAGGGTGTATATATATATATATGTGTATGAATACATTTCTGAGTATGTGTATATATGTGTACAGAGAGGGCACAAGATCAATTGAATAGGAAGGGTCGATACTTTAAAAGGTGAAATTCTGAGGTGGGAGAGGAATAGAATGAGAGGAGACAGGGAGAGACAGAATGGGATTAATCATCTCATATAGAAGAGGCAAGGGATAACTGTTAACAATGGAGGGGAAGAACAGGAAGGCCAAAGAGAAAGGGTCAACCTTAACTCTCATTGAATTTGGCTTAGGGAAGGAATGACAGAAACTCTAAACTGGGTATCTTGCCACACAGGAGAGTAGGGGGGATGGGGATGAGAGTTGGGATGAGGGAGAGGAGGGAAGGGTGTGGGGGAGCATTGCTGGAAGCACACACTTCTGTAAACGGATAGGGACAGGGTAGAAAATAGAACAAAGGAGGGGCAAGATATGAAGGAGGGACATATAATCTGTCTCTCACAATAAGTCCGTTGTGGAGATGTTCTTAGTAATTACACCTGTACAGCCTGTATTGAATTGCTTGTCTTTCCAGGGAGGGTGAGTGATGAGGGAGGAAGGAAAAGAATCTAGAATTTAAAGTTCTGTAATCAAATGTTAAAAATATATATATGTATATATGTATATATATGTATATATGTGTATGTGTATATATATACATACATATATGTGTGTGTGTATATATATATATATATATATATACACATTATTAACTACATGCAACTGGGAATTAAGATATACAGGCTCTGTAGTAGGGAGATCCATCTTGCTCTAATTGAAAGTCGGAGGGGTGATGGGGGAGGACATAGGAGAAAGCAGATTGGGGGAGGGGTTATACAGTGGGATGCCTGTGTGGGAGAAAGATGGGGAGAAAATTTGTAACTCAAAATCTCATGGAAATGAATGATGTAAACAAGAAAATAAATGAATTTTAAAAAATAAAATAAAGTATGATCATGAAAATTTATAAAATATATCATGAAAAAATATGCTAATTCAACTTACTTGTAGTCAGACATAATATTCCCTGGTGCTGTACAAGATCTAAAAGCTCTAACCATGTATTTTGCTCTTGACTTGAAATACTATGTCAGCATAAGCACTATACCTTTATTGAAATGATACTACTAATCACAATGTGATATTGGAATGGGCCTACTTCTCAACTTATTAGCTTGTTATCTCAGAAGAAAGAGGTATGGAAAAACTTACTTCATAAATATATGGGAACAGAGGACTAAAATATAAATGAGCAGTCATAGAACGAACAAGTTAAAAAGTAAACAGTAGTTTTTAGGTTTTAATTAAAGGAATTATGAATTAAAGCCTTTTCAAACCCAGGAAATTTAGCCACTAGAAAGGGATTATTTTTCCTCAGTTTGATTATAACACTGCACTTCCTCTTCAAGTATGGCCACAACGCCAGACTTTCTCTCTGAAAAATGGACTGTGTATCATCATCTTCCACCATCTCAGCATTAATATCTACTCTCTCTCCTTGACCTCCTACATTCTGACTTAAAATCTCCGTCATTCTATGGAAACTATTCTTTCAGTGGTTGCAGTGTTAAGTCCTAAGGCTATGTTTTATTCCTCTTATTCTATGGCTTTTCTTCTGCTTTTGTAACTTGGATAGTTACTGCTCTTAACTAGAGATTGTTTTCTCCCTTGTCTTAAAAGATAATTTACTCTCCTAGAGAGGTAAGAACTACTGTCACCATTCCTCTTTAATTTTCTCTCTCATCTTAGAAATCCATCAAGGTCAGTTTCCCCAAAAGGTAAGTTTTAATGAGGACTAATTTCAAGGTTAAGACAGTGTTTTTGCACATAAATGAGATAATATTTTTAAAGCACTTAACACAGAGCCAGGCACATAGTAGCCGCTAAATAAGTGCATATTCCCTTCTTCCATCCCACAAAATAGACCCTTAATATTATTTGTTAAATAAAGCTGGATTTGACAGGACAGGTGGAGAGAGGATAAGCAGATAACACTTAAAGGTCACTCTTATGTGAACTGGTTCAAATTGGGAAGAAAAAGCATACATACACAATTGGTGGAGAAGGGAGGGAAATTGAGTGTAAGAGAAGGGTGATGAGAAGAGGCAGTGGTCAGAAGCAAAAGAATCAAAGAAGGAACAGGAAGAAAAAGAAAAGGGTAAGTGTAAGAGAATAGAATGGAGGGCTATACACAGTTAGTAGTCATAACTGTGAATGGGGTAACTTGCCCATAAAATAGAAGAGTATGGCAGAATGAACAGAATCCAACAATATTTTATTTCCAAAAAACACACTTGAAACGGAAAGATATACATAGACTTAAAATAAGGGGCCGAAGCAGAATTTATTATACTTCAACCAAAGTTAAAAAAACAAACAAACAATCAGATGGCAGTCATGATCTCAGAAAAGGCAAAACTAGAACCAATTCAAAAAGATAAGGAAATTACATTTTCCATAAAGGTACATGAGCCAATGTATTAATATCACTAGTGAACATGCATATACTGAACGGCACAACATTTAAATTTTTAAAGGAAAAATTAAATTAGTTACAAGAGGAAATAGACAGTAAAACTAAAATAGTATGGAACTGTTAACAGTTTACTCATTGAGACCTAGGTAAATCTATCTTTAAAATAAACAAGAAAGTAGTTAAGGAACTGTAAAGAATTTTAGATATGATAGACCTTTGAAGAATATTGAATGAGAATAGAAAGGAATATACCTATATCTTGGCTGTGCAAGGCACATTCACAAACATTGATAATATTTTATATTTAAAAACCTCACCAAAATGCAGAAAAACAGAAATAACAATGTCTTTTTCTGACCATAATGCAGTAAAAATTACATTTAATAGAGGATCTTCAAAGCATAGATTAAAATTAGTTGGAAACAATAACTTAATCCTCAAAAATGGATTGTTAAAAGATTAAATCAGAGAAAGTAAAAAATTTCGTTAAAGATAATGATAACCATGATTTACCATTTGGTAAATACCAAAATGTATGGAATATGGCCAAAACTACTGCAAAGGTTTCCTAATTGCCCGCCCTCCCCAAAGTCTCTCTTTTCTGAAGTCTATTTTCCACAAAACTGAAGAATTGATATTATTAAAAACACACCTGACTATGTTACTTGCTCCTTGGTTAAAGAAACTTTAGTAGCTACCTATTACCTTTAGGTTAAATTACAAATCTCTTGGTATTTAAAGCCTTTCAGTCTCATTCCAACCTATCTTTCCAGATTCCTTACATATTATTTCTCATGTGACAAACTGACCTTGCTGATCCTCACATAAAACATTTTGCTTCTTTCTCCATTCCTTGACATTCCCCAAGTAAACAGTACTTTCTCTCCTTATCTCTACCTTTTGGAACCCCTATATCCATCAAGGCTATGCTCAAATGCCACCTCTTTGAGGTCTTTCCTTACTCCTTCCCTCCCCATCACTAGATAGATAGATACATAGATAGATAGATGGATGGATGGATGGATGGATAGATATTTTACATATTTTGCATAGGAAATGAGCAAGAGAAAGTATGCTGACAGAAATAAAAAGTTTATCTGTGTAAATTAGTTGTCATCACAGGAACAAAAGATCCCAGAATGTGCCTTACAAATACATAATTTACCTTTCAAACAAAAAGAAATAGCTACCAAAGGCAATACTAGCTAGGTAAGGATATAAATTCATTTATAAACTCTTATAAAGAAAAGTGAAGAAAAATGAGAATATCATGTCATAAAGAAGAGAAAAGTAGCACAGGCTAAAACCAACTTAAAGTAAGTTTGGCAAGACATTCACCCATAGAGAGTCATCCCATGGGCATTTAAAAATGAAAATTAAGGGCTGCTAGGTGTTGGACTCAGTGAATAGAGCACCAGCCCTGGAGTCAGGAGGACCTGAGTTCAGATTCGGCCCCAGACACTTAACACTTACTAGCTGTGTGACCTTGGGCAAATCACTTAACTCCAACTGCCCTGCCTTCCCCCCTCCAAAAAATAAAAATAAAAATAAATGAAAATTAAAGGACTAGAAGAGGGGAAAAAAAATAAAAGAAGGTGACACATTTGTAACAGTATTGAGGAATTTATGAGCTGTGTAACAGGAAGGGAAGATAATTAGTGCATAGGAAAAATCTTGGACCCATATTAATACCAAAAAGAGGTGACCAAAAATTCAGTTATTATCACCCTTCGTGCCTATTTTCCTGTCTATACAAAATCTTTATGAGAATTGGCTGTACATAAATTAAGGGTGTCCTCAGTGAGAGTATTAGTAGAGAACAGTCAAGTTCTTTCAAGTGATATATACTGGTGGACCATTTCTTTACCATTTCACAGATAAGTAGAAAATATAGAGAATATAAGAAACCACTGTTCTTTGTTGTTGTTGAATTTCAGGAAAGGGAAGAGAACATTTCATTCAATAGAGTACAAAGCTGTTTTATAGGCTCTTTTTCCCAGCTACATGTTGAAATCCATCAAGATTCTTCTAAAGATATAATATTAAAATGACCATATTCAGCTTTCTAATCATAAACTTCAGATACAGCACAGAGGGAGATATATACATGCCACTGCTATTTGTCACTGTTGTAGAAGAATTCATTTCAGAGTTCTAGTTGAAGAGTAGATGACAAGGTGCTCCAAGCTGCTTCTGTTTGTGAATGGCATTATTTGTGGTGGTCTAACCAAACTATACAATGTTGCAGAGCCTTCTGGAGAGATATGTAATCATTTTACTGTCCGCACAAGAAGGACCAATTGCATGATGAATGTCAATTTCCCAGGTTGTCCTCTGGGGGCGGGAAATAACATGCATTGGTTGGACAACCTGTAGAGCTTATCCATTAGAATACATTTCTGACACTGATTATACACATGGATAATGAGTTGAACCCAGAGTTGATAAGGAGGAAATTGGGCCAGATTGCCTTCAATACTTTCCAGAATTCCTATAATGAGCCTCACACTCCCCATGAAAATAAAATCCTATTCTTTTATTACAACCAGCCTTTTATTCCTGTTGTTCTGTGAGAGCAAAATATGGAATTCTTCAGTCTCAGAAGATTTGAAAATGAGTATCACATATAGGCAGTGGTGAATAGGCAGAGTCTATAACATATGACCAATGATGAACTTCAGAGAACTGGAGTGAACTTAATGTCACTTAATCAGTCAGTATTTATTAAAAGTCTACTATATGTTAAGTACTCACCAAGTGCTAGGGATACAAAGAACGGCAAAAGACATTTCCTACATGCAAGGAACTCACAGTCTAATGGAGGAGACACAATGTGAAAATAATTATGTATAACAAGGTATATTCAGGATTAATCGGAAATAATAAAGGAAGCCAATGATTTTGGGGGGAAGGGGGAGAGAAGAGATGGGATTCAAGAAAGGCCTTATAGAAGATGAGAGATTAGCTGGGACTTGAGAGAAGCCAGAAGTCTGAGAAGAAATGGTAGTATTTCAGGAATAGGGGATAACCAGTAAAAATACATAGAATCGGGAGATGGAGTTTCTTATTCAAGAAACAATAAGGAGGCCAGTGTCATTAAGTCACAGGGTATGTAGAGGTGAGGAAGATACAAGACTGAAAAGATAAGGAGGAACAGGAAGTGAAGAGCTTTGAATGCCAAATGGGATTTTCTCTTTTATTCTGGAAGTGCTAGGGAGCCACTGATTTTATTGAATAGGATGGGAGTGTTATGATTAGATCTCTGCTTTTGGAAGATTAAATTGATTGTTAAATGGAAGATGGACTGGAGTGGGGAGAGATTTGAGGCAGGGAGACCAACCTGAAGGCTTTTGTAATATGCTGGGCATGAGGTGATGAGAGCCTGTACCAGAGTTGCAGCACTGTCAGAGAAGAGAAGAGAGTATATACAAGAGATGTTATGAAGGTACAGTCCACAGGGCTTTGCAACCAGAGTGGTGAAAGAGAGTGAAAAGATGAGGATGACCTAGATTGTGAAACTGGGTGACTGAAAAGATAGTGGTTCCCCCAACAGTAATAGGAACATCATCAGAATTTTATGAAAGGAAGAAGAAACTGGCTAGTTAGATGGTGAAGGCAAGGAATGATAAATAGCTAGACTGCTCTGCTCACACCCCAGTGATATTAACAGAAAAAGGGGACAACTGGGAAGGATTTCTGTGGCAAATTTAAAGGAAGATCTCCATTGACAGGGCATCAGTCTTTAGAGTTGAAGAGATCTTCCAAATGAATGATGCACAGATTCATTTGCGTCTTGAGTATATCCTGTATTGACTTAACTATGAATTTATCACAACAGAATACAATTTTCTATAGGATAAAAGATTCTCACCTTTTGTATCTCCAGCATATAGCACTACACTTGGCACGTTGTAGACCCTTAATATATGCCTTTTGAATGATTGGTCAATAGTCAGTAGTAAGCAAACATTTATTAAATGCCTACTATTTGTCAGGCACCGCACTGAGGATACGAAGAAAGGTATAAGACAACCTCTGCTCTCAAAGAGCTCATATTCTAATGAGAGAAGACATCATATATAAAGGAACTGAAATAGGAAGAGGAGAGGATACCTGGTGTGACTTTCATCTTGCAGAATGATGTGTTTCATTAGAGTGTGGCGGGGCAGCTCTGACTGAGCAGAGTTTTCTCCACCGTGTGGATTGCCTAGACTGAGTATACTGCCAGTCTCTTGTCTTCGATTCACCATGACTTCTCCTGATATCTAGGTGAAAGAAGTAGAGAAGCCTGCCTCCAGGCAGGCATTTGAGCTAATACTTAGTCCTCGTTCAAAAGACGCAGTCCCAGAATTTCCCCTTTCTCCTCCAAAGAAGAAAGATCTTTCCCTGGAAGAAATTCAGAAGAAACTAGAAGCTGCAGAAGAAAGTCACAAGTCTCATGAAACTGAAGTCTTGCTGAGAAGCAGGAGCATGAGAAGGAGGTGCTTCAGAAAGCAATTGAAGAAAACAACTTCAGTAAAATGGCGGAAGAAAAACTGGAAGCTAAGAGACCCAAGAGGCACAAATGGCTGCTAAGCTGGACCACTTGCAGGAGAAGGACAAGCACCTGGAAGAGGTGCGGAAGAACAGAGAGTCCACAGACCTGGCCGATGAGAATGTAGCTGACTAGCTGGCCAGGAGTGGGTTTCTCCCCTTCCCAAGCATCAGAAGACTGAACTGGCCAGTGTCACTTTTATTTTATTCCTCCTGACAAATATTCTAGAAACTGATGTACAGCTGCATAGGTAGATCGGAACCGTACAGATGTTGTTTGGGGGGCAAAAGGTGAGAAACTACAAGTGTTTTGCTCTTTTTCTAAGGTGTTGAAGTCTTTCTCACGTAGCTATTTTTCTTGTTGCATCTTTTCTATTCCAGTATGCTCAGTGCTGGGTTAATGGCTAGTACTGGATTGGTTCTGTGAAAACATGTTTGTGAAAGGAATCTGTAGTATGCTTCTTTCCAACTGTTAGATGCTGAATATATCTGTCTGTTCACTTTTGAAACCTGACCTTTGTTCCTGTCTTTCCAGACACTACTGTACTTGAATGGTTAATAAAACTGCACAATGCTGTTAAAAAAAAAAAGAATGATGAGTTTCTGGAGATTCTGATATCCAAGAGGTCAGTTGAGTAGGAAAGAAGATGAGTTTCTTACATGTCCTCTTTATAGATTGTAAAGGATTAGGGAGGAGCTCTTCTGTGTTCAACCTTTACCCTTTCCAGTCAGAGGGAGGGAGAGCTTCTAGGAGTAAGGAATGCTGAGGAAGGGTGTATGTGTGTGTGTGTGTGTGTGTGTGTGTGTGTGTGTGTGTGTGTGTGTGTTTCAGAGCTGATTTTATCTTACACAGAGATGAGTATTTAGAGATCATGAAATCCAGGAGTTCATTCAGGTGGTAAATGATGAGATGAATTCTCTGAGTGCCCTCATGATTGGTGCATACAGAGAACTTTTGATATTCTGCATTGAGAATTTGCCCCAGTTTAGCCATTTCATGAAATAATGAGGCGGCAGTTAAGATTCTTTGGGGCTTCATTTAATGTGGTAAATGAATCTGGTTATTTGGCAAGATATGTTAAAAGTATGACTGGGTTGCGTTAAGGAGGATTTATTAGCTTCTTCTTCTGGTAATTTTGTGGAGGAAAAGAATTAAGTAATTTATACATTGTGTAACAACAGCTGCCATTACACAGTTCTTTTAAGCTTTGCAAATCACTTTACATAATCTTATTTGAATCTCACAACAATCTTCTTCAGATAATGAATAAGATCTTATTAGTTCCCTGAGAAATATTATTTCCCTGAGAAACTAGGAAAAGCTTTGTATTAACTGATAAAGAGTGAAATGAGAAGAACCAGAATAGTTTATAAAATAACAGCAACATTGTAAAGAGAAACAATTTTTAAAGACTTAAGAACTCTGATCTGTAAAATGACCATGTTTCAACACTGGTGCTTAAGATTTCTACTTCCCTGACAGAGAGGTAGTGAACTCCGTATAGAAGAAAATATATATATTTTTGGACAAATTCAATATGGGAAATTATTTTTGCTTGACTGTCCATAGTTATCAAGTTTTTTTTTCTTTTTTAAAAAAAATATTCAACAAAGGGATAGGAAGGGAGAGAAAATAAGTGTTCATAAATGGGGGGACATTTTTAAGGTAAAATAAAACATACCTAACCAAAAATTAACAAGAGGATTTAACAAGGTTAAAATAATAAAGCCAGAGCTTCGTAAGTCTTGCATCTTATATCAGGAGTTACTTTCTTGGAGTAAGCAAGGGCTTCAAAATTTAACCTTAAGTTGTTCACAAGGCGCTTCTCTGGTCACAGCATCTGTACAGTTTTAGGATTCTTAAAGTAGCCTCAGCCTAAAGTGTGTTTTGTGAAGTAACAATGTATGTGCTTCTAGAAGCTTTGGAACCAGATGTTATAAATCATAAGTTTTAGATGTAAAGCTGGAAGGGAACTTAAATCTGAACCTAATCCTCATTTTATAGATGAGGAAATAACCCCAAGAAAGATAAGTGACTTGCCCAGAGTAACATTGTCAGTAATTGTTTCACCAGGAACACTTCAGTCTTCTTGGCTCCAAGTCCAGCATCACTGTACGTTTATGTGGGATACAGACTTGAAATAATACTTTCCCTGAAAGACCTTACTATATTCTACTTAAGGATGTGATATGTACAAAAATAAGTTTATGTCGAATATATACGAAGTAATTTAGAGGGAGTGTTAATCATTGGAACAATCAGAAGGTAGTATCTTAATTATGCTTTGAAGGAAACTATGGATTTTAGAGGGTGGAATCTGGCAGGGATATATTCCAGACATAATGGAAGGTAGAGTATTGTTTTGGGGCAAGAGCTAGCAAGCCCCTTTGACTGGAAGGTGCATGCAGGAGAATATTATGAAATTTGATTTAAAAAGTAGATGAGAGCCATATGATAGTGGGTCTTAAATGCTAGACTGAGGATTTTTTTTTTCAGATGCAGCAAGGAAAATACTTTAGTGGGTGGAATAACATCATTTTTTTGTTTTAGAATATCAATTAAACTTGATTCAGCATAAAACATCTTTTCAAACTTTCTTATTTCATTCTTCCTGTTGCCTAATCCTTTGGGTCATTCTACTTCACATTTTCAATCTATTTCTCTAAATCTCCATACAATAGTGCCAGGTCTATTTCTCCCCTCTCCATTAGTACCTGAGGAAACAAGGTCCTTTCTCTGAATAGCCATGGTTTCCACTTGGTTTAAATTGAAACTCCTCTACTGGATAAATTCAACAGTTGTGATTCCATATACAGAATTTCCCAGAAATTGCCTAATAGGAAGAAAAAAAAACTCAACCAAAAAGAATAACCTTAAATTATAGTGTTCCCTCATTCTTCTTTCCCTATTTTTCGTTCAGCTGAAACAAAGTTAGACTTTCGAAAGGAACTCTCTTAATAAGGTACTAGGAGGAAAACAAAATAAGAAAAAATACTAAGCAGAGAAGCAAAGAGTTCACATATGGTTTTCTTAAATGACTGGCTACAGATTAGCATATAACCTTTATTCCTGTTTTTTATCCTGGAAGTCTTTAGGCCCCCTCAAGTAAAATAACCACATCTTCATCCTGCTGTAGTTGGCTTAACTGTAAGACTTTAGAGTCTTTCTACTCTGATTATTTCTACTGATGTGTCTGTTTGCTAGGGTCTGAGTAGTCATGAGTTTTCACAGAAGTCTTCATATTTTTCCTTTACTTTCATTCCTTGTTTCTAAAGTATAAAATGTTTATAGGATTTCATTTTTTAAATTGTGATCAAAATGCTATGTAAATTTTAAACTTTCTGGGCTTGGTATAGTATCAGACTTAAAGCTGATGAATATTATGACTTTTAAATCAAGATTTGTGCAGTGACTTCATTTTAACATTTTTAATATAGGTTTTGCCATACATAGCTAATGTGGAAATTTATTTTACATGACTATACATATTTGTAAGTTTTTTCCTTACATTCTCAATGAGTAGAGGAGGAAATGGTGGGCAAAAGAGAATTTGGAACCAGAAGTTAAATTAAGTTTTAAAAAATGTAAGTGTAGAAAAGAGCATTAAGATAAGTTAAACTGATTTCATATTACTCATATTATGTCAACCATTCTGTGCGCTTGATTCTTGACAAGAAAGCTGTTATAGCAGTCCTATAAAATATGATGCTAAGATGAAAAAACATGTGAAAAAATCAAGTAAAGTAGAAATTTGTAATATGTGTTTGTTTAAGATATCTTTTTTTTTTCCACAAAAGGGTAAGTGCGACATTCTAAGATAAATCTAATACTTGGTGATTATTCTGTGGTTTCCCATGAAAAACATTCCATGACATTTTTTCATTTGGTTTAGTTTGATAAATCAAAACTGTTACTTTTCTTTACATCTTTGATTGCACAAAAAAGAAAGCAAAAGATTTAACAGGGGATGTTTAAGCATCTTTAAAGAGTTTTTCTGATTTTAATCTTTCCCAGATTGATACTTAACCTCATATTTTTAGAAGACAGCTTTATGTAGTGACTTAATGTACTAGATTGAGAGTCAAATGTAAAGTTTTGTCTCTTGATTCATCATTGATATTAGTTTGAGTCATTTAACTCTTTACATATTTCTTTGATTATATTTGTATGATAAAGTTACTTGTAACTATCCATGACAATCTTAGTAGATATGAATTATTTAATAGTCCATGAAAAATCTGCTTGGTTTGTTGGGCTAGCGAAAGTAGTAGAAGTAACACCCATAGAAACTCCTGAAATAAATAGGTAGTTTTAGTTCATTCTAATCATATCCATATCCATTATTGTGTTTTTAAGAGCATAGACCTGTGATATCAAACTCAAATAGAAATGGATCTCTGCCAGCTCCATATTGATTTACAAGACCACAAATGAACATTATATGTGTTGTATTGAATTATTATTTATTTTGTTAAACATTTCCCAGTAACTTTTAATCTCTTTTACCAGGTTACAAGTCTAGGATGACCCTGAGTCAAGCACAAAGGCCCCCCCCACCCCAACTCCACCTTCTCTCTACTTTGTGTCCTAATGTATTTGTTCTCCTTCCATTTATTTTCTTAGAGCTTTTATTTTTTAAAACTCATTCTTTACTTTTTCTCTGTATTTTATGTAGTCCTGTTATAAAAATGTATTATTTTTCCTTTGAATCTCTACTTTGTAGTTGTTAAAGAGCTATTCTTCCTTCTAGATTGGATTTTTGGATATCTTTGAATCTACAGTAATTCTTTATAATCATTAATATCTTCATAGTATTGACCTTTCCAGCCTAGTCCCTGGTGGCTTTTTTTTCTTTTTTCTTTTTTGCCAGAGCCAGATTCTACCCACTTCTGTACTTTTAGGTGATGTAGTAATGCCTTTTTGTTCTCCACCTGGGTCATTTGGATTCCAGTGCTGACTTCCACATCCTGGAATCCACATCCCAGGATCTTTTGAGGTTGAGATCACTGGATCTTCAGATTCCTCTGTCTTTGCAAGACAGAATTCTATAGACCTCTGAGTTTTTGATCCTATGATGTCTACATCTGAGTGCTGCTGCATTTGGACTGTTACCACTCAGATTCATTTTCAAGCTTCCCATTGTAGGTTTCTGAATACTCTGGGGTTTTCTTGAAGTCTCTAGCTTAAGGACCTTGCAAGATAATGTTTGTCCCTGGTCTGTCTCTGGTCTTGCTCATAGACTATCATCTTAACAGGGTTCATGCCAGCTCTGCTGGTAACCCCTTTTCCTGTTGCCCATGACTTCTATATGACTCTTTGTCCAGCTCTGGTGTGAAAGTTACTATAATTTGCCAGCTACTTTCTTGATCATTTGCTCTGGTACAGGTTTTAGAGCTAACCAGAGAATGTGTATGGGAACTCAGTTGCTTTGTGTCCATTTAGGCTGCCATTTTGTACCAAAGTTAAGGACTCACTCATAACATTTTTAAAATAACAGTTCTTGCATTTCCAGTTGTCAGGAAACCTTATACAGATCAGAGACCACATTGCTTGAATTTCAAAAAACTGACTTAAACATGTAGATAATAAAGAGTTGACTGTTAAATCATTACTTAATATTAGTGGTATTTACAGTTATGTGATTCAAGCAGATGCACAAGACATTTGTTCATCTAAGTCAGAATTAGAAAATTAAATTTCTTATATTTAAAAACCAATCTCTGTATTACTATTTGTTGACAAGTTTAAGCCTTCACCATAGTTCATACACTTGACATAAAATATCTATATCAATTTTAGATCAAATTTTTAAAATCACTAATAGATTTATTTTAAGTAAACTAAGAAATGTTTTAAAGTGTCCTTCATTGTACCCCCTGGAATGTTCCATTAGAGACCACCTACCTATTCTTTTATTTTAAATAAAGATTTCTTTTTCTTAAGAACTTGACAAATATATAAAGAAGAACACAAAGATAAGGCTGTATATGAATTTATAAATCTCTGCTACTGTTTAATGCTTGAGTGATTTTTAAATTTGTTTTTGTTCTTGTTATCTTTTGAATTAAAACAGTAGTTCCAGTGCGCTTGCTGTGTTCCCTTTTGAAATTTTTTCTTCTACTCTTTTTATAATTATTCATTGATGCTCGTTTTTTTTCTATTTTGCCATCATAATAGCTCACATCTCCAATAGCCTTTATCTCTCCCCCTCCCCCCCATAAATCTCTTAGAGCAAATAAGCCTATTCAAGCAAAACAGATACACATGGAGATCTTTTTTTTTTTGCTTATGTTTATTCTTTTTTTTTGCCCTCTTACTATAGCTAGCATTTCTAGAACTGTATTGAGTAATAATGGCAATAGTGAACAATTTCTTTGTGTAATGGTCTTGCTCACCCATACAAAGACTGTATCCCATGGGGAACAGTATCCTCTTTTCTATTCATTAATTGCCTAAGATCTATAATAACTAACTTACTGAAATCTTATTCAGATCCTTAACTGCTAATGCTTGTTAGATTTGCCTAACTCTGAAGGGGACATATTAAGTTCTTCAACTTTTGTGATTTTTCTCTTCTATTTTTTGTATAATAGTGTTTCTTCATTTCTTCATTGGCTCCAGTGTTTTCTTCTGTTTACTCATTTCTAACTTTACTTCTTAGATTGAGCCCTTGTGCTTATGTTCTTAATACTGTTAGATGGTTTTCATATACCTATATTCATCCTGTCTTTTCTGTACTCTTGAAGCTGCTGTTTCAGTGGGATGGCTGGCCTTAGGTCACACCCTTATCCGTAATCCTTTTTCTCTTTCAGCTTTCTGATGGACAACTATTGAATCTTAATGCCTCAGTGAGTCTCTTTCTCTTTTTCCATCATGCAATCACTATTTGGCAGTTGTTTGTTTTAGATCACAGTGATGTACTGTCTCCCTTATGTTGGCATCCAGGCATGAATTGTTCCTATCTCCTGCTATGTCTCCCAGTGTTCTGTAAAATACATATGGTTTATACCTTCTTCCCACTCAGTGACTTTTGAGTTTTGATATTGACCCCAACTTCTGTTCTTATAAGCATGGATTAAGGTCTGGTTTCAGGAAGCCAAATATTGTAGCTTACATTAGCTTGTGACTCCCCCCCCCCCCATTTCAGGATGCTTCAGATCTATTTGCCAGAAGTACCATTGGCTTTCCTCATGTATCTCTTCTACCAACCTCTGTCTTCCGACTTGCTTATTGGAATTATTGGAGTTCAACCTAGATTGCTTGATTTAGCGCTTCTTTGAACCTTTACCTGCCAGTCAGTTTACCTGAAGTGATTTCTCTGTTGTTGCTTCTTTCTTGCCTGTCATATTTATGGCCTACTTAGTGGAATAAACACTGACTTCCCCTTATGCACCCATTTACCACTCTCCTCTGGCTTCTGCCTGTCTTTTTATGTATATTACACTGGATGGAAGAGCTTATTTCTGTTTTTCTGTGATTATCTTTATTATCAATCTATAATTATTCACATTGCCATCTGAATCAACAAGCTCCCTACTCTTTTCTAGACATACATATCCATGTCAGTGTCTTTTAGTTTGCTCCCTTCATGCCTCTGTCCTGGAATCTGTTTGTCTACCATGTACCTTTATGTTTTGTTATGGAGTTATTGTCATTTTACTTCTTAGATGTGTTGCTCCATGATTTTTATCTGTATCAAATCACTGGAAAAATAATGATAAAAGAAAGACATTTATGACCATAGTTCATTATCATAGAAACCTAAATATAATCCAGTAGATCTCCTCCTCCAAATCATCCCATCTGTCTTTAAGAATCTGTTTGAACTAGTGAGCCCCTTTCACAAATATGTTTCTCTAATACCTTGCTGTATATTCAATACTCCACAGATAGTTGAATAAAGTAATCTCTGTTGGGGAAACTGTTCTGGACACTTTGCTGTTTTTGACATCAGCCTGTAAAACACCCAGTCTGAGGAGAGAAGTTAGCATCTTGCTGCAGAGTGAAATACACAAAAATAGCAAAACAATAAGTAGAATGACTAAAACTATGTGAATGGAAAGAATTTTTTAAAATCTGAATGATGCATAGTTATGATGAACTAATTTGGGCCTAAAAAAGAAATGAGAAAATATCCTTTGTTCGTTTTTGGTTTTTTTGTTGTTTTTTTTTTTTTTGAGAGATAGGGCACCATATATATGGAATATTCTATATACTGTTAGATGTGAATGTGTTTGTTTTTCTGAATGACTTCTGATTTACACACACACAAACACACACCGTTCATATCTGTACTTTTCTGGTAAGAAAAGAACTAGAAACAAAATGTGGAATAATAGAACAAATGACCACACAAGGCTATATACATACTTCTGTGCTATTAAAAGCATTGAATATGTAGAATTTGTAGAATCATGGAAAGATTTGTATGAACTGATGCAGATTAAAAGAGGTAGAATAATGTGAACAAGATAAGCAAAATTTATGGAAGGCAACACAGCATAGTAGAAAGAATCCTGACTCCGACTAAAATAACTTTTAAAATCCTATGCTTTCTCCCTGCATGACCTCTGGCAAATTCCTTACTCTCATTTGTCAAATGAGGCAGCAGGGGATAAACTAAATTACTCTGAGGTGAATTTTGGTTCCAGATTTTTGATCCTATGATCTATTGGCTCTGCTGTATAACAACGTCATAGTAAGAGCTCATCTTTAGTGTTTACAAAGGGCTTTACATTTACTTCATCTTATTCTCACAACAAATCTTTGAGGTAGGTACTATTCTCTCTCTTTTATAGGTGAGGAAACTGAGAATGAAAGAGGGTAAGTGTAAGCCTAGGTTCATAAAACTGAGATGTGTCTGGGTTAGAATTTGAACTCAGGTCATCTTGATTCCATGTCTAGCACTCTTGCACCATACCAGCTTGTTGCGCTGCTAAAAGCCAGATGACATCAGATTAATTATAATAATTAGTCTTGGCCCTGGAAATCACATAAGGAAATGCATTTCCTTCTCTTTCACCATGCACTGTAATAGGAAATAACAATACAGTTACAAGGAATGAAATAGTCTATACTCTCAAGTAGCTTAAGTCCTACCAGGCAGACAAATGCTTAAGTACATACCAGGTGTAAAGGAGTTAAATAAAAGATGGAGGCAATGGGGAGCCATTGGAATTTATTCAGTAAGAGAGTGACATGGTCATATCTATGCTTTTAGGATAGTCACTGGCAGTTATACCTAAGTATGGACTGGAGTGAGAAATTTAATAGGCAGACCAGTGAAGATGCCATTGTAGTAGTCTGGGGGGAAGATGATAAGACCTGAACCCATGTGATGACTGAATGAGTTGTGAGAACAGGTCATATGGGCAATTTGTTGTTAAGGTGAAATGTCAAGATTTGGCAACTGACTAGATAAATGGTATGCAGGGCAGTAAGAAATCAAGGATACACTCACAGTAACAGACTTAGAAGACTAAAAAATATTAGCATCCTGGACAGAAACTTATTGGTATAATAATTATTCTATTATATTCATATACCACAATTTGTTTAGTCATTTTTCTGATGGCTATCCAATTTTATATACTTTTTTTGTTTTTGCTTTAACAAAAAGACTTGATATAAATGTTTATATGCATATAAATACTTTCTCTGTGTCTTGTGATCATTTGGGGATATGTGTGTCTTGGTGGCGTCACCAAGTCAAAGCATATGAAAAATTTAATGACTGGAGATATAGTTCCAAGTGGTGCATCCCAAATGGTGCCTTTCTTCTTTCAGCTACTCAAATGATTGTCATTTTCTGTTATCTTTGTCAATCTGATGAGTGTATAAGTTGGAACTTCATGTTTAATTGAGATTTTATCATTATTATTATTATTCTATTCTATTCTAATAGTGAGTTGGGGCATTTTCTTAATGTATCTGTTGATATTTTGTCTTTCTTTGAGACTACCTGTTAATATCTTTTTACCACCTATCTTTTGGAACATAGTTCTTATCTTTATATTTTCATATAAACTCTCGGCACTGTACTAAGCACTGAGTGTACAAGGAAAGAAGTAAAATTGTCCCAGTCCTTAAGGGCTTAACTTTTAATGGGTGAGACAGCATATATCTATATAGGTACGAGTGTCAATATATACGTATAAGTATGTACCAAGCATATATATATATTTATATATTTATATATTTATGTATTTATATATATTTTTATATATATATAAATGAATATTAGGTAATCTTAGAAGAGGCACTAGTGACTAGAAGGTGGGATCAGGAAGGACTTTATGTAAAATTCATGTAAAAAGAATTCATGTAAAATTATTTGAGCCAAGTTCTGAAGAAATTCAGGGAATCTAAAAAATATAGATGAGGAAAGGAGAGCCAGTACGGATGACAGATGGGTTGCTATGTGTAAGAAAGTAGGACATTGTGGCTGTCAGGAGAGTAGAGTACATAGATTGGAAACATAAGAAGGGGCTACATTGTGAAGAGCTTTAAATGCCAAAGAAGTTTATATTAGGTCCTAGAAGTAACAGGGACACTGGAGTTTGTTGAGTGGGGGCACATGATTGGATTTTCAATTTAAGAAAATCACTGTGATGGATGTCAGACCCTTATTAAAATTTGCCAAAAACCAAGTATTTCCCACTTTACTTTTTCCCTTCTAACTCTAAGTATGTACCCTAATTTTATTTATACAAAAGCTTTTTATTTTTCTTATAGAAATTATACATTTTATCTTCTATGGTTAACAATATCCCTTGTTTCCTTAAGAATTCTTCTAAGCATAATTGCAAAGTCATCTCCCAATGTTCTCTGGGGACAAAGCTTGGTCACTATTGTAGCCCAGTAACTCAGTTACGTTTTATTGTTCAATATATAGTTTTCATGGCTCTGCTTACTTCACTCTGCATTAGTTAAAGAAGTTACTTTGTGTTTCTTCATTCTTCTATAAATTCTACATATTCATCATTACTTAAACTCATATAACACTATTTAGCCATTCCCTAATTGATCCTCCTTTTCTTTCCTTTTATTCACTATCACAAAAGTGTTGCTTTATAATTTTTTCTCTTTATTTTTCTTGGATTTTTTTTTCTTTTTTGATTTTTCTTTTCCAACTTGACTAATACAGAAATATGTTTTACTAGACTGCACATGTATAACCTATATCAAACTGCTTGCCTTCTCAATAAGACGTAAGGGGAGGGAGGCAGGGATAGAATTTGTAGCTCAAAATTTTTTTTAAATAAACGTTAAAAACAGTTTTTACATGTAGTAGGGAGAAAATAAAATATATAAAGTACTGCTTTAATTTTAGGTATACATGGAATTTTTATTTCTTTAACTTTCTTGGGGTATATGCATGGGAGCAGGAATTCTTGGTCAAGAATAGGGCCGTTTTACACAAATTTTATTGTAATTCATAAGTGTTTTAAAATATGGGTGAACTACTTTACATTTACATTTACAACTATTTTACTCTTCCATTAGGTATTAGTGTACTTGTTTCTCTACAACATAAACTGTTCATATGTATTGTTATATTTTCAAATTTGTTAGGTAAGATAGAAATCTCAGGGTTTAATTATCATTACTCTTATTAGAGATTGTGTACAAAATTTTATATGGTCTTAGCAACAAACACATAAGCCATAAAGACACTCCAGTGGCGGCACACATCCCAATGTGAACTGGCAACTCCTTCTGTGAGGGCTGTACCCATAGCCATTGCTACTGAAAATTTAAAAAAGAAAGTTCTTGCAGCCCAAGTCCTTGGATTGTCAGAAACTGATGGAATTTATCAAGTATAAATAAGTCAAATAAGATGCATTCCCATCCACTCTGCTGCTGCATCTTCTTTGCACCTGATTGATTGTTATTCTTCATTCTTGAAGAGGACTGAAATGATATCACTATGTTAGAGTCAACTTACAGTTGGACTGTGACTGATTGGACTGATAGGAACTCAGAATACCCTACCACAGATCAGGCACAAATAGTCTATGTGAACATTTGGGGTGGATTCTCTAAATTTGCACATCTTGGGGTTTTTTGAGCTTCTTCAAGTCTGCTTTGCTCATAGAGCACAGCATTTTCTCTGATGTAGGCATGCCATGCTAGGCAGTTCTATGCCAGGGTCTCCCGTGTCACACGGTCAGTTCCAAGGTTCTTAAGAGAGATCTTGAGAGTATACTTGTATCACTTTTTCTGACTACCATGTGAGCACTTTCCCTGTGTGAGTTCTCCATAAAAAGCTTTTTGGTAGGCCTATGTTTAACATGAACAACATGGCCAGCCCATCAGAGTTGCACTCTCTTTAGTAGAGTTTGAATGTTTGGCAGTTTAGTTTGAGAAAGGACCTCAGTGTATGATGTCTTATCCTGCCAGGAATCTTCCTAAGACAATTCAGATGACGCTGGTGTACTGTCCAGGTTTCACAGGCAAACAACAATGAGGTCTGCACAACAGCTATGTAGACCTCTTCTCTCCCACACTTTTCTTCAGAGTCTCCCAGACACTGAGCTAGCTCTGGCAGTGGGTACATCAACCTCATTTTCAGTGTGTACATCATTTTGTACATCCCTGGAAAGTATACTGCCAAGATAAATGAAGTTATCCACAGTATTCAAAATTTCTCCATTTGCTGCCACCAATGGTTCCAAGTTATGAATGGTGTGGTGCTGGCTGATGTAGAACCTGTATTTTCTTGGTGTTAGTTGTTAGGCCAAAATTAGCACAAGCAGCAGAGAATTGATCCATACTTTGTTGCATCTCAGCTTCAGAGGCTGCATGGAGTGCACAATCATCTGCAAACAAAACATCATGCACCAGCACTCTCTCTACTTGTATCTTTTTCAAGTTGAAGACTTTACCAATAGTGCCATAGACAATTTGATGACATGTTCATCCTCACTGAAAGCATTTGACAACATGGCTGAAGCATCATGCTAAAAAGCATGGGAGCAAGCATACAACCTTGTTTTACTTCATTGGCGATTGGGAAAGCATGAGAGCATTGTCTGTTATAGAGAATGTGAGCAAGCATGCCATCATGAAATTGACATACAATACTGATTAATTTCTCTGGGCAACCAAATTTTGCCATAATTTTTCATAAAGTCCTCTCAATTGACAGTATCAAAGACCTTGGTCAGATCTGTAAAAGTTATGTACAGACCTTTGTTCTGTTCCTGACATTTCTCCTGGAGATGTTGGACAGCAAACAGTGTATCTACCATTCTTGGCCCTTTCTGAAGCCACGCTGGCTCTCAGGTAGATGACTATCTTCCAGGTGAATGATCAGTCTATTAAGAAGGACTCTGCCAAGAATCTTGCCAGCAATGACTAAGAGAGAGAACCCCCTTTGATTGTCACAGGACAGTCTATTTCCTTTACCTCTATAGAGATGGACAAAATGAAGACATCCTTGAACTCCTGGAGGATAACCTTCTCTTGTCTTATAACTCAGAAAATTTCAGTCAGCTTTTGTGTGAGCTTTGGATGCCCCCCCCCCCCCACCTTGTAAATCTCAGCTGGAATAGAATCAGTACCAGGTGCTTTGCCACATGAAAGAAGCTTAATGGCATTCAAAACCACTCCTTCATGTGAAACTTCAGCTAGGGAGGGATTGACTTTAACCAGACTTGAATAGTCAATAGCTTCAGCATTGTTTGATGACAGTCTAATCTGTTGAGAACAATATGAAAGTGTTTAGCCCGTCTCTCCAGGATCGTGTCCTTATTACTAATCAATGTGGCTCCATCAGCACTGTGTATTTGAGATGTACCATAGGTCTTTGGTCCATAAATAGCCTTTAGAGCATCATAAAAGTGCTTTGAATGGTTACTATTAGTGTAAAACTGAATTTCCCCTGCTTTTTCAGTAAGCCAAGAATCCTGCATCTCTCTAAACTTTGCTTGTACTTTTGATGGAATTAAATGCTGCCTTCTTAGAGGTGGATGAATTATCCTGCTGGTATATCCTGTGGAATTCTTGCTTCCAAATTTCCCCATCATTTTCATCAAACCATTTTGGGAAGGTTCTGAACCAGATAAGCAAATGCAGTGCTGTACACCAAATCTCTGAAAGCTGCCCATTCCTTTTCTGTTTTCACTATTGCCAATTGTGTGTTGGTACAACTTTCTCTGCAAGTTAGCAACAAACTGTTCCTCATCAGAGAAGTTCTCTAATCTGTTGACATTAATTCTGGTAGTCATTTTACCTTAGGGCTGCCACTTTTGTTGAATCCAAATATTTAACTTAGGATAAGTCTATGATCAGTCCAGCATTCTGCACCACACGTTGCCTTTGTCACTCTAACATCATGTCTGTCTCTTCTTACAATGACATAGTCTATTAAATGCCAATGTTGACTGCCAACGTGCATCCATGAAATTTTATTGCATTTAGGTAAACGGAAGACAGTGTTGATGATGAGGTCATGAGATGCACAAGTCTTCAACAGTAACAAACCTTTGCTGTTGCTCTTTCCAATTCCATTGCTCTCAAGGATTTCCTGCCATGTCTGATAGTCTGAGCCTACTCTAGCATTAAAGTCACCCAAAATTATTAGCTAGTCCTCTTTCTTGGCATCTTCAACTCCTTGTATGTGCTGTCTCTTCTATTATAATATGAGCTCTTTGAGAACAGAGTATTCTTTGTAATGGTATCCCCAGAGTTTAGCACAATGCTGTACACATAGTAAGTGCTTAGTAAATGCTTATTCATTCATTCATTCATTCATTCATTTGGCCACTTATGTATTATCTTTTGTGACCTCCTCTCACCATCTTTGGTTAAAAATTATCCTTGAGTCTTAGTTGTGAAAGATATTTACATCTATTTTAATTCAATTCTTAGATGAGATTATTTCCTATATTCATGTTAAATTTGCATTTCAAACTTATTGTGGTGTATGTTGTGAGTTGGTATTACTAAAGCTGTTTTTTGCCATATAACTTTCCAGGTTTCCCAGGAGTTTGTCAAGTTAGGGATTCTTTCCCCAGGTACTTTGACTTCTCAGATTATTGAACAAGGCATTACTTTGACCATTTAATTTTTAAAATAATGGCTATTATTTTAACTTACACAAATCATCAACTAACATGAATATTTACAAATAAAAAGGTAGGGAAAAGAAGACTGTATGAAACTATAGATCTAATATATAAAATTTTTTTTTAAGTGTTTCATCAACACTCTCTGTCCGGGCCAGCCGGACTCGGGGATTCCAGGCGCCCCAAAGTATCTACCGTAGCCCCGCAGTTGCGCACGGCCGCCCCAACGGCCCTGCAGGTGCTCTCAGTCACCCTGATGACTCTTCAGAGTAAGACTCTAGATATGGACAGAATAGTCCGACACACCTCAGTGGAGTGGCCAAGCATCTTTATTGTCTTACAAATCTCCTCTTGCTGCTGCCCCCTCAGCCTTATTCGCCTGCCCCTTTTATTCCCTTTCCATCTGCCCTTTTGTTAGGTGTCCCGGCAACAGGGTCCTGATAGGTCCATTGATGGTGCATGCTCAATGCCCCCGTGTTTGATGTGCAGTCATTGAGGCAAAATACACACCTGCATGCCTCTTACCCACCTCAGGTTTTCCTTGTCAACAAGGGCACACTGACCAAGGTCAGACATCTAGGTAGCTCTAAGGGGCCCTTACAACTCTCTTTTCTTTTTTTTTTCATTATTATCCTTAGCTCACACACACACACCCTACCTCCTTGCCATTTAATGAATAGTCAGGCAGAAAAAAATTGTGTGTCTGAAAATATGCTTTCATTCTGTACCTATAGTCCATCAACTCTTCATAGACATACTTAATCATCTTCTCAAATGAAGTAATGATTGATCATTAAATTAATCTAAATCCTTAAATATTTCAAATTTGTTGATCTTTACAAACTTCAGTTTCTAACTGTTCTCCTGATGATTCACTTTATTCTCTATCATTTAATACAAGTATTTCCAGATTTTTCAAACTCCATCCAGTTCATTACTTTTCACAGTACATAGTATTTTATTACATTAATGTACCAATGTGCCAAAATTGTTCCGCAAATCCACTCATATGACTTTTCACTAGATCAAGTAGTTTTTATGATTACTGCTTTTTAGTATGATTTGAGGTGTAGAAGTACTATTTTGCTTTCATTCCTACTTTTAAAAAAGTATTTCCCTTGAAAAAAGAAACTTTTTAGATAATTCCTCCAGATGAATGATAATATTTTACTTAGCTCTATAATGTCTTTGACAGTTTGAATGGTATTGGACTGAATCTATAAATTAATATAGTTATATCTTTTTTATCATATTGGTATGGCCCACTATTGAACAATGACTATTCCTTCAATTATTTATGTTGTTCCTTATGTCTTTAAAGAGTATTTGTAAATTAGTTTAGAGTCTTGAATATGCCTTGAAAAATTTATTCCCAGGTATTTTATCCATTTATAGAACTGTGCTCAATATAGTAGGGAGAAAGACTCTCATTACTTTGCTCATGTATTTATTGAGAAGACGTCCAGGGTTTTCCCCACTGAAGTTGTCTGTATTTTATTTTTAGATACACACTTACATTAGAAATGACCACTCTCTTTCTTTACTGTTTAGGACTTTTACCTTAGGTGAATATTATACTTTGCCAAAGATTTTTTTCTATATCAATATGTAATGTAATTTAGGACATTTTTAATGTTCCTGTAGTTACTCAATATGTTTTTCTAATTTGGAACCATCTTTGAATCCCTATTATTGGACCTGTTTGGTCATGGTAATTTGTGTTTGTCTCTGTATTCTTTTTCCTAGGATATTATTTTAAATTTATGCATAAGTATTATTTAGTGATACCAATTCTTTTCTTTCTTTGCTTTACTCCTCTAGTTTAGCTGTGAAGATCGTATTCATAAAAAGTGTTTGATGCTGTATTTTCTGTATAAATTTACATCTTGTAAGTATTCATTGCTCCCTAAATATTTGATAAAATTTTCCACAATCTTTCTAGATCAAGGATTTTGTTTCTTAATTCCTTTTGAGATATTTAATTTTACTTTTGGAATTTTGGTTGTTTAAGATTTCTTTTTCATTTTATTTTAATTTGAGTGTTTATATTTTGTAGATAATTTTTTTACTCTAAATTCCTTTTTTCTATTAATTTTTGTTTATTTTTAGTTTATATCATTCATTTCCATGAGATTTTGAGTTACAGATTTTCTCCCCATCTTTCCCCTAACTACCCCTCCAAAACAGCGATCTCACTATATATCCCCTCCCCCAGTCTGCTCTCTTCTATGTCCTACCCCATCACCCCTCTGACTTCCCAGTAGGGCAAGATGGATCTCCCTACCCCAGTGCCTGTATATCTTTTCCCCAGTTGCATGTAAATTATATATATATATATATTTAAAATTTGATTTTAGAACTTTAAATTCTAGATTCTTTCCCTTCCTCTGTCATCACCCATCCCCACTGGAAAGACAAACAATTCAATACAGGCCGTTAAGCAGAACATCTCCACAATGGACATATTGTGAAAGACTGGCTAAATTTCCCTCCTTCCTATCCCACCCCCCACTTGTTCTGTTCTCTACTTTTTCCCTGTCCCTTTACAGCAGCGTGTGCTTCTAACAAACAACCTTCCCCCCCCAGCCTGCCTTCCCCTCCATCATCCCGCCTCTCATCCCCTTCCCCGCTACTCTCCTGTAGGGCAAGATGCATAATTTAGAGTATATGTCATTCCTTCCCTAAGCCAAATTCAACGAGAGTAATGTTCATCCATTCCCTTTTGCTTTCCTGTTCTTCCCCGCCATTGTAACAGTTACCCCTTGTCTCTTCTATATGAGATGATTAACCCCATTCTGTCTCTCCCTCTCTCCTCTCATTCTATTCCTCTCCCACCTCTCAATTTCACCTTTTAAAATATCATCCCTTCCTATTCAATTGATCCTGTGCCCTCTGTCTATGTACACATATATACACACACTCACATATATATTCATATGCATATATATACCCTACTATATAGACATATGTGTATATATACATTTATATACATTTATATTCTCTTCCCCTGTCCTCATACTGAGAAAAGTTTTCATAGGTTACAATTCTCATTTTTCCATGTTGGCACATAAATAGTTCAACTTTGATAAGTTCCTTATGAATTCTTTTCCGTGTTAACCTTCTCATGCTTCTTTTATTCGAATGACAGATTTTCTATTCAGTTCTGGTTTTTTCCTCAAGAATGCTTGAAAGTCCTCTACCTCATCGAATGACCATATTTTCACCTAGAACATTATTCTCAGTTTTTCTGGGTAGGTGATTCTTGGTTTTAATCCTAGCTCCCTTGATCTCCGGAATATGATATTCCAGGCCCTTTGATCCTTTAATGTAGAAGCTGCTAGATCCTGGGTTATCCTGATTGTGGTTCCACAGTATTCAAATTGTTTCTTCTTGGAGGCTTGTAATATTTTCTCCTTGATCTAGGAACTCCAGAACCTGGCTATAACATTCCTGTGAGTTTCCTTTTGGGGATTTTTTTCAAGAGGTGATCAGTGAATTCTTTCAAGTTCTCTTTTGTCCCCTGGTTTTGAAATATCAGGGCAGTTTTCCTTGAGAATTTCTTGAAAGATGATTTCTAGGTTCTTTTTTTGATCATGGCTTTCAGGTAGTTCAGTAATTTTTAAATTGTCTCTCCTGGTCTATTTTCCAGGTCAGTGGTTTTTCCAGTGAGATATTTCACATTGCCTTCTATTTTTCCATTCGTTTGGATCTGTTCAGTAGTTTCTTGATTTCTCATAAAATCATTTGCTTCCATTTGCTCCACTCTAAATCTGAAGACATTATTCTCTTCAGCAGGCTTTTGAGACTCTTTTTCCATCTGGCAAATTCATCTTCTTAAGGCATTCTTCTCCTCATTGGCTTTTTGGGCCTCTTTTGCCATTTGAATGAATCTATTTTTGAAGGTGTTATTTTCTTGAGTCAGGTTGTTGACTCTCTTATCATGATTTTCTTGCATCATTCTCATTTCTCTCCCCAATTTTTCCTCCACTTCTCTTATTTGGTTTTCAAAATCCTTCTTAAGCTCCTCTATGGCCTGTGTCTAGTTTACATTTTTCTCGGAAGCTTTTGGTGTGGGAGTTCTGACTGTGTTGTCTTCCTCCCATTCCATGCTTTGATCCTTTTTGTCCCCAAAAAAGGAATCTCAAGTTGGATGGTTGTGATCACTTTTCTTGCTTTGCCTGCTCATGTTGCCAGTCAATTACATGACTTTTGGACTCAGTAGAACTCTGCTTTCAGAGGGGAGAGCTTTGTCCTAAATCGCTGGGGTTTTCGTGGCTGCCAGGGCTATTAATGGGCCGCCATCTCAGCAGCTCCTACCAGCTTTGGCTCACTGGTCATGCACCTCAGGATTACCACCCAAGACCATGCTCCTGATCCAGGCAAGTTAAGGCAAGAGCACTTAGCCTCTGAATGATCACTTGGCACCCCTGTAATCTGCAGGCTGCGAGCTCTGAAGCAGCCCCATAGAGGCGGCTGCAGGGATACCACTTCAGTTGCTTTCTAGTTCTGGGAATAGATGGCCAGACCCACTTCTTTCCCCCAAATTTAGCCGAGTTCCATTGACCTTTCACTTTGTCCTTGATTCTTATGGGTTGTTAATTCTGGAAACTGCCACAGCTGCCATTGATCCTCTCTCCTGAAAGCTCCAGTAGCGGCTTGTCCTGGCCGCCCTGCGGCTACAGCCTCAGGTTCATGTGGGGCTTGTCTTGGCTCCCAGTGTGCTGCGATGGACCCTTCCCAGCCGCCTGCTGGGCTGCCTTCAATATGAGCCTTATTTCTCTGTCATTTTATGAGTTCTGGAGCTCTAAAATTTGTTTAGAGTCATATTTTATTGGAATTTGAGGTGGTTATGGGGGGAGCTTCGAGAGTTCTCCTGCTTCTATGCTGCCATCTTCTTTACTCTAAATTCTTAAGTTCTTGTTTTTTATAATTTTATAAAATGAATTCTGAGTTTTCATTCTTTTCTATTTTTCATAACTTCCTCTTTTGTAATAAATATGAACTCTTGAGTTTTTAAGGTTATCCAATATTTTAAGTACTCATTTTCATGATTTTTTAAAAAACTCTGATGTTTGTATCTTTTGATCTTGTGGATTCATCTTTGGTTATTCTATATCCCAGATGTAGTTTCTTTTTCTGAAGTTTTTGGTTTGAGAAAAAGAACTATTCCTTCCCTTTCCCAGTTATGTGATCCTTATGCTTGACTAGTAATGCCCTTCATCTTGTGTCTACCCTTTCCACATTTATTTCACAATAGTGACCTCTGCATTCTGAATTTAATGGTTGAAGTTGAGAGAAAATAACTTCCACTATTTTTTCTATCATATCTTCTATGAATATTTACATTTAAATGTTTTAATTTCAAAACATAATATATCAGGAGAGCTTTTTTAGTTACTTCCTTTAGATCCCCCTCAGAATTCTGTTTTCTCATGTGTGTTCACAGTATGTACTCTTTTATTATTCAGCCTTTTTTTGTTTTGTATTATTCAAAATCTTTCTACATTACTTTATATTCTCATGCTTGACAGTCTTAATTGCATTGTATTCCACTGCATTGTTATACTCCCAGTTTTTAAAATTGTTACCCTTTTGCTGAACATTTTGGTTTCTCCCAGTTTTTTTATACATACAAATAATGAAAATTATGAATTTTTATTCATAGTTTTATGTATGGTTTGATTGTTTATTTTTTCATAGCGTTTTCAGGACATGTTTCTCGTCCTTCAGTTTTGGACTAAAAGAGTATCACTATTTTTTAACTTTTACTGCATATTGACAGACTGGTTTCCAAATAGATCCTAATAAGTTTGCATTTCCTTGATCAGTGCATAAATGTACATATTTCTTCATGACCTAGTAAGTATTCCTTGCTTAAAGTTTTCTTTATTTACATATGTGTTTGAAATGGTAACTTTTTTTCAATTACATTGCTTTGTTATTTGTTTGATAGAATATTTTTAATAAAATAATGAAGATGTGTTTTTCATCTTCAGAAAAATTTTCTGTTTCTATTCCTTGATCAAATTCAACTATTTTATACTAAAAATTCCTTTTGTAAATTTTCAATTCTATGTACATGTAGCATGTCAAGTTTTTATGAGTAATAATTGCCTTAAACATTTCAGATCTGTTGTTTTTCTTTACTGTAATTTTTGTCTTGCAAAATTTTATTTTTGTGTGAGAGTCAGTTATCTTTGCACAGTCAGACCATTGACTAGTCAAGAGCTAGAATCATCAGAATTTCATAATTAACAAGAAGAAAGCTAGAAATGAAACAAGATATGGTCTAAAATTAAGAATACTTAACTTTGAATTATTTAAACCAGTTATTGAAAATTATAAATGATAAATGGACAATACCAGTAATATCGACAACTATATTTTTACCCTGAAGTTACAGCAGTGTAAATTGATTACTCTACAAAAAGATCAAAGAGCCCAAGAAGAACCTTCATCAGGAAAATGTCTTACTTGCCAGATCAAAAGAAATGTATGTGAAAGTCAACACAGAGTTAGAGGATTCACTCATTTATAAAATCTTTCAAAGAAAGATGATAGACAGCTTTAAGCAGTATCATCTTATGGGGGGATAAAAGCAGTGGAGTCTAAAGAAAGCTTGTTTAAACATCCAGCTAAGCATAGTAATCCCAAAAGCAAAGGAAGAAAATGGGAGGAGGACAACAGACAAGAAAAATGGAAAAGATTTGGCAAAATTATTACGACTGTTTAAGGATAGTGGCACCATCAGACTTGGATGCTAACATCAGAATCCCTGAAATGCTTACAGAGGAAGTAAAAATGATGCTTAAAAAGAACAAATATCAAGAAAAGAACCAGATTAGATCAAGTATATATGTGTATATATAAGTATGCATATTCTTCTACATATATATATATATATATATGTATATGCACATATTTTTATATATTCTCCCATTTCCATATATATGTATTGTAGTATGAGATCCATGTTGGAGACACTACAATGATGTGGGAAAAATCTTGGACTTTATTGATTCCAAAAAATAGATGACCAAGGAATAGCAGTGGAGATGTGTGAACCTATTTCGCTTTATATACATTTATATATTCTTAAGAAGTTGATGTGCGTGAGAAATGGGGGTATCTATGAAGTGTAGGACTTCACATACAACATGCAGCAGTGTAACACATGTTGCCATTACATACATTATTAGTTGATTTCCAAAAATTAAAAATTAAAAAAAAAAAGAATTATACTTAGTGAAACAAATGATTAAGGGACTCTTTTATGTCAGGTGTCTCCCTATGTCAGTATGTCATTGGTAAAATGATATATCATTATGTCATTCAATACTTTGAATTACTTTCTAGTTAGGACTTTATTTTAGTAGAATAGATCATAATTGTTCTTTTTTTCTCCAAAATTTTATTTTAGACTCAAATGCCAAAACACAAATACAGAATAGAGAAAAGAAACAAAAACATATCATAAATTTAAATATTGGAACTTAAATATAAAGTTAGGGGAAAAACAGTATGTCATGTGCTTAACATAACATAAGAGAGGATTCAAAACATGTAACAATAAATTTTCATTTCAAGAACACCTATGTGAGCTGGAGAGAGCAGTATCATGAAAACCTAAAGAAAAACGAGAGTAGAAGATGGCAGCATAGAAGCAGAAAATTCCAGGAGCTCTCCCAACAACCACCTCAAATACCTATAAAATATGACTCTAAACAAATTTTAGAGCTACAGAACCCATAAAGTGACAGAAGCTCCCGCTGAAGGCAGCCTGGCAGGCCTACAGGAAGGCTCCATTGCAGTGTGCTGGGAGCAGAGTTCAGTCCACATGAGCCAGGCGGTTTTGGCCTCAGGGCAGCCCTGACCAGCAGCAGCCAGAGCATACTTCAGGACAGTGAAGCACCAGCAGCTGTGGCAGTTTCCAGACTCCTCAACCCATAAACGCCAAAAAGCAAGTAAAAGGTCAATCAAGAACTCTGTTGGAAATAAAGGGCACAGTCTGGTCCCCGTACACTGGGGTGAGAGGTGGAAGAGATGCTGTGGCTGCAGCTGCTTCCCCATGAGGCTGCTTCTAGGGCTCCTGGCCTGCAGATTGTAGGATGGGCCATGTGAACATTCAGAGGGTAATTGCTCTTACTTTAACCTGCTTGGATCTGGATTGCTATCTTGGGTGAAGGTCCTGGGCTGTGTGGTGAGTGGGCCAGAACTTTTGGGGACTGCAGAGAGGCATCCCCCCTAATAGCTCCAGCAGCTACAAAAACCCCAGCAATTTGAGACAAAGCTCTTCTCCCTAGAAACAGAGTTCTACTGTAGCAAAGAGCTTGAAAGTCAAGTAATTGACTGGCAACATGAGCAAGCAAAGGAAGCAAAGCAAGCACAATAATCAAACCTCATATTCCTTTTGGGTGTGACAAAAAGGATCAAAGCATGGAACAAGAGGAAGACAACAAAGTCAAAACTCCCGCTTCAGTAGCTTCCAAGAAAAATATGAACTGGTTTACATGCTATAGAGGAGCTCAAGAAGGATTTTGAAAATCAAGTAAGAGAAGTGGAGGAAAAATTGGGAAGAGAAATGAGAATGATGCAAGAAAATCATGAAAAGTGAGTCAACAACCTGACTGAAGAAAATAACACCTTAAAAAATAGACTAACTCAAATGGCAACACAGGCCCAAAAAGCCAATGAGGAGAAGAATGCCTTAAGAAGACGAATTTGCCAGATGGAAAAAGAATCACAAAAGCCTGCTGAAGAGAATAATTCCTTCAGATTTAGAGTGGAGCAAATGGAAGTGAATGACTTTATGAGAAATCAAGATACTATTGAACACATCCAAATGGAAAAATAGAAGGCAATGTGAAATATCTCACTGCAAAAACCACTGACCTGGAAAATAGATCCAGGAGAGATCATTTAAAAATTATTGGCCTTCCAGAAAGCCATGATCAAAAAAAGAACCTAGAAAGCATCCTTCAAGAAATTCTCAAGGAAAATTGCCCTAATATTTTAGAACCAGAGGGCAAAATAGAAATTGAAAGAATTCACCAATTACCTCTTGAAAAAGATCCCAAAAAGAAAACTCCCAGGAATATCATAGCCAAATTCCAGAGTTCCCAGGTCAAGGAGGAAATATTACAAGCAGCCAGAAAGGAGCAATTTTCCTATTGTGGAAACACAATCTGGATAACAGAAGATCTAGCAGCTTCTACATTAAGGGATCAAAGGGCTTGGAGTGTGATATTCTGGATGTCAAAGGAGCTAGGATTAAAACCAAGAATCACCTACCCAGCAAAACTGAGTATAATGTTTCAGGGGGAAATATGGTCATTCAGTGGAATAGAGGACTTTCAAGCATTCTTGATGAAAAAACCAGAGTTGAATAGAAAATTTGACATTCAACTACAAGAAGCAAGAGAAGCATGAGAAAGTAAACAGGAAAAATAAATCATAAGGAATTTATTGAAGTTGAACTATTTATATTCCTCCATGGAAAATTGAAAATTGCAAGTCATGAGATTTTTCTCAGTATGAGGATAGTCGAAGGGAATATGTTGTGTGTGTGTGTATGTCTATGTGAATATATATATACACACACATACATATATATGTTTATATAGGAGGGTATATGTGCATATGAATACATGTGTGAGTGTGTGTACATATGTGTACATGTATATACAGACAGAGGGCACAGGATCAGTTGAATATGAAGGGATGATATCTAAAAAATAAAATTAAGAAGTCAGAGAGGAATATAATGAGAAGACATACAGAGAGTCAGAATAGGGTAAATTATCTCATATAAAAGAGGCGAGAGAAAACTTGCAATTGAGGGGAAGAACAGGAAGGCAAAAGGGAATGGGTCAACCTCATTCTCATTGAATTTGGCTTAAGAAGGGAATAACATACATACTAAATTGGGTATCATAACCTACAGGAAAGTAGAAGGGAAGGGGATGAGAGGGGGGATGATAGAAGGGAGGGCTGATTCGGTGGGGCGGGGGGGAGGGGGTGGCAGTGTAGTTAGAAGTGCACACTTTTGAAAAGGGACAGGGTCTAAGTAGAAAATAGAATAAGTGGGGGGCAGGATAGGATGGAGGGCAATATAGTCAGTCTTTCACAACATATCTACTATGGAAATGTTTTGTGTAACTACACATGTATAACCAACCTATATTGAATTGCTTATCTTCCCAGTAGGAGTGGGTAATGAGGGAAGAAGGAAAAGAATCTGGAAATCAAAGTTTTAAAATCAAATGTTAAAAAAATTATTATTATTATTATTTTTACATGCAACTTGGAAATAAGATATACAGGTACTGGGGTATGGAGATCCATCTTGCCCTTTCGGAAGGTCAGAGTCCAAGGGGGATGTGGGTGGATAGAGAAAAGAGCAGATTGCAGGAGAGAGTATTCAGTAGGATCACCGTTTTCCAGTAGTGGGTACAGGAAAGATGGGGAGAAATTTTGTAACTCAAAACCTTGTGGAGATGAATGTTAAAAACTAAAAATAAAAAAAAAGAATGAAGAAAACCTATATGATAAACAATACTTGTGTTGAGAATTGTCCATCTTCTCTTTGCTTCCTTGTGAGTTTTCTTTTGTTCTCTGCTCTGCATTTTTTTGTTTTGTTCTTTTTTCCCCTCCCCCTAATCCTCCCAGAAGACCACAATAAAATTTAGATATGCTTCTTTATAGTTATAAATATATGCACACCCTCCCCCACCCCCCAGAAGGCTACAATAAAATTTAGATATGCTTCTCCATAGATATAGATATATACATATACATACATATACAGACATATACTTTCCCAAAACTAATCTACTACTGATATTTGTTTTTAATGTATGTACATACCTCTTGTTTCCTATCCCTCCTGCCTCCTCTGCCCACTACTTTGCCCTCCTACTGCTTGCCTACTTTCCTCCAAGGAACTCTCCTCTCTCCTCCAATTTCAAGAAATCTAAACACTCTTCTATACCCCTATTTACCTATTCTCTCACCCTCCCTTGTCCTCCCCCCCTCCCTATTCCCCTACTGTTTTATTTCTTCTGAATTTAGAAGTCTTTTATACTCTTTTAAATATATATGTATTGTTTCCTCTTAAACCCATTCCCAATTAGAGTAGGTTACCAGAACTACCAGTCCTCTTCCCCCATCTAATTCCTGTATATTAATTCTTCCTCTTGCACCACATTTATATAAAGTAGTTACTTTTTCTTAGCTCTTCCTAAATGGTTTTACTTTTTAAATTCATATAATACTCAGTTTTACCCCAATCTTTCTGATGAACTACCCAATTATTAGTAAGAATCTTAGTCGTACATTTTACTTATACAAAAAGTAAACCATCTGTCCTTATGGAACCCTTATAATCAGTCTTTATTATGTACCTTATATTTCTGTTAGTTCTTGTATGTTGAATCATCTATTAAGTTCAGGATTTTTTATCAAAGTCCTGAAAGTCTGAGAATTTGTCAGATGTCCATTTTTTAAATTCAAGATAATACTTTCCAGTTAGTTAGGATTTTATTTTAGTAGGATAGATCATAATTATTCTAAATACAAGTCCTGTATTTTTCTAAGTAAGATTCTTTGGTAAATATAAATGTGACATCAGTAATAATTTTAACTGAAGGCTTAAGTAGAGTTTTAATGAACCTCCAATAATGAACATCAGGTGAGATATAAAACGTGGGAATAACGTGTGTTTCCCATAGTGTTCACCACTGTGCTATAGAATATCACATAGAGAATCCAGAAGACATTCCATGTGGATACTGCAGTGTTCCAGAACCTTCTATTTACTGATTACATGACATTGATTGAATCCACTCCCAAGACATTTGAGACCCTCCTGGAAGAGATTTGTGATTACTCGAGGGAGCCGTTCCAAATAACAAAGTTTTTTTTTTGTTTTTTTGTCTTTTTTTAAGAAAGAAATAAAAAGAAGAAGTGAAACATTCATCAAAACCAATCAATACATCCAAAACATCTGGACTTATATGCAGTGTTCCACATTCCTGGACTCATACCCCCAAAAGGAATCGGGAAGTCTTCTTATATCTCTTCTTAGAGTCTAAATTTGTTCTGTATACATTTGCAGCAGTCATCTTGAAATATTTATGGTGGTTCTTTTTTATTTACATTGATACTTTCATTGTATATATCATTTACCTGTCTCTGACTGTTTCACGTTGCCTCAATTATAAGTCTTTCCATGCCTCTCTGTGATCTTCCTATTACTTGTTAGAACTAAAATACTTGTTTGTGTAGTCTTCTAGAACAAATCATAATATAACAAAAATTATAATCGATTCAAGAGAGCACAAGAAAATTACATAGCAGCCAAACAGGAAAAAAATATGTATCCAATTGAAGTGTTTAGTATCAGCAACATATAGACAATTGATAGAAGTAATATAAGCTCCAGAGCCCCTCTCCAATGTACAAGTGGTCAAATGACATGAACAAATGTTTCTCAAAAGGATGGCAAAGTGTTAACAAAAGTATTAACAACAATGTAAATTAATGCTCCACATCACTTTGGAGAAATTCAGACCAAAACAACTGTGAAGTTTCACCTCATACTCACCAAATTGTCAAAGATAACAAAAGGTAGAAATAGTGTAGGAGAAGTTGTAGATAGGCCGGTGCATTATTGGTGTAACTAAGGGTGAATGCAACCATTCTGAAGCAAATCAACTTTTTCTTTAAGCCTATCGCTTCATATTTTGTCCTATTTGTTTTTTCCATGTTTTGTGTTGTTTTTCAGTCATATCTATTTCTTCATAACCCCATGGATCATAACATACTAAGCCCTCTCTCTCAAAGTTTTTCCAGCTTCATATTCATTGTTTCCATGGCACTATCTTTTCCTCTGCCTTCCCATTTTTCTTTTGCTTCCAGTATTTCCCAGCATCAGGGTCTTTTCCAGTGTGTCCCATCTTCTCATTATATGGCCAAAATATTTAAGCTTCAGCTTTAGTATTGGACCTTCCGATGAATAGCTTGAAATAATTTCTGTAAGTATTGACTGATTTGATCTCTTTGCTGTCGAAAGGACTCTCAAAAATCTTCTCCATCACCACAATTCAAAAGCATCAATTCTGCAGTGTCAGCTTTCCTTGTAGTCCAACTCTCACACCCATTCATTGCTACTGGAAAAACCATAGCTTTGACTGTACAGAACTTTTTTTGGCAAGGTGATGTCTCTGCATTTTAGTATCTTTTCATAGCTTTCCTTCCACACGGAACAAGCATCTTTTAGTTTCATAACTGCAGTTGCCATCTGCAGTGATCTTTGAGCCCAAGAATATAAAATCTTGACACTGCTTCCATTTCTTCTTCCCTCTATTTGCCAGGAAATAATGGGACCAGTTGCCAAGATCTTAGTTGTGTGTGTGTGTGTGTGTGTGTGTATGTGTGTATTTATATATACGTATACATATGTGTATGTGTGTATATGTATAAACATAAAGAGGGGGAGGGGGATACATGAATTGAAGCATGCTCTCTCTCTTTAGATAGATAGATAGATATAGATATATACATATATATAAATATAGATATATATAAAGAAAGAGAGTGCACTTCAAGCCAACTTTTATACCTTCCTCTTTCACCCTTATCAGGCGGTTCTTAATTCCTTTTCACTTTGTTCCATGAGAGTGGTATCTGCATATCTGAAAAGGCATCCTTAATTACAGCTTTTGTTTCATCCACCCTGATATTTCATGTGATGTACTCTGCTTATAAGTTAAATACATACAGTGACAATATACAGCCTTATCATACTCCTTTTCCAACCTTAAACTCAATCAGTTGTTCCATGTTTGATTCTAACTGTTGCTTCTTGGCCCACATACAGGTTCTTCAGAAGACAAGCAAGATGATCTGGCACTCCTATCCCTTTGAGGACTTGTCACATTTTGTGAGGATTCACTCAGTCAAAGGCTTTACTATAGGCAGTGAACCAGAAGTATGTGTTTTTTTCTGGAACTCCCTTGCTTTTTCTATAATCCAGCAAATGTTGGCCATTCGGTTTCTAGTTCCTCTGCCTATTCAAAAATCAGCCTACATTTTTGGTCATTCTCAGCTTAACTCACATACTCCTTGCAGAAACTTAAGCATAACTGGTGGTATGTCAGATGAGCACAATTATTTGAATATTAATTGGCATTGCTTTTCTTTAGGATTGAGACATGAAGCAATTTTTCCCAATCCAGTAGTCACCATTGAGTTTTCCAAATTTGCTGGCATATTGAGTGCAGCACTTTAACAGCATCGTCTTTTAGAATTTTAAATAGCTCATCTGAAATTCCATCACTTGACTAGTCTTTGCTAAAACAAAACTAATGGAGTTTTGTCAAGATAATTTGCTGGTCATAGCAAAAACTCTTTTTCAACAACCCAATAGGCAATTCTACAAATGGACATTACTGGATGGTGAAACAGAAATTAGACTGATTATATAATTTGCAGCTAAACGTGGAAAAGCTCCATACAGTCATTTAAAGCAAGATCTTCAGCTTACTGTGGATCAAATCATGAGCCTTTTATTGTATCTCTCATGCTTATGAAGTAGAGATGGTGAATAGATTTAAGGTATTAGATCTGGTAGATGAACTGCCTAAAGAACTATGGACAGACGTTCACAATATTGTACAGGAGGCACTAACAAAAATATCCCAAAGAAAAAGAAAAGCAAGAAAACAAAATGGCTGTCTGATGAGGCTTTAAAAATCACTAAGGAAAGAAAGAAAGTAAAAGGTAAATGGGAAAGGGAAATATATACCCCTGTGAAAGCAGAATTTAAGAGAGTAGCAGGCAGAGATAAGGTTTTCTTAAATGAGCAATACCCTAAAAAAGAATAGGAAAGACGAGATCTCTTCAAGAAAATTAGAGATATTGGGGAAACATTTTATGCAAAAATGGGCACGATAAAAGACAAAAATGGTAGAGACAAGAAGCAGAAAAGATTAAGAAGTGGCAAGAATATACAAAATAACGATACAAGAAAGTTCTTAACATCACTGATAATAAAGATAGTATGGTTACTGATCTAGAATCAGACATCCTGGAGGATGAAATCAAGTGGTCCTCAGGAAGCACTACTTACAATAAGACATTAATAAGCAGCTACAATATGCCAAGTGCTATGCTAAGTCCTGAGGCTACAAATAAGAAAAATAAAGTATGTGCCCTCAAGGAGCTTACAGTCTAATAGGGGAAAACAACACTTAAACAGGGAGCTGTAAAGTGAGGAGAAGGGGGTTGGACAGTAAAAGAAGATAACCCAGTATGGGGGCATGATGATCCAAAGAGTGCAGCTGGTAGATATTCCAGTCTTGATTTCCTAAGACTTCTTAAATTTAGCATATCCAAAACAAAATTCATTATCTTTCCCCCTCAGGTCCCGCTCTCTTCCTAACTTCCTTCTTAACTGTTGAGACCACCACCAATCTTCCCAGTTAACCCCCTGCTCACAACCTCACTGTCATTCTTGATTGCTCACTATCTCACTCCGCATATCCAGATATTCATATCTGTCTCCAATCTCATTATTTCTAGCTTTTTTCTTAAAGTTATCTAATTTTAACATTCTTTTATTTTTAAATTTTGAGTTCCAAATTTTCTCCTATACCCACTGAGAAGGCAAACAATATGATATCAATTATACATGTAAAATCATGCGAAACATATTTCTATATTAGCTATGTTGCAAAAAAAGACAAAAAGAATAAAGTAGGAAAATTATACTTCATTTTGAATTTAGAATTTATATTTTTTTTTGTCATGAGTCCTTTGGAATTGTCTTGGATCATTGTATTGATCAGAGTAGCCAAGTCTTTGACTGTTGATCATACAACATTGCTGTTTCTGTGCACAATGATCTCTTGCTTTTGCTCACTTCATTTTGAATCAGTTCATATAGGTCTTGCCATGTGGTGTTTTTTTTTCCCTAAAAGCATCCTGTTCATAATTTCTTAGAGCACAATAGTAATCCATTACAATCATATATCCCAACTTGTTCAACCCATCCTTAATTGATAAGGATGCTTCCCTCAATGACCAAATCTTTGTCACCAAAAAAAGCTACAATAAATATTTCATACATGTACATATGTGTGTGTATATGTGTATCCTTTTCTGTTTTCTTCTATCTCTTTGGGATACAGACCTAGTGTTGGAATTGCTGGGTCAGAGCGTATGCATGGTTTATAGCCTTTGGCATAATTGCAAATTGTGTTCCAGAATGACTGGACCAATTCGCAACACCACCGACAATTTATTAAGGTACCTATTTTTCCTCATCCCATTCAGCATTTTTCATTTCTGATAGCTCAGAGTTGTTTTAATTTACATTTCTCTAATTAATAGAAATTTAAAGCATTTTTTCATATGACTTTAGATAGCTTTGATTTCTTCTGAAAACTCCTTGTTGATATCCTATGACCATTTATTAATTGGGGAATGTCTCTTATTTTTATAAATTTGGCTCATGTATATTTGAAAAGTGAGGCCTTTATCATATAAACTTGCTGTAAATTTTTTTAAATTTTACTTGATTGTTTATTGGTACCTTCTAGCAAAATGTAGTTTCCCCCATCTCTTTTCACTTTTGATGGTCTGAAATCATGATTTCTACCCCTGCCTTTTTTACTTCAAATGAAGCATATTAGATTCTGTGCCAGCGCTTTATTTTAACCTTGTGTATGCTTTTTTGTTTCAAATGTGTCTCTGGTAAACAACATAGTGTTGAATTCTGGTTTCTAATTCATTTTGCTCTCTACTTCCATTTTATGGGTGAGCTCATCCCAATCACATTCACAGTTATGATTACTATCTGTATATTTCCCTCCATCCTATTTTCTTCTATCATCTGTCTCTCTCTTTTTATCCTGTCCCTCCTCAAAAGTCTACTTCTAACTGTTCCCTCCCTTAATCTGTTTTCCTTTTATTATCCCTGCCACCTTTCTTTTATCCTCTTTCCCTCCCATTTCCATTTTGGGTAAAATAGATTTTTGTGATTGAGAGAGTGTATGTGTATATGTATATATTCTTCCCTCTTTGAACCAGTTCCTATGAGTGAGGTTTAAGCTTTGCACACCACCCTACTTCATTTCCCCCTACACTATATAAAAGCATTGCCTTCCACACCTAATTTATGTGAGAAAATTTATCCCGTTCTACCTGTCACTTCCTTTTCCCAATACATCCCTCTCTCTTTTACTTCCTTCCATTTTTTTGAGGTCATCTCATTATGTTCAGTTTACACCAATGCCCTATGTCTATGTAGACTCCATCTAACTATCCTAATAGCAATACAGTTCTTAGGAGTTACAAGTATCATCTTCCCCTATAACAGTGGTTCTCAACCTTCCTAATGCCGCGACTCTGTAATACTCGTATGTGGGCATATCTGCATGTGGGTGGACCCGCCTGGAGACAGATAGAGGAGCAATGTCTCAGTTCCTAAGACCATCGGAAATATATGTTTTCCGGTGGTCTTAGGCGACGCCTGTGAAAGGGTCTTTCGACCCCCAAAGAAGTCACAACCCACAGGTTGAAAACCACTGCCCTATAGGAATGTAAGCAACATAACTTTATTAGGTCCCTTATGGTTACTTTTTCGTGTTTCCCTTTTTATGCTTTTTTTCAATCTTGTGTTTGAATGTCAGATTTTCTAATCAGCTCTCCTGTTTTCATCAGGAATACTTGAAAGTCCTGTATTCCATTAAATGTCCATATTTCTGCCTGCAGATTTATTTAGTTTTTCTAGGTAGATGATTATTCTTAGTTGTAATCATAGCTCTTTTGCCTTCAGGAATATCATAATCCAAGTCCTCCACTTCTTTAATGTGTAAGCCGCTCAATCTTATGTGACCCTGACTGTGGCTCCACAGTAGTTGAATTGTGTATTTTTGGATACTTGCAATATTTTCTTCTTGACCTAGAAGCTCTGAAATCTGGATATAACATTCGCGGGAGTTTTCATTTTGAAATCTCTTTCAGGAGGTGATCAGTGGATTCTTTAAATCTCTATTTTATCCTCAGGATCTAAGTTATCAGGGCAGTTTTTCTTTATAATTTCTAGAAATATGATGTATTGGCTCCTTTTTAAAAAAAATTAGCTTTCCTTGATCTATTTTCCTGGTCAGTTTTTTTTTTGTTTTGGTTTTTTTGGATGAGATATTTCCCATTCTATTCTATTTTTTTTTTCATTTGTTTAACTTTGTTACATTATTTCTTGGTGTCTTGTGGAGTTATTACATCCCACTTGTCCACTTCCGAGTTTTAAGGAATTGGGCTTTTTGGTGAGCTTTTTTACCTTCTCTCTTCCTCTCTCCCTTCACCCCCCTCCCCCCATTTTGGCCAATTCTATTTTTTAAGGAGTTCTTTCCTCCAGTGAATTTTTGTGCGTCTTTTACCATTAGGTCAATTCTGTTTTTTAAAGTGTTATTTTCATCAGTATTTTTTCATGCCTCTTTTACCAAACAATTTTCTTAAGTCACTCATTTTTTTCCCCAAGTTTTTCACTGCCACCCTTATCTCTTTCTTTAACTCTTGCATAAATTTTTGTTGGGCTTAGACCCAATTAGCATTTTTCTCTGAGGCTTTGGTTTTTATATTGTTTTCTTCCGAGTTTATGTCTTGGTTTTTTCTACCACTGTAGTAGCTTTTTATGGCCAAGTTTTGTTGTTGTTGTTCTAGGGGTCTGCAAGTTTTTGGTGCTTCCAGGGTGGTATGATCCAAGGAGAGGTGTCATACCTACTCTCCTTGTGCTCTGGTTTTTATCCAGGAAATGCCTCTGCTTCCCAGCAGCCACAAGCACTAGTACTTCTCGTAGTCCTAGAACTGTGACCAGGTTTCCTACTTTCCTGCAGCCACAGGTGGTAGTGTTCCTCTTGGCTTTAGAACTGAGAATGGGTCTCCTGCTCCCTTGTGACTAACTACAGGTATTCTTCTCTACCCAGTAATTGCCAACTGCTTATGGTAGCACAGTTGCCAGTCAGTGCCAGCTGTACTCAGTGCCAGCATAGGGTCCCCTGTAATCTCTTTCAGACCAATTATCTAACCTCCTTACCATCTCTTGTGTGAGAGTTCCTGAAACTGCTATTACCATTGTCCCAGCTATCTCTAAGGCCCCATGTGTACTACTGCAGTGCTCCAGACCATCTCGAACCCAGGCGTCACAGACCTTTCTTGCCAACCTTCTAAATTTTCTTAGGCTGGAAAAATTTCTTTCTCTGACCTTTTGTTGACTGTGCAACTCCAAAATTTAATTTGAGGAATTACTTTAAAGTTGTTTGGAAGGAAATGTTGAGAGAGTTCAATAGGTTTGCTTATACTCTGCCATCATATTTCTTTCATCAAAACATCTTTTTTATACATCCCTTTCTTTCCATTTACATAGCTGCCAGGCTACTATAGGCACTTATCATCTCACACCTGGATTACTGAATGGCCTTTAGATTGTCCTCCCTGCTTCAAGTTTCTGCCCACTCTATAACATCCTGCAGTCAGTACCAAATTGATTTTTCTTAAGTGTAGGTCTGATTATATCAACAACCCTACTCAAACTATAGTGGCTCTCTGTATTATGAAATTCAAAATCAGATTTGCTTTTAGAGCCTTTTACAACCTAGCCTTTTCCTCTCTTTCAAGTCTTACATTTTCGTCCTCTCATGTGCTCTACAGTACAGCAACACAAGCATTCTTACTGCTCTTGGCACATGACATGCAGTCTCCCAGTCCCATACCTTTTTATTGACTTCCCCTCATGCTTGGAATGTTCTCCTTCCTCTGGTCCACCCTTTGGTTTCCTTGGCTTCCTTCTAGACTCAGTTCAAAAACTGCCTTCTGCAAGCAGCCTTTCTTGTTGTTTCCCCTTTAGTGTCCCATGCCCTGCAAATGTTGCTGCCTTCTCACTGAGAGTACCCTCCTTTCCATTTACATTGTCACTATGCATGTACTTGGGTTTTTGCACATCATCTCCTTTATTGTGAGTTCCTTTATAACAGTGGTTCTCAACCTGTGGGTCATGACCCCTTTGGGGGTCAAACGACCCTTTCACAGGGGTCACAGGGGTCGCCTAAGACCATCAGAAAACACATATTTCCGATGGTCTTAGGAACCAAGACACTGCTCCTCTATCTGTCTCCAGGCGGGTCCTCCCACATGCAGATACTCCCACATACCAATATTAAAGGGTCACGGCATTAGGAAGGTTGAGAACCACTGCTTTATAATGTGAACCATGATTTTGCCTTTCTCAGCATTTCCAGAACCTGGCTGCTGATGATAATGATGATGATATGATAGTGTTTTTATCGTCTTGGTTATGGTGTTGTATTATATTGATAATTTGTGATGGAATGTCAGGCTAGCCTTTTTATGTATATAAAATGTTGCTTGCTGAAGCTGAATAATTTTTTAATGCTTTTCTCAATTCTCTGCTAATATTTGATAAATGTATATGTCCATTGGCAGATATGATCTATAATTGTTGTTTTCCTGTTGCGTTAGATTTATTGAGTTATATTTTTGTAGGTAATAATCTCTTTTACAATCTCTGATTCATTAGAATATAACTCTTGGTTATGTAGTTTACCCTGATATTCCTCGTTTCTCTTATGCTTGTTTTGATCTCTCATTTTTCATTTGTAATTCCCTTGTATTTTTCAAAATTTTTATTAAACTTGCTAATGGTTTGTCAATTTTATAAGACTTTGTATAAATAGCTCCTGGCTTTGATTATTCAGTTCAGTTCAAGTGTTCTTTCAATTTATTTTAATTTTGTTTCTGCTTTCTTAAGCTTTATAATCTTTTT
>CM053582.1:262770370-262803062 GCA_028627135.1 Pseudochirops cupreus
AATTTTTCTTCCATTTCTCTTATTTGGTTTTCAAAATCCTTTTTCAGCTCATCTCTAGCTTTAAGGCATTCTTCGTGTTTATTGGAGGCCCCTGGTGGGGGTGCTCTGGCTGCGCTCTCCTCCTCCCTCTCTCTCCCATGATCTTTCTTTTCCCCAAAGAAGGAATCTGGGGTTTGGGTGCTGTTCTTACTTTGCTTCTTATGCTTATTCTTACTCATGGTTGGTCAGTACATGATTTTTTAAAAAATCTCTATGGGGCTCTGCTTGCAGAAGGGAAAGCTCTGTCCCAAATCGCTGGGGTCCTCCCAGCTGCCGTAGCTCTCAGGAAGGTGCTGGGACCCTTCCTACTTACTTCCGGCTTACTGGATAATGATGACTCCAAGACTGAGGCCCAAGATGGCGATCCGGATCCAGGCCACTCAATGCAAGAGCACTGACCTCAGAACAATCGCTTAGTCCCCCTGCTATCTACAGGCTGCAGGCAGGAAGCTGCAATGCGGAGGCGGGTGCAAAACCTCTGCCTTTGCTTTTCCACTCTGGAGGCCTTTCGGCCAGACTGCTTTTCTCTCCCAACTTCGCAAGTGTCACTGACCTAGTTCTCAACACTGCTCGTAGCTGCCGCTAATCCGCTCACCGCTCTTCTCATCTGGCCACCCCCAGGGCTCAGCAGCGGCTTCAGGCCAGGCTGGTTTCACAGTGCTGATATAGTTCCTCGTAGCCGAGCTGACTTTAGTGGGAAGTATCTTTATGCGCGTTTTGGAGTTCTGGGATTGGTAGAGTCCTATTCCATGGGTATTTTGGGGTGGCTATGTGAGAGCTGTGATATGTTGCTGCTGCTACGCCGCCATCTTGGCTCCGCCCCCTGAGTTACTAAATTTTAAAGAAGGGCACATTGATAAACGAATACTAGAAGAGAATGGTGTAACATTAGGAAAAGTACACAGCACTGGCAGCAAAGAGGGACCAGGAAAGACCTCGTGTAGGTAGTGTTACTTCATATGAGCTTTACAGAAAACTAGGAATTCTAAGAGATGGAAATGAGGCGGGAATATATTCCAAGTATGAGAGCCAAGGCTTTACCAAGGCTGATAGAGGACAGAATATTATTTACAAGAAACTGCATGAAAAATAGTTTGACTAAATTGTAGAGTATATGAAGAGGAGTACCTTATAACGAACTTGAAAAGTAAGGTTGGAGGTAGATAAAGGGGTATATAATGGATTACAGAGGTAACAGGAATTTATTGAATCTGGATGATAACATGGTCAGATCTGTGCATACTTTTGGAATTTAACATAGGCAACTATATGGAGGAGAGAAACTACTGGAATATTCTAAGAGGTGATAGAGAGCTCAACTAGGGTGGTGATAAGTGAATCTAGGAGAGTTGATGGGACCATACAGTGTGAGAAGACAGTAGAATATAGAAAATGCATTGTTTTGCTTTAGAATAAAGAAAATTTGGGCATGTTTATAGGCTGCGGGGAAGAAATTGTAGACAGTGAGAGAATGAAGATGAGGGTATCATTAGAAGGGTAAACTGTTGGAGAAGATGGAGAGGATCAAAGGTACTTATAGAGGATATGGATTTGCTGCAGGGATACCTCTTCATTGAAGACTGGAGTAAAGGAGATAGATAGTGGAGTTAATGTTAAAGGGGTCTAAGATAAAACAGGAAAAGACAATTTATAACAAATGTCCTTAATTTTCTTGGTAAAGTATAAGGCAAGGCCTTCAGTTGAGAGGGTGAGACAAATAATGGAGAAGCAGGCCTGAGAAAAGTGGTTTGGAACACCTTCTTTGTTGAGTGAAATAAAGGATGAATTAGGAGGAATAAAAGTATTGCCTTGCTATAGGAGGGAAGAACTGATATTAAACAACAAATTTATAACAGACTAATCAGCATGGTTTGTGTAGTAGAGGAAGAGGCAGATGAGAACAATCAAAAGATAGTGGTTTGGCTAAGGTCTAATAAAGCAGCAAGAGATTGGAAAGTAGAAGATAATATGAAATTGAAATGCTTAACTACAGTGTTGAATTTATCAAGGAAGAGAAGTAAAGGCAAAACAGGTTTCATAGCACGGGGAAAATATTGACAAGAAGAGGGAAGAGAGGCACGATCAGAACAAAGAATAGGTTTAGGAGGAGAAAATGACTGCATATTATGATCAAATACTGAATTTTTAGTGTTCTTAATAAAAGATATGAGAAACTCAGGGGGTGATTCCAATATTAAGGATGTGATGATTCCTTTTTGTAGCTCAGTAGTCACTATGGGTATGTACAGATGTTCAGGTAAAGACCTCTGTTGTGAGGGCTGCTGAACCCTTTCCAGAGTGGTCCAATTATCTTTGGTGTCCATCTGTCACCTAACTCTTACTTATGGCTCCGATAAGCTATGTAGCATGTGCAGTGTCCACACCGTGGTAAACCATTTCAGCAGACAGGTTAATCCAGGTTGAGGGTTATTGATAAGCTTCAACCTATTGGTGAGTTGAGAGATGAGGGGTGAGGTGTCCACCCCAAGCATGTGAAGACTTCCCCTAGGAGAACAGGTGGATGTGAATACCAACTTTCCCCCTTCTCTTAATTTCAAAAGCCCATAATAGTATTGCCCACTCTCCCTTCCTTTTATCCAGTCTCTGACAATGAGGTATCCCTATGCCTTCAATCTCATCTCTTCCCATTTTCTCCAACAGACTTCAGTCTCAATCTTTTCTTTTCTTTCTCTCAACTTCAACCTTTTGTGATATATAGGTAACTTTTGTGTAGACTTCAAGAATGCTCAGGTTTCTATCTTTAAACACATTCACTAGAACCTACCATCTACTCATCTTATATCTCTTCTCCCTTTTTCAGCCTAAATCCTAGAGAAACTTACCTATTTTCCTGTTGCTGCCTCTCTTCTTCCTCACTCCTCAACCCTCTGTAATCTAGTTACTGACCACTTCATGAAACTAAAACTGGTTTCTCCAAAGTTAACAATAATCTCTTTCCAAATATGTCCTCATCCTTTACCTATCTGCTACAATTTACCTTGTTGACCAACCTTTCCTCCTGGATACGCTCTGCACTATGAATTTCATGATACTATTCTCTCCTGTTTCACTTGCCACATATCTAATCACTCTTTCCCATGCTCCTTCACTGATTCATCATCTCTATTGTGCCCCCTAAATGAAGGTGATCCCCACTATTCTGTATTACATCATCTTTTCTTCTTTCTCTATATGCTCTCTTTTGGTAACCTGATTGACTCCTAAGAGTTTAATTATTTTTTCTATGAAGATAAGTGACAGATGTATGTATACATATGTATGTTTCTATCTATCTACAGACAGACAGAAAGATAGATCGATTGATATAGATAGAAATTCAGCCCTAGTCTCTCTCTCCTCTGAGTTTCAATAATTGCATTACCAATTGTCTACTGACTATTTTAAACTGAATGTCCTAGAGACCTTTCAAACTCATTATGTCCCAAATTGAATTAATTATCTTTCCTCCCAAAGACTTCTTTTTCCAAAATTCCCCATTTCTGCAGAAGGCATCACCATTCCCTCCATTTCCTAGGTTTGGATCCCTGGTATTATTATTACTTTTTGGCTTTTTGGAGGGGAGAGGGTAGGGCAGTTGGGGTTAAGTGACTTGCCCAAGGTAACAAGGCTAGTAAGTACCTGGCATTATTCTTGACTCCTGATTTACCTTTATCCTACAAATCCAATCACTTGCCAAATGCTGCCATTATTATCTCCATAATATATCTAGTATCTGACAATGTTTCTCTATTCACAAAGCTACCAACTTAGTTCAGGCACTTATCTCTTCAGCTGTAGATTATTTTAAGAGCTGCCTAATTGGTCTTCTTGTCTCTAGTCTCTCTCTCCTCTATGCCCTCCTTTACAATGCTGCCATAGTAATTTTCTATAAGCATAGATCTGACCATGTAAATCCACTCCTGACACCTGCTGTAACAACATTTTTCTATTCAATATACTTTATAATGACTTACTCCTGAGAAAAGAAAGAATCAAAGAGCACTGTGTCACATTTTAATGGATCATACCTCTTAAGAAGTTCTTAATTAAGTCCATGAGCTGTGGCAGAAGATGAGGATAGAAAAAGCAGCTATGATGAATCCAGCTTTTCATTACACCCTACAATGATTTGTTTAAAAAAATCATGGTATTTATGTGTTTGCACATATACATATACACATATTAGAAATGTTTCCTTATCAAAAGAAATCTCATTCTCTTCATACAACCAATGTCTAAATCTAATTTACCTTTGACCTTAAAAAATCTAAATGAAAATATTGCATTCATAAATCCTTCTTTGTGAAATAGTAATAAAATGCTCTCTACTCAGTTTCCATGTGAGTAAAATAACACAGGTGGATTGGAATGATCTCTAAAGTCATTTCTGCCTCAAAGTTTCTATAATTCTATTCACAGCTTTCAAGTAACTATGAAGTAAGATTTCTTAATAAAAAATATACTCATTGTATTATACAAGCAACCTTAACCTTGCTAGGAAACGGACGGAGAAAAATCTACAACAGAAAACTGCAGAACTTAAATTATTATGTTGAGTACTGAGTATCTTTACTTATAGTAATGATGTTTGCATTTTGCATGTAAACTAATGAATAAAAATGTGTGATATATAGTATTTTCAGTATATTAAACTCATCAAGATAGATTAAGAGAATCTAGCTACTGCTTACTTAGAAAATCTAGTCAAAACTAAGAAGTACAGAATGGGATACAAAATGGCAATCACTGGTATGTTCAGAACTTACTCACCTCTAGTCTTACTCTTCTAAATCTTCTGCATTCTGGCATGCATATTAATCATTCAATTGAAACTGATGCCTCCAGAGTTACCAATAACCTCTTAATTGCCTCCTTCAACATCTTTTCTCAGTCTTCCTTTTTCTTGACCTTGCTGATCATTTTTTCTTCTCAGATATTTTCTCCTCCCTAGGTATTTGTGACACTGACTTCTCTAGGTTGTCCTCCTACCAGTCTGACAAGTCCCCCTCAATCTCCTCTACATGAACTTTATCCATGTCACATCTACTAATTATAGATGTACCACAAGGCTCTGTATTGGGCCCTCTTCTTTTTTTGGCTCTCTATTTTCTCATGTGGATATCTCATCAGCTACTAAGAGCTCAATTATTTCAAGCCAAATGATTCTCAGGTATCTCTCCTGATTTCCAGTCCTATATTATCAAACAATTACTAGATATTTTGAATTGTATGCTCAAATTACTATTGGAACACATACATACACACATATATAATATATAAACACACATACATGTATGTGTGTATAAATACAGACATATATACACACATATACACACACTTGCCAATTAATGGAAACATACACACATATTACTACTTATCTGATATGCTATAAGAGTAGGCATCCCTCAAATTCAACTTGTCTAAAAAAGAATTCACAAACTCTCCTCCTGAAACATGCTTCTCTTCTGAATTTCTCAACAGCATCATTATCCTCAGAGTCACTGAGGTTTGCAACTGTTATTTTAAAATTATTCTCCATCATTCTACTTATCTAATCAGTAGTCATAAGCTAGTTCTATCTTTATAAAATCTCTAGAACATATCTCTTTTCAAATCACACAACCGCTAAACTAGCTTAGACCCTCATTGTTTTCTTTGACTAGATTACTGCAACAATCCTAATTAGCCTCCCCTTTAAAAATTACTTGTTTAATGGATTCATCCTCTACAGAGCTGCCCAAGTGACTGAGATAAAGCATGGGTCTGATCTCACACGCATATGCATGATGAAATCCAACAGGACCCGTAGGATCAAAAAAAAAATCTGGTATTTAAAATTCTTTACAACATGCCCCTACTGAATCTTTATAATCTTCTTATATATTGTTCCTGGCCACATAATTGGTGGCCTAGCTATATTGGTCTACTTGCTATTCTTCCAAGATGACAATTTCCCATATTTGACTTCGTACTAGCTTTCTCCCAGGCCTGAAATACTCTCCTCTCCCTCCTTATTAGTTCTTAGTCTCCTTGACTTCCTTCAAATCTTGGATCAAGGGTCACCTTCTGAAGATCACTCCCAGTCCTCTGCTTGCTAATAACTTCCATTCTAAGGTATCTACTTTGTCTCTTGTATTAATCTATAGCTGTATTTGAATGTTAGCTCCATGAAGGCAGAAATGATTGTAATTTTTCTTTTACTCTCAACACTTAGCACACAGCACTTAACAAATGCTTTATGATCAACAGTAAAGCAGTAGGATTGAGACATAAGCAATGAAGAATGTAAAGAAATCAGAAAAAACTGAAGTCAGAATCAAGGGGGCACAGTAAGAATTTGCGTTTCTGCCCAGATCACCCAATACACCTCCTCCATAATAACGTAGAAAACATGTCGGACAATTCTAATAGTGAATGCAAAGAAAAAGTCACAAGAAGTTATTTTTCTAGACCAGGGAAGCTTAGGAAGATAAATAAAGACGTCTGCAAACAATGCAGTGGGGACTGGGAGGGAGCTCTGCACAGAAAACACATCAAAAGTGGGGAACATTCTAATGCCCAGGCCTTATAAGATTGAACTCTAGGGGAGGTAATATCAGGGCAGAAAGAGATCCCTGAACCACCACTAGGAATGATAATGGGTGCCATTTGGCAGCTCTTTAGTCTATTTCCTAGTTCTAGGATACAACCCTAGGATAGAAAGGAGTGGGCTGTGCATGGAGCAAAGAACATAGTCGTATGACTCTGGGCCCAAAAGCTGAAGGAGGGCTTGGTTCTAATTTTCAGACTTGCCTTCAATGAAGTACCCAGGGTAGGAGATCAAGACCAAAGAATAGCCAGCAATTTGGTCACTCTGAATCTGCAAACTTTCCCAGATGGTTAATAGTGACTCAGTGCACCAGCAGTTTACTGAAATCAAACTAAATACAATTCAACAGAACCTCAAGTGGATTAGGAGTTGGCAGGGATCTGTCCAAGAGAGTAATGAATAGACCTTTTCTTGAACCATATAATTTTTGAAGCACCAAAAATTTGTAGACCTCTATAACAAGCTCTGAAAACAGAAAGACATGAAAAGACAGAAACTCAAGCCAGCCACTGTCTCTCCACTTCTTATCCTTGAAAGGAGCAGAGTCTAACATTAATACAGAATTAAAAATCAAGAAGCAGGTTGGAATAATGAGCAATCCAAAAAAAAAAAAAGAACCCAATCATAAAGTGTTGCTATGGTGACAAGGAAGGTCAAGACACACACAAAGAATAAGATGATGACTTGAAAAATCCACAAGCAAAGGCTCAAAGAAAAATGCAGACTGAACACAAGCTGAAAAAAAAATTCTAAGAAGAGTTAAACAAAGAAAGTTTTTTCAAAAGCAAAAAAAATTTTTTAAAACAAACACAGTAGAGCTATGCAATAAAGTTATGAAAGTAAAATTAATAGTATGTAAAAGAGGTATAAAACATTACTGAAGAAAATATCTCTTTAAAAGTTAGAATTAGTCAAAATGGTAAAAGAAGTACCAAACCTTAATAAAGAAAATAACTCCTTAAAAATTAGAACTGGCAAAATGGAAGCTCTTGACTCCACAACACATCAAGAAATAATAAAACAAAGTAAAAAGATGTAAAGCCAAGCACAAGCAGCTTTCCAGAGGACTGCTGCTGTGAACAGCTTTCAAGGCTTTGATTATACAGTATAGTGAACTCTCTATTTACTCAGTAACAAACTAAAACAAAACATTCACAGAAATCAAAGTACAGCATTCAGAATGTTATGGCATAACAACTTATCACTAAAATGGCCACATGATTTTCACAAAAGTGATCACATAGTATTAAGTAAAAGATAACATTCATTTAGTAAGTCCTTAATTCAATCACCCTTAAGGAGGCAAGCCTCCTTAACTGACACAAAGTACAAAGGTCAAAGTTTCCCACCCCTTCGTCTTAATCTCTTCAACCAAAAAGTCCTCTTTCTTCTTAATTGGAGAAGTCCTTAATTCAATCATCTAAATGTAGAAGTCAAAGTTCTCCACCCCTAGGAAATCATAATCTTCTCAGTTTGCATTAAATACCTAAGGAGAGGTCTTTTCATTTTGACTCGAGGCAGGCTCTCAGCTTCCATGGTCCCAGCTCCTGCCCAAATCTATTTCACTGTTAGCTGAGTTCAAAGGCAGACAGCTCTCAGTTCTTTGTCCAGCTTCTTGTGCAGTTCCTCATCCAGGTCCTGTTTCACACCGAAGTTCACAGTGTCTGGTCCACTTCAAGTACTTCACAGTTTCTGTTCCTGGGAAGACAAAGCTTAACAAAGCCACAGTAACATTCAACATTGCAGGCATCCTCATCAATTCACTTTCTGTCTGTGAAATCAACTCAGATGCACTAACAAGGTCTGAGAATTCAACACAAATCATCAGTATAGTTCCAGGGCCTCTGAAATTGTCAGCAAGACCCTCCTCCAGGATTTCTATAAACATACAATGAGAAAATTCTCTTTCAAGGCTTCTGAACCAGTAGCAAGGTTCCAGGGCTTCTGTAACAACAGCACCATTCTCTAACAGAAGATGAATCTGACAAAGTAACATCAAAACAGACAGACAAAGTACTGACACCACAGTCATGCCTCCTCCCAGTTCTCCTCTCTTCTCATTTCTGAGTTCTCAATTCTCAGTTCAGTCCTCAGTTCTCATTTCTCTTTTCAGTTCTCTTCTCTCTTTCTCCAGCAGTAGCAGCCCAGCCTCCAGATGCTTGCTCCCAGAAGTTCTGGCCTCTCTCAGGTTGGCCTTTTCCTTATATATGATATTAACTCCTCCCTGTTCTGCCCCTTCCTGTTACATCAACAAGTCCATCCCACTGTGGAATTCCCAAGTTCTAGGTCTTAATATTTGACATAATCATGAACTTGGACCAAGTTGCTAAGTACCTGTTTGACTGCAAAATACAAGGGGTAGGGAAGGTCTTCAAATTCCCATTACCATTACAAAAGACTGAATAGAAGAATATGAAATATTTCATATGGAAAACAACTGACCTTGAAAACAGATGAAGGAGAAATAATTTAAGAATCTCTGGACTACCTGAAAGCCATGAATATATATAAAAAAGGAGCCTAGATGTAATATTTCAAGAAATAAAGGAAGACTGTTCAGATATCCTGGAATCACAGGGCAAAACAATAATTGAAAGAATCAACTGACTATGTTTTCAAAGAAATTCCCAAATGAAAATTCCCACAAATGTCATAAACCCAAATCCAGAACTGTCAAGGACAGAATGTTGCTAGTAGCTAGACAAAAAGAACTAAAGTACTGAGGATTACAGTAAGGATCACACAAAATTTAACAGTCACCTAAACAGGAAGAAAGGGCTTGAAATATGATCTTTTAGAAGGTGAAGGACCTTAGATTACAGTGAAGAATAACCTATCTAGCAAAACTTGAATATATTCCTATGAGGTGAAATATACATTTAAGGAAAGAGAAGATGTTCAAGCATTTCCAATGAAAATATTCAGAACTGAACAGAAAATATGACATTCAAACACAGGACAAAAGAGAAGCATAAAAAGACAAACGTGAATGAGAAATCAAAAAAGACTAAGCAAGGTTAAACTGTTTACATCCTTATATGGTGAAAAGATACATTTATTATCACAAGATATCTTACACGAAGTTTAATTATGACAGAGGGGTAGAAAAGTGAGGAAGAGAAAGCTGAGGACTGGGAGAGGAACCTGAGGAGAAGAAGAATGAGGGAGATTATCTCACATAAACAGGACCACAAAGAAAGAATTTATACAATGAAGGTGGCAGGATGGTGAAGACAGCAATATTTTAACCTCGCTCTTATCTTAACTCTTAACTTCAAACTTATCTCAACTTCAAAAAGAATGAACATGTATACATACTTGGACACAGAAATTCATCTTATCCAACAAAGAAGTAGGAAAGAAAGGGGTTAACAAAAAGGGGAGTGGAACAGAAATAAAAGAGAGGGTAGATAAAGGGAAGCAGTAGTCAAAGGCAAAACGAACTCTTGAGGAGGTGGAAAAGGGAAAGCTAAGTATAAGAGAATAGGATGGGGAGAAACACATAGTTAACAATCATAACTCTGCATATGAATAGGAAGAACACACTACACCTAAAATAGGAAGGTGCATATAAGGTTTAAACTAAGCACTTCAAATATTACCTATTTTCTTCAACTAAAGAAAAAAATGTATGAGTGGCAATCATGATCTCATAAAAAGCAAAAGCTAAAAGAGAACTAATTAAAACAGATAAAACAAGGAAACTACGTTTTGTTAAAAGGTATCTAAGTGATGAATTAATATCAATATAGATAGAACATTTTTCATCATGTGGCAAAACATTAAAATTTTTAAAGGAAAAGTTAAATGAATTATAGAGGGAAATAGACAGTAAAGCTTTGTTAGCATAGGACCTCAATTTACCCTTCTCACACCTTACCATGTAATAAACAAGAGGTTACAGAGATGAACAGAATTTTGCAAATGTTAACACCTCTAGAGAACATGAATGGGAACAGAAAGCAATACCTTTCTCAAACATGCAAGGTACCTTCACCAAAACTGACCATGTATTAGGTCATAAAACCTCACAAAAATGCAAAAAGGTAGAAACATTCAATGCCTATTTTTTTTACCACAATGCAATAAAATTATAAGAATATCTGAAGCATAGATTAAAAATTGAAAACAAAAAGGTAAAAAATATCAAGGGAATAAATGAAAAAAATGGAAAGGAAGTGGGTCTAGTAGTACTACATTTCAACTATACTACAAAGCTGAAATCATCACAGTATTTTGCTACTGGATAAGACATAAAGAAGCTGATTAATGGAACAGGGTTAGTACACAATAAACAAAAGGAAATGACCACAATAATCTAATGTTGGATAAACCAAAAGATCCCAGGTACTAGGAAAAGAACTCACTATCAGACAAAAATCTGGAAAAACTAGAAAATACAGGTATACCTTAGCAACTACTCGATCATGATTTTGATATATTTTGATTCAGTATAAGAAATTAAGTGGGAAATTTTGGGGAGTTTTGTAGAAGCCACAGATGATACACAAAGGACAAGAGATGACACAGAAAAAGTTTAGAAACTCAGAAATGCATAAATATATGTATGGTACTATATAATATCAACATATTTTATCTTTTAATACCATAATAATTCAGAATTCTGCTCTGGTACAAAGGAAGGGCCAAAAAAATTTTGTGCAGATTTTGCAGAATGTGGGGATGCTGTGCCCCTAGTCCCTGTGATATATATATGGAAGGGATAACTATATTCAGGTAGAACTTATGCACAGATCAATATCTTACACTATATCTATCTATCTATCTATCTCTCTATCTACACACACATACATATATCGACACACACATGTATATACAAGTGTCCATATATATGTATATATATGTAGAAATAAAACTCAAAATGGTGCATGATGTAGATATAAGCAAATTAATGAAGCATGGAAGAAACTACTTGTCAGATTTTGAGATAGGGAAAGAGTTCATGAACAAGACAGAGATTCAGAGGTTCATTCAATCAAAATGGATAATTTTGACCATATAAAATTAAAAATTGTTGAACATGAAACTAGGGGAAATCTATGTTTCTCTGATAAAGATCTCATTTTTAAAACATAAAGAGAATAGAGCCTTATTTATACAAATAAGAGATATTCCATAATTGATAAATGATCAAAGATTGTACATAAGCAGTTTTCGGGGGAAGAAATCAAAGCAATCAAAACCCATAAGAAAAATTCTCTAAATCACTGATATTCATAGAAATGCAAATCAAAACACCCCCGAGGTATACCACACCTCACTCATCAGCTTTGCTGAGTTGACAAAAAAAAAATCACAAATGCTGTTGAGGATGTGGGAAAAGGTAACTTAATACACTGCTAATAGAGCTGTGTACTTCTTTACTGTGAAAAATAATCTGGAAAGTTATTAAACTGTGCATACTCTTTGATCAAGCAACACTTCTACTAGGGCTGTACCTCAAAGAGATGAGAGAAATAAAAGAAAGCAAGGAAGGAAGAAAGGAAGGAAGGAGGGAAGAAAGAAAGAAAGAAAAGAAAAAGAAAGAAAGAAAGAAGGAAAGAAAGAAAGGAAGGAAGAAACAAAGGAAGAAAGAAAAGAAAATATATAGCAACATTATAGGGGGAGATATAGGGGGTCGGCAAAGAACTGGAAAAGGAGGGGATAATCATCAATTGTAAAATGGCTAAACAAGCTATAGTATATGACTGGGATGGAATACTACTGTATTGTAAGAAATGATAAGCGAAATGTTTTCAGAAAAAAAAAACCTGGGAAGACTTACATGAATTGATGCAGAATAAAGTTAGCAGAATTAGGAGAACAATCTTTACAGTAACAGTAACTTTGTTCAACACAATGACCCACAAAAATTCCAAAGGATTCATACTTAAACACGCTATTTGTCTCCAGATAGAAAACTGATGAATTCAGATCACAGATAGAAGCACATTTTTTCCTCTTTATTTTTTTCTGGTTTTTGCCTTAAAAAAAAACATAGCTAATGTGCACATTTATTTTGCATGACTATAAATATGTGTAATGGGTTTTGTTTCCTTTGTCTTTTCTTGCCTCAATAGGTGATGGAAGTGGGAGAGGAAGGGAAAGAATTTGGATATGAAAAAAAAAAAAATTAAAAGTCTGTTAGAAAAAAAAGAAATCAGAAAAGCTCAAGAATGACTGTTATAACTAAAGCAGAACAAAATATATAGAGCCAACATTACAATTTAGACAATGATCAGGAAAATCAAAAGGGAAATAACAATCAAAGACTTCAGAAATCTGATCAATGTAGTGAGCAGTCATGACTTCAAAGGACTGATAGTGAAGCTTGCCTCCTAAATTTCTGCACAGAGGTGGCAGACTACAGCTGCAAAAGAAAGGATGCGTTTTCAGACATGGTACAAGACAGTGCTGAGAGGGGAGGGCAATGTGATATAAAAAGGAACGAATATCAGTAAAATGCATTTAAAAATCTACTAGATATTCCCATTTTATAAAAAGTCTTAATTTTGTTCCTTTTTTTCTCAACTTGTAATACCAGTTATCTTTCAGTTGACAGAACCCAATAAATTTCATGAAACATGGGCATCTGTTAGTCTGATCACTTTAAGTGGCTAGGAATAGTAGATTTGTATGCATTGGCCATAAGTTGCATTAATTAGTCCTCTTTTTAGCCTATGTGATTTCACCAAATTTCATTTTAAAATGTGTGTGTACATATATATGCATATTTTTGAAAATTCACATAGGTAAAAGAAAAATATAATTTCTATAGATACAAATTCATTCTTAATGTAGCTAAGTGAACAACGAAACAAAGAAAAAAGTTAAAAAACAAGAACTTGTCCAAGTTAAACAGTTTAACAGAATCTAAAAAACCTTTTAAAATGGTATACGAGTAACTGATTAATTTGAAAAAATCTGTCACGCTATTTTCATTGGCCTAACATAGATTAAGAAACTTTTTTCTGTTAAAATTTTTATTTTTCACTTCCTTATAACTTTCTCGTTGGAAAATGTCTGATGCTTAGTCACCATCCAAATATGACTTTTTAGAGGAGTGAAGGCAGTTAGCTATTTTTGTGTTATGCAAGTAGGAAAAAAAAAGATATATGAGTATTACTTTTTCAGTAGTAACTTGATTTTTCTGCTTATTCAATATAAAAAGAAAACTTCATTCTTACATTTCAGATTTGCTATATAAATAATGTTTCTCATTGAAGACTGTTGTCTGTTGAAAGTCTAAAAGATGTTTTATTCACTAGTACGACTTAGAAGAAAAGAATGATTATAAGCTATCTATCTATATATAAAATGTTTTATTTTTATCATTTATTATGAACATGAAGAAATATTATACCTCCTTAGAAATCTAACAGAAATCTAAATGGGAAGATCCTGAATACCTACAGCAGGCCACACGTGGCCTCAAGGCCATAGGTTCCCCACTCCTGACCTATAGTACAGCTACCAAACTTTTCTGTGATATTCCTGCTTCAGATTCTTTTGACATCACCTAAAGTAACTGAAAAGTCATCTGGTTCAAAATATCTACTGAAATCATACTATGTGAAGAAAATAGAGGGTATTACAAAGATAATACAAAGACATGAACTACTACCTCAAGGGAAAAATCTCTTGACGGGAAAGGCTTGAAATAATAAGAGCTCCTTCAACTGGCATCGTAGAGAATGAGGTGAGATATTCTACATCAATATAATTTTACTTAACACGTTATTTGCAAAAATAAATACTTTGGTTTTAAACATCATGATGGAAATTAATTATGCTATTTTGCCCCAAATCTTTTCTCTTACAACTTCTCTTTCTGTTAATGGCACTGCCATCCTCTCTGAATCATGTTTGCTGAAAAAGTTGTATTTTACTCTTTTGCCTGCCTCAATTTACACATCCAATTAGCTGCCAAATCCTTTCTCTTCTACAGTATACTGGCTCTTATGTTTTCTACATTCTATTTCCATTTCATACAGTTTGTTCAAATATGAGTTATCTATCTTACTGGAACAAGAACTTCCTAAGTAGCCTTCCTGTCTTTGACCAGTTCTTCACACTGTACACTGCCTGAGTAATATATTCATAATCTGCTTTCAGATAACTTCACTCCTCCAAAAAAACTTTTCAGTAACTCCTCAGTGAGATTAATTAAAGTATACATTTCTGTTTCTTTCATTAAATACCCTCTATAGGCTGTCTGAATTCTAATTTTCCAACTTTACTGCTCATATTTTGTCACATGGCTAAAATATGAATTAGAAATCAGTTGGTATTTCTTCCAAGAAGTCACACTTAATTTGATATTAATAAACCTCCTCTAACCCCTAGTCACTACCCTGGCCAGGTCAGAGTTCTTTTTCCTTTCTCAAATTACTCATATCATTCTATCCTGATTTTTCCTCTTTTTGGGTCTCAAATATTGCTATTTCTCCTCTACTACACCGTAAACTATACAGAGCAGGTTATGTATCTTAACTGTATTTTTATCCACAGAGGCTAGCATAACTGACTTATAATAATTTAGCCTAATTTGGTAGGTAGTTTGATTGCTTCAAGATCCTTATACTGATGATGAAATGGAGATGACTCTGAGTACTCAGACTCTCCTAACAGAGTGCAATGACACGGAAGTTCTATGGCAGAAAAGTATTAAGTATGATCCAAGAGAGAGACTACGCAGCCTTCCTGAAGAGAGTCTTATTTAAGTACAGAGGTGCATTACCAGGAGATGGGTTATTAGGTAATGAATTTCTTTCACCATGACAGCGCAAGAAGCAAAGACAAACAAAGTAGAGATCTTGTACTACACCACCCTGTCTACTTCTTTTGTGTCACACTTGCTCCAGTGTCATGACAAGGAAAATGGGGGAACAGGCTTCTAAGAATCTCTGAATTTTTAGGTAGTTTATAAACAGAGCTAGCTATTGGTACTCTAATCATGAGAACTTTATCCAAAGCCCAACCAGTGGACAGAGAAGTAGAAGAACTGAATTCTATCTTGACAGTCCAGAAAGGAAAAGGAAAAGGAATTTAAATTAAGGATGAGTTATAAGTCTCTATTAGAGGCAAAAAAAGGAGCTGGAGAAATTGGTTTTATGTATATTCTAAAGAAAAAGGACTAAGAACACTAGATCAGTTTATATAGTGTAATGGTAATGATGAAGTTTGGTTAAATAAAAAACAAAAAACAAAAAACACCACCACCCTGAAGTTAGTTGTTGCAGAGGATGAACACGTTTTGTTTTATTTTTTTAAATTCTAAGATGAATGATGATTAGGACTTGCTAATAAAGTTAACATGCTCGATGACAAAAATGTCACATGACTAGAGACCAGAAAATCAGACTCCCCTTCTCCCCCAGTTGCCATTTATTCGCTAAAGACTCTAAATAAAAGGAATTACGTGGTAAAACAATTACATCTGTATCCACAGGCTAGGAGAAAAAAACCCTAAGAAAGTAGCAATTTAAGGAAAGGTGGAAAAAACTCATTCTTAGCACTTATGAAGCATCCATCCCCTCACCTCTGCCCCAGGTGCTATACTTCCACAGAGAACATTCTCTCACCCCACTGATTTATGCTCTGGGAACAATGGACAATTTGCCTGCTACAGTTGAACTCTCTGCTGGTCTACCCTGTCCTTACCCTAAATCCAGTGTCACAATATAACCAGCATTAAATCTTAATTCTGCCTAGCCAAGCTAAGAGGTGGAAGAAGTACAAGAGAGCAGGACCATGATACAGGCGGAGGAGAGAATGTGCTTAGGAAGGACAGTAGCACATAGGACATTATTAGCTGTGAAGAAAAGAGAACCAGCATGCAAGTGAGGACAATCTCCTACAATGAGTCAGGAAAAGAGGTGGGAAAAAATGAATTCCTCAACATGGGAAGAGACTGAGAAAGATTTGAGGTCTACTTCCAGAGTAAACACAAGATTAAAGAGGAAGGTATAAGGCAATGAAAAACAGGAAAAATAAAGGACTTAAATGACCAAAATTTCTGGAGGAAGGAAATTGTGTTAAAAACAAGTGGATAAATGCACAGGTATGACAGTAAAATTAGAAGAAGATGAATACTGTGACATCTAATAAATTGCAACATTTCTGAAGAAATTGTGAAAGGAAAAGGAAATGGAAATGATACCTAATAAAACAGAAAATCGTATGTATTCATATGAGAACATGGAACCACACATAGCAAGACATTCCAGAATGGCTCAAGAGGGAAATGAGAAACTTGCGGGAAAAGTTTTGATATAAACAAATGGCAAAATTTAAAACTTCATTGTAGAAATAATTAGCAAAATACAAAAACATGAATGCATCATAGCAAGTTTCTCCGAGAAGAGATTGGTAATACAAATATAATGAAGTAAAGGACAATTTGGAAAAAGAACACAAGAATAATGTTAATATAAGAAATAATCTCTATACAAGCAAAAAACATCGTACCTCAGAGATGAGATGCACAGAGACAACTTAAGGATCAAGAGCTTCCAAGAACTTGAAAAGCCAAAAAAAATATGATAAGCATAATGCAAGAAATAATACAATAAAACTGTCTGGAACTTATGAATACAGGAAATAAGACACCAACTGAAAGGATCCAGTTTGCCTTGAGAAAATTTTCTCTAAATGAAACTCCAATTCACACAGTGGTTAAATTTCACAATTCTAATAACACTAAATTTGACAAGCAATCAGGAGAAACACCTACAAATATGAAAGAAAGAAAATTGTTTTAACATGTTACTATTCTGCATACACTAGAAATCATGATAGGAAAATGAATGATATATTCTGAAAAGCAAGGACACTCAAGATGCAATGTGAAATGACATATGCCAAAAACCTGAGACTAATAATAATCCGTGGGAAAAAAACATGGATGTTTAGTAAAACAGAGGTATCTGAAGCATTCCTACAGGGGAAAAAATAACAGACATAAGTAGATAATTTGATTTGCAAACATTAAAAAAAAACCCATTAAAGGTAATATAAAATAAAAATTAAATGGAAACAAAAATAATGAAATAAATTGATGCATCTTTTGATCCTAGTAAAAGGAAAAAAAACTAGAAATAAAACTATGGGGTTAAAAATGATTTAACAAGAGAGGAAGAGCTAGGAAGGCTGACTCAAAGACTGACCAAATTTATTAATGTTTTCAAAAGAATCAGTTTTCAGTTTGGGCTATCATTCTATCATTTCTATAGACTGTGTGTTAAATGTATCTGTTTCTCCAAAACTTCTAATTTGCTTGTTTGGGGGTTTGTTTCTTGGCTTTTTTATTTTTAAAATGTATATTCTTCTCCTCCCTCCCCCCATACCCCCATTTTGATAATGAGTATGTAGGCATATAATTTTTCCCCTAAGGGGTGATTCAGCTATATTCCAGAATTTTTGGTATGTGGTTTCATCATTATCATTTTCTTTTGCATAATAGTAAACTGTTTCTATGAGTTTATTTCTACTAATTAGTTCTACTATAAATTGTTTCTAATGGGTTTGGCCAAATCATTATTTTGAAATTCATTGTTAATTTTCCATTTGGTTCTATCTTTAGTTTGTGCTCCCTGACGAGATTACAATTTTTATACCCTAATGACCTTATGGACCCATTTACTATTTCTTTCTTTTTACATTTAATTGCAAAATCTCTGTGACCTAATCCATGTAAATGTTCTATGTAATGCTGAGAAATATACAAGTTATTTAACACTCATATTCAGAAAATGCCTTTGATGTTTCGGCTCTAGTTTCTTTAGCAATTTTAAAAATTCTTGATTTTCTTTTATTTATTCAAAATAGGAAGTGGAATGTTGTAATGGGAATGGGAATTTGAAGATCTTCCCCGCCCCTTAAAAGGCCTAGGGGGGAGTTTGAAGACCTCCCCTGCTGTGCAGATCTCTGCCCCCTGATAGGCTGAATGTAGTCACATGGAGCCTGTGGTGGGAGGAGTTTGCTGAGGAGAAGTAGAGCCCACAGGAAGTTGGTACAGGGCTAACCAGACAGTTGGAGAGAGTTGGAGACAGTTGGGGACAGAGGAGCTTAGGCAAGGAGACAGAGAGTTTTGTGAGTAAATATTGATCATGTATTGGTTTGTGGGAAGGCTAAAGGATGGCATGGCTCTCAGCATTATCATGGCTCCTGAATATCTTTAGTACTGTGATGGAATCGGCTTACTGGTTTTGGGATTCAGTTTTCTGGTGTCTAAATAGATCCTTCAGTGCTATCGTCTATCTGGAGAGGATGGCATATTTTGTGATTGAACATCATGTGATATTTATAGTCACCATCTTTATCGGGATCGTGGGCGCTGTAAATACTGCATTAGTGCTATAGATGTTCAATTCCCTTACTATTATTATATCTGTGTTTATGTGTTCCTGTAAGCTAATTAAAATTTGAATTTAAATAGTAATGTTATCAGTTTGTTATTTATGGCATTTTTCAGCATAATGTTGTTTCCTCATTTATCTCTCTGTTGTGAAGTTTTGTTTTTGATCTGATGGATAGCATGATTACAACTCCTACTGTTGTTGAAGTTGTTGAAAACTATTTTCAGGCCGTGTGTGTGTGTGTGTGTGTGTGTGTGTGTGTGTGTGTGCGCGCGCGTGTGCGCCTGTAATGTGTGCATTAATGTGTGTACGCATTAGGTTATGTTTCTTGTAAGCAACAGATTTGCATAATCTGCTATTCTTTCATTTTATTGGATTATTTAATCCATTCACATTTAAAGTTATGACAGATTTATATCATCTTCCATTTGTTTGTAATTTTTTAATGAAATAGGATTCTTTTGTTCCTTTTCACATATACCTCTTACAAAAATTGACCATATTTTAAAGCATGGGAAAACTGCAAGTAAATGCATGAAATCTGCAATTTTAAACATACCCTATAAAGACAAAGGGTAAAAGTAATAATCAGTTCAAGGAGCACAAATAAGAGTCACAGACATAAAGGAAGATAATAAGGAAATCTTAATAAGTGAGTTAAAAATAAATTACAGAACAAAAGATTTTTTCAGTAAAGATGACAACAATAAAATGACATATCAATAATTTTTGGATGAAGCCAATGCAGTCCTTGAGGGAAATTTTATACTGCTAAACACTTTCTTTCTCTTTTTCTTTTCTTTTTTTTTTGCGTTTTGGAGGGGGGAAGGCAGGGCAATTGGGGTTACGTGACTTGCCCAAGGTCACAAAGCTAGTAAGCGTTAAGTGTCTAAGGACACATTTGAACTCAGGTTCTCCTGACTCTAGGGCCAGTGCTCTATTCACTGTACCACCTAGCTGCCTCTGATAAACACTTTCAACAATAAAAGAGTTTGGGAAGTACAAATGAATAAATTGGGCATACAACAGAAAAAAAAATCTAGAAAATCAACAAATAATAATAACAAACTCCAAAGCAGAAACTCTGTAAATCAAAAAAACTAACAAAACTGAAAGTAAGATAAAAACATTGGCCTAAAAAATGCATTAGGTAATTAGGTTATACATTTTTTTAAAAAGATGAAAATTCAATTACTGGTAGTACAAATAAAACAGCAGCTCATAATAATTCATAAAGACATAAAGGCAATTAATAGAAACTATCTAGTCCAATTAAATGACAATTGAAATGACAAAACTGACAATCTAAATGAAATGGTTGAATATTTACAGTCATCTAAAATTTGAGATTATTAGAACAAGAAACGGAGAATTTGAATAACACAATCTCAAAAAAAATTAAATTAGATATCAAAGAGCTATGAAAGAAATTTTAAAAATGCCTTGAGATCAGAGGGATTTTACTATGTTTTTTAAACCAATATTCAAAGAACAGTTCATTCTAATGTATTTGAAAATAAAGAATAAGGAGTCCTATCATTTTTCTTCTATTATGCAAATATGATCTTGATACCTAAACCAAGAAGAGTAAAAATGGTGAAAGAAAACAATAGACTAACATCCAAAATAAACCATGGACCAAAAAATCTGAATAAAGTACTAGCAAATAGACAAAAATATATCAAAAGGATTATACATTTTTATCATCAAGCTGAATTTATATATAAGGACAGTTGATTGGTTCAGTATTAGGAAAACTATAAATAAGACCATATTAATAACAAGAACAATAAAATCCATATGCTTACAAATACAGATGCAGAAAAAAGTTTTTAGCACAATAGAAAACCCATTCCTTTTAAAAATTATAAAACACAGCAATAAATGAATCTTTCCTTAATATGGTTAACATTAAGGAAAATCAGCATTATAAGTAACAGGGATAAACTAGAGATCTTTTTTCCATAAAGATCATGGCTGTCCATTATCCTCACTACTATCTAAAATAAAGCTGGAATGCTAGCTACAGTAATAAGGTAAGAAAGAGAAACAGAAGAAATAAGCGTAAGCCAAGAGGAAATAAAATGATCACTTTTTACAGATAACAGAAAATGCTAGAGTCAATTAAAAATTAACTGACACAATAACTTCACTAAATTTAAAATACTAGGGAATCTATTTCTCAATACATTCAAGAGAACTATATGAAGACAACAACAAAATAATAATAAAATAAAGAGCTTAAGTAACTGGAGAAATATTAACGTTCAAGAAGGTGAATCAATATAATAAAAAATGATAATGTTATCGTTCAGTCGTTTTGGTCATATCCAACCCTCTCTGACCCCATTTGGGGTTTTCTTGGCAAAGATAATGGAATAGTTTTCCATTTCCTCCTTCAGTCCATTTTATGGATGAGGAAACTGAGGCCGAGTTAAATTACTTGCCCAGGGTCACACAGCTAGTAAGTGTCTGAGGCCAGATCTGAACTCAGGAATATGAGTCTTCCTGACTCCAGGCCCCTGCTGCCACCTACCTGTCCTGTCTACCCCCGCAAATGACAATATTATCTAAATTTACTTTTTCTTTCCAACACCAAGCTAGCAAATGGTAACTTTACAGAGCTAGCATGCTTAATAAACAAATTACAGGAATAAAGAAGATATTACTTCCAGATTTATGGTTAGGGAAAGAGTTCATGATAAAAAAAAAAAGATAGTATCACAGAAAATGGAAAATTTTGCTTACATGAAAGTTGAAAGTCCCTGCATCACATACACAAAAATATGTAGCTAAAATTAAAGGGAAAAGATAAGTGGGAAAAATGGTTTTACAGCATTTTTCTGATAAGTTCTCATTTGCAAGATATATAAGAACTTGATTAAAATTTATGAGAATGTGAGCCATTCCTTAATTCAAAGGACTATGAAGAGGATGGAAGAAACCAGAGCCATCAATAGCCAAATGAAAAAATGTTCTAAGTCACTAATAATTAAAGAAATGCAAGTTAAAATACCTCTGATATTCCAACCTCATATTCATCAGACTGGCAAAGGTAACAGAAAAAAAAATTACCAATGGAGGGGGTTCAGGAAAACAAGAATATTAACTCTTCGTGGAGCTGTTAATTGATCTGGCCATTGTCAAAGCAATTTGGAACTATGTCTCTTAAGTCACTAAACTATATATGCCTTTTGACCCAGGGATACTACTATTTGACAAGTACCTGAAAGAGATTGAATAAAGAGAAAAAGGACCCATATGTAGGGGAAAGAAGAATGGAGTAAGGATTTATATATTGCCTGCTATATGACTGGCACTATGCTAAATGCTTTTTTCAAATATGATCACATTTGGTCCTCACAACTGCCCATTAAGAGAAGTATTATTATCCTCATTTTTTTTTACAGTTGAGGAAACTAAGGCAAAAAGATGTTAAATGGTTTGTCTATGGTCACACAGCTAGTAAGCGACCAGGGCAAGACTTTAGTTCAGGACGTCCTAACTGTAGGTCTAACACCTTAATCTCTGTGCCATCAACTCATTCTGGCACATTGCCAAATGCAGCTCTTTTTACAGGTAGCAAATAACTAGAAACTAAGAAGATACCCACCAACTGAAGAATCGCTGAATGAATTATGTTATATGAATGTAAAAGAATATTATTTGGTATAAATAACTGACAGGGTATACTGGCATACACTTAGTGCAAAGGAAGCAGAACCAGAACAATTTATAATATTTTTAAAATAACAAACAACTTAGGAAGGCTTAAAGATAAACACAATAACTAGATATAATCCCATGGGATTCATGATAAAGCACACTACACCTACCTTTTAAGAGAGAGGTGATAAGAGTTGACTGAGGCTGAAGACTGATTTTATATGTATGTGTGTGTGTGTGTGTGTGTGTGTGTGTATATGTGTGTGTGTGTGTGTGTGTGTGTGTACACACACATATATATGCACATACCTGTATATATATGTATATGTAAAAATATATATATATCTGGTCCTTATTTTTCAACAAAGGGAGCAGGTACAAGGAAGAAAAATGTATTTGTAAAAATTCAAGTTAAATTTTTAAAAATCATAGAAACAATGAATTATATGAAAGAAAATGATAATGAAGCAACAGTCAAGTTTCTGAAATTCACTAAAAATTTTCCTCCAAAAAAAAAATTGGATCTCTACAAACAAACACTAGCAAAATAGAACAAGTGAGGATTAAAGAACTGAATATAATATTAAAAAACAGAAAACAAGTAAGCAAATTTAAAATAAGCACAGAAGTGAAGCTACCAAAGATTGGAGGAGAAATAGATAAACTGGAAATAAAAATGATAATAAAAACTCCAAGCTGTTTTTTTGAAATGAAAACAAAATTGATAAACCTGCGGTCAGAAAATTCCATTAACATAGGGGCACGTTAATAAGGTGAAATTATGACAAAAACTGAAAAAAAAGGAATGATCAAAACCTGCTACATACAGAAACCAACAAACCGAGCACACAAAAACACCAAGGACTTCCGTTAGAGAGCTTAAACAAGGCAACTCAGAAAAGTAAAAGAAGTCAAGATAAAGGATCTAACAAAGGGAGGACGGGGAGAACACCTCCTAATTTTACGGGAAAAAACTATGTGAATCTAATCTATGTGAATCCTTTCATGAGACAAATAAAACCAAAATACCCAAACAAGGGAAAGATAAGGCAAAGGAGAACTATAGACCAATATAGATGTATACTGATTCAAAAACTTTAAATAAAATTCTTTCAAAAAGATAACAGCAATGTATTCAATAAATCATTTGTTATGACAATGTTGGGTTTAGATCAAGAATGCAAACAAGTATTAGTATTATCAAAAATACTGTCAAAAACACATTAAAAACAAAGGCATAAGAACCACATGATTATCAAATAGTTGCAGAAAAAGACCCTGCAACCCTCAAACCTAAAAATCCTACAAAATCTAGGCATAGAGGAATGTTTTTAAAAAAAATTTTTTTTAACAGGGGCAGCTAGGTGTTGCAGTGAATACAGCACTGGCCCTGGAGTCAGGAGAAGCCAAATTCAAATCCGGCTTCAGACACTTAACACTTACTAGCTGTGTGACCTTGGGCAAGTCGCTTAACCCCAACTGCCCCTCCAAAAGGCAAAAGAAAAAAAAATTATTAACACAATCTCCTGAAAAACAAAAGCAAGCATCATGTGAAAGGGATTAACTTAGAATACAAAAATAAGCAGATGAAAAGAAGATCTGTCAAAGCAAAGATCAGTTAAAATGATTCAAACTATCCTCTGCATCACAGATTATAGGTACCACATTTAGACTCTGCACAGTCTTTGAAATGAGAACAAAATTGATAAAATTGTGTTGCATGAAGCAGGATAAATGGTATTAAAGAAAATCAAGATGGCTGGACCAGAGTAAGTATACACAGAGGAGGGACATACCAGAATGATGACCCAGTTTTGGAGAGCACTGAGGGATCATTTTTCAAGGTAAGTGAAACAAAGAATGAAACCATTGAACAATCTATTGCTCTGCAAAAAAAGGGGATGGAGGAAGTGTGCAATTGCCAAATAATTCTTTCCTATCTCAACAAGACAATTATTAGAATAATGTACACATATATCAAGATGCTCCTTGGAAAGGGCATGGGCAGACTATTATAATGGATATTTTGCATAAAATCTTGGAGTAATAAAGCTGAATGAAAGGTGTTGAGAATACAGAATGCCACTCTGATAGAAAAAACTGCCACCATGGGGATCGACCTGCTCTCCCTTTATTTGCTCTCTGTTTTGGCCTTGGGAATGCTGGGTGGCACAAAGAACCACCATCACTGAGGATGCTCTATTCACGGGCTTTCCCCCGTTATTTAGTGGGCTTGCCCATTCAAAGGACATGCATTAAATGGAATCAGCAACTCCATTCCTTCTGTTGTGATAAAGGACCAAGAGACCTTACTTACTATCACGTCTGGCTTCAACGGTCTGTTCCTCTTTCCCCTGTCATCTTAGCTATTTAGATAACCAAAGAACCTCCAGGCTTTGCTATATGGCCTTCTGATATACTCTAAAAAGCTTTTAGCCGCCTGTAGCTAAACTTTTTTTAAAATTGTTATCTCTCACAATTAGAATGAGAGTACCTCATTAGCAGGGACTGTGTCAATTTGGCTATTTATATTCATAAAACTTAGTCTTGGTACATAGTAAAGACTTAATAAATATATTTCATCAATTTATTCACCATGAAAAAGCTTTCAATTTAGGAAAGCAAACTGCTCCAAAAAGTCTTCACGTAACAAGGTATCTACCATGTATTTATTAAAATTCTATAAAGTTCTTTTAAAAAATGTAGTAACAAAGATAGTTTTGTTATACATATGAAGCTATACTTGTCTACAAAGTATTTTCCATTGATAAAGGAGGGCAGTTAATGCAGGGTTCAAGTGAAAAGATAAATTCTCTACAGTCGGTAAAGTCTTCCATGTGTTCCTACTTGAAGATGAAATGTATTTCTTATATCAAAACCAAGAAAATCATAGCCTCTTTAATGAGATCCATACCCATTCAAGAAAAGTTCGTTCACTAACTTATATATGTGTGTGTACACACACACACACACACACACACACTTCACTAATGTACACAGGAAAAATCAAATGTATTTTAAAAAGTGGCTATACTATGCCATCTAATCTAATGCATTACCAACTAATAAGGCCCATTAATATATGTGTGTGTGTGTGTGTGTATAAATATAAAATTACGTATAGTATGTATATGTGAGTGTGTGTATAAATATGTATAATTTCTACAACTGAAGATGGATATTGACCTGGGCCTAGAACTGAATAGGATGAAGACCATGGGAAATTATTCTGCTCTTTAATTGCCTCAAGCTTTTCCCTGAAACAAAAGCCTATCTTTTGAATCAATAATCTTCCAGTGAAACTATATGGTTTAGTGCCTTTAAGAATTAAAATGAAAGGTTACCTAAAGGACATTGATGATTCAAGGGAGAAGTGAATAAGTGGCACTGTTATAACAACAAAAAATTACAATAGAGAAGAAATAGGAAATATATCATCAAAGAAACATTATAGGAGAAGGTGCTCTAGTCATGTAGGAAAAACAACAGACAATTTGTGTGCTCCATGGGTATACATGCAATGTTAAGATACCAAGAGAAAGGTTCTTTTAATACTGGGTGGGACCCTTTGGGAAATAATTATGGGATGATATGTATAGAGTTACACTGGTTGAGAAACTGTACATCAGTTGTGATCCCAGAAAATGGTGGAAATGCCACAATAATGACATCAAAGAATATCAGAATATCTCTTATCCTTTATTTCATTTATTGGGGAATGGTTAATCAACTTGTGACATATGAATGAAATGTACTATTATTGTGCTGAAAGAAAAAATGAATATGATGAATTCAGAGAAGGGTAACACTTACTAACATTTATTTGATACAAAGTAAGAAGACTGAGGAAAACAATATTCAGTCACTTCAAAAATACAAAGAGAAAAGAACAAAAAGATTAAAAAAAAGTATGCCGGCCTTTCCCCTCAAATTTTTTTTAGTTTTACTAAACTGCTGCCTTCTCCCCTATTGCCCTTATTCTTGATGGAGAGAAAAGAATATTGGGAAATGCTTGTGATGTAAAAACAAAATACAGGAAGTCTATCTATCTATCTATATGTTAAAAATATAAAAATCAATATGCTTACTGAAATAAAAAGATTTACATTCAGGATTACAATATTTACATTCCTGTTGCTTAGAGAATATTTAATTACTTAAGGCAATCATCATGATCATTATATCTTATAGTCACTTAAGAAACCTCTTTAAATTATAAAATTCTATGACTTTAAGATTCTCTGGAAGCAGTAACACATACAATACAGTGAATCTATCTGTGACAGAATGAGGGGATTCTAAGACTACACCAAATGGTCAATCACTGGCATCATGGATATTTTTAGTTCTTATATTTTTTAAACCTTATTTTGTTGATGACTTTTGTCTCAGTATTGGTCATTTCAATTGTCCACATCTCTTTCACTTTTTAGTGACGATTTTAATAATAGTGAAAAAAGGCAACAGAACATTTATTAAATGCTTACAATATTGAAGGCATTGTTCTAAAGTTATAAGGAAACAAATACAGGAAAGAAAAAAAGTAGTTCCTACCTAGGGACTTACATTCCCAGGGAGCTTACATTCCAACAGAAGAAGATAACATGTATAAAAAGGGGCTGAAAAGCAGTGGTGTAGGGGAAAGGTAGAAAGTATGCCCTAGTGGCATAGTGTTGAAGCCCACAGAGTTTGAAACAGAGCCAGAAGGAGAATGAAAGCTCGCTGACCCGGGACCCTTCCCAAATGGAGGCCTGCATAGCAAGGAGATGTTTTATTGTAAGGAAGCCTCAAGCATGGATGGATTGTTCCAAGGTGAGGAGGCTCCAGAATCTTTATTGTACTCACACTCTTATAGTTTCTTGCCCTATTTCCTTATATTCCCTATTTCTCTTTTATCAGTTCAGAATATTGGAGAAACGAGATAATATTTGACAAGAGCAAAGGTTTGGAGAACTCCAACAAAACATTATAACATTTTCAGAGTTACATGTAATTATTTCATCTTGTAAAAGTCTTCATACACTATATTAATAATTACTATATGTAAATAATGAATCAAAGCGTAATAGTAGTCAACTTTGCTTCTTGTTTGGATGATTTTTTAAAAGCTGAACTCAATTTATGGCTAAATATATTTTACAACAATACACAGGTAAGATGACAAGAGAGTAAAAAGGATATAGAAAATATACAATGGAAGAAAACAGCTCTTCACAAACTAGCCTTCTCACCTTATGCCACACGAATGAAAGACTATTTGTTTTAATAGCTGGGAACTTAATTTAAAGGATATATACTAAAGGTACCCAAATGAGAAAAATCACCTCAAGAGTGTTTATAGATGATCCTGGAAGAACAATAAGTAGGCAAAAATGGAAAACATATCTAACAAATGCTTTTCTTCATCACTGACAGCATATATAGACTTAATAACATAGTTTGAGAAGTGTGGCATGACAAAATATGGCCCAGAGGAAACAAAGAAGAAAAACATCTAGACCAAGTTAAATATATATACAAGACGTTCAAGTTGGAGTTGATATAATTTTGAGGACTCAGGAGAGATTTAAGTTCTCAAGCTATCAGAAAGAACATTTGCAAAAAAAAAGTTGACACGAGAGTAGTAGTGCCCAGTGACAGGTTTTATTTCTCGTGTATAAAATGTTGAAAAGATTAACCTCTGTAGACATCAAAGGTATCTGAAATGAAGAAACTGGAGTCAAACAGGTGAGTTCTCAATAGCTGAACAAGATCCTTACAGTCACATACTGTCCAAGGTGCAGGTAACATAAAAATCTCACTGTGCTTATTATTTGATGACCATAAAAAGCAAATGATTTGACTGCATATTTCTTTTAACATAATACAAGTTTCCATGAAAGATGTAACAAAAGATAACTGTCAATCCTCTCATTTTTAATCTCGAGATCCAAATAGGAAATGTACACTGGCTAAAGATATTTGTCACAGTCATGAAGTACTTGCATCGCAGAGTACAAATTTAAGTGTTATTATTTATTAGATAATGAGGCATGCCAGATGCTCCTAGCTGCTGATGACATCATGGGGAATGCATGAAGACCTAGCAGATTTAGAGTATCCTTAAGGAGATATGTAATCATTCAAATCCCTGGGGCAGCTAGGTGGTTCACTGCATAGAGACTCCAGTGGGCCTGGAGTCAGAAAGATTTGAGTTAAATATGGCCTCAGATATGTACTGGTGTGTGAACCAGGGCAAGTCATTTAACCCTGTTGGCCTCAGTTTCTTTATCTGTAAAATAAGCTGGAGAAGAAAATAGCAAAGTATTCCAGTATCTTTGCTAAGAAAATTCCAATTTGAGTCATTCAGAAGAATATGGAATAATGATTCACATTGGAAAATTCAAGGGTTTGATGAAAAATATTTATTGTCCAAAGAGAATTGAAGCAAATTTCTATGGAAAATCCATAGCATTAGTCATCAGTAATTATGCTTTAAAAACAAGTCATTGCATATAGATACTGACCTGTCCCACAAATGAATAAAAAGAAAAGAGGAGGCTGACTCATCTTTGGGAAACTGTTTTGTGCTTTTAATAACTTCAAATTTCTCTATGAAATAAAATCACTTTTTAAACAATATTCTTCTAGTCCTACAGTGTGGCTGTGAGTCACGACACATGGCAGTCTTTAAATTATTAAAGTCATGGGTCACTCAATATGCAAAGGATAGTTTGAGGAAACTGCAGGGTTTGGGAGAAGACTATAGCACTTTATTAACAAAGATTTTCCCTAAATAAGTGGTGTAAAAAGTATTATTTAGGAACGTCTAACTTGAAAAGAAAAGTTCACCTACCTCAAATCTGGAAAGAGGAGAACTGAGGAAAAAGGCAGTGACATATATACACCGTGTGTGTGTGTGTGTGGTATATACATATATACGTCTATATAGATAGACAGATATGGATGCCAACTGGATCCATCCAGCAGGAAGTAGTTCCATGAGAGGAACCAATGAGGCAACATTATACAGTGGAAAAAGTCTTTGATTTGTTCTCATGAAAGGTCTGGGTTCAATACCTGACCTTGAAACTTAACTTTTGAGTAACTTGAAAAAGATATTAAACCTCTCTTAGTCAACAATCATTTATTAAGAGTTTACTATGTGTGAGGCACTGAAGCTTGCTTTTCTCATTTGTGAAATGTCTATGAGTGTCTTTAGTCTTTATTATATGGAGTTACTGTGAGTAGGAAATAAGGTAAGTGACGCATTTTATAAACCTTAATGGAAAATATAATGCAAACTATTGTGCCTAGGATTGCAAATAACATCTGTGGAAAAGTTCTTTTTCATATGCCAAGTGGAGAGCTTGAGACAAGTCACTTTTGAAACAGACTGGATCTGTTTAATTTCATCTTGAAAAAACCTTCTATAGAGAACAGTAACAGAAAGTGGGTAATGCAGCACATAATCATAAAGAGACGCTCTACTACAGCTGAAGAGAGGTGCAGGGCATGTGCAGACAAGACTAGTAGCTCTGGTGTGAGGGCTGCTGAGCCCTATTTTCACCTGTGGTGTCTACCTAATCTACCCAACTCTCACCTGGGGCTTCAAGAAGCTGTAGCAGGAATAGCGGCCACACCCTGGTAAACCATTTTGGCAGACAGGTTGAACCAAATCTGTTGGTGAGTTGGGTGGGAGGGGTGTCTAACCCAAGCATGTGAAAACTTCCCCTGGAGGAATGGATGGATGAGAACAATTTGTTCCAATGGCAAAAGCAGGTGCTGTGGAGCACTTAGTGCTCAGTTAGACATAAAAGACAGCAAAGTCATCCACTGCAACCTGAGCTATCACTAATGATCTTGACTCTGTCCTGTCACTGGACTGTGATGACTGGAAGAGAGAGTGTGGCCAAGGACTCTGTGCAACTCTACCTCACTTAAATCTAATTTATGCATGAATCAAAAGACATCACCCATATCATTTTACCATTTTTACCTATCTCAAAGTCCTGTGGTAACAGGCAAGTGACGAAGTAGCAGGTGAGGATACACTGGGAGCCATAGTCACAACCCTGCACACAGGTATCCCAGGTCATAGGGTCGTCTTCTCACTGGAAGCAGCAGTGGGATTTGGCAGCAACCTTTTAAAAACTGCACTGCTCATTTCCTGGTGCGAGGAAAGGGCTAAAAAAGGTGCCTGAAAACTTGTCTGTTTTACCTAACCTTGGCCTGTTTACTGAAACAGGCAGGGAGGGATCTTACCATGTGGTTGAAACACAAAAAAAGTGTTGAAAAACTTCTGCAAAGATGATTCTATTGGTACATGGAATGTATACCCACTTATAAGCAACACAAAATCCAGTAGATCTGAAAGACAAACAGTTCTTGCTGCAAGAGAACTCAGCACATATAATATCCAAAGAGTGGCCCTGAGTGAAACAAAGCTGTTTCCCAAGGCTGGGAAACAAAGGCCAGCTTATCAAAGCTAGAGCTGGATACACATTATTCTGGAGGGCCGAGTGAAGGGGAATGCTGTGAAGCTGGTATAGGTTCTGCAATCAAAACTAATCTAGTCAACAAGTCTGTATTCCTACCAAAAGGAATAAAAGACAGGCTCATAGACAATGTGATTGTCACTTGCAGGAAAACACCATACCACCCTGTGTAAGCTCCCACCATGACAAACCTTGATGAAGTCTGTGTGACTTTAATGCTAGAGTAGGCAGACACTACTAGACAATGCAGGAGGAGTCCTTGGAAGGACTGAGTTAGAAACAGTAACAGCAATGGTCACTCACAACTGAAGACTTGTGCAATTCATGACCTTCTCATCACCAACACTGCCTTCTGTTTATCTAAGTGCAATAAAATTTCATGGATGCACCCTGGCAGCAAATATTGGCATTTAATAGATTATGTCATTGTAAAGAGAAGAGACAGACAAGATGTGAAATGACAAAAGTGATAAGTGGTACAGAGTGCTGGACTCATCATAGACTGATCCTCTCAAGGCTAAATATTTGCACTCTACAAAAGTGGTTGCCCCAAGGCCAGGTGATTACCAGAAAAGTTAATGTCAAGAGACTGGAGCACTTCTTTGAAGAACACTGGGTGCAAACTTGGAGGAAAAGCTGAGCCAACACACAGCTGGCACACTGTTTGATGAAAATGATGGGGAAATTCAGAAGCTGTTAAATGAAAAGCAAGAATTCCACAGGGTATATCAGCAGGACAGTTCATCTATCTCTAAGAAGACAGCATTTAAATCCATCAAAAGTAAAGTACAAGTGAAGCTTAGAAGATGCAGAATTCTTGGCTCAGTAAGAAGGCAGAAGAAACTCAAATTTTACACTGATAGCAACAATCCAAAGTGCTTTTATGATGCCCTTTTATGGCCCTATTTATGGGCCAAAGACATATAGTGCATCTCAACTACTCAGTGCAGATGTAACTACATTGATTAGTGAATAAGGACATGATCCTGGAGGGATGGGCTGAGCACTTCCACAGTCATCTCAACAGACCATGATCAATCAAAGCTGAAGTCACTGACTGTTTACCGTCTCTATTCAAATTTCCAACTGAAGAGGAGACTTCTTTCCTGTGGCAAAGCACCTGGTGCTGATTATGTTCTATCAGAGATTTACAAGGTGGGGTGAGATGAGGGTCCACTGCTCATACAGAAGGTGAGTGAAATTTTCCAGGTTATATAGCAAGAGGAGGTTATCCCGTAGGAGTTCAAGGATAAGTCCACTGTTCATCTCTATAAAGGAAGAGGAAATAGATTGATCGATGACAATTATTGGGCTAGGGGGAAGAATGTCTCTCTAAGCCACTGCCAGCAAGATTCTTGCCAGAGAGGGCAAGAAAATACGAAAAGAGAGTCAACAACCTGACTGAAGAACATAACACCTTAAAAAAATAGATTAACTCAAATGGCAAAAGAGGCCCCAAAAGCCACTGAGGAGAAGAATGCCTTAAAAAGTCGAATTTGCCATATGGAAAAAGAATCTCAAAAGCTTTCTGAAGAGAATAATTCCTTCAAAATTAGAGTGGA
>CM053582.1:262803562-262823403 GCA_028627135.1 Pseudochirops cupreus
AGATCATGAAATTATCATGTAAAGGGGGCAATTCAATTGAGGGGGAAGAGAAATGGATTTGGTGTGACCCTAGAAAAGTCATACTGCCATTTAGGACTCCATTTACTCATTGATAAAATGGGATGTTTGGACTAAGGATGTCAAAGATTTCTTCCGTTTCTAAAATTTGTGAGCATATTTTGTAAACTTTATAGTATTATCTAACAATAAACTATTACTACTACCTCTAGGCCGAGGAAGATATTTGAATCTTAATGCTATTTTAAAACACATTTTAAAAATAAAGTTTTTGATGATGGTATAATTTTGATATAGTTGTTAAGAACCTATCAGTGTTACCTATAAGCATATGAAAAAATGTTCCAAATCACTAGTGACTAGAGAAATGCAAATCAAAATAACTCTGAGGTACCACATCTCACAAGCCAGATTGGCTAAGATGACAAAACAGGAAAATGATAAATGCTGGAGAGGATGTGGAAAAATTGGAACACTAATGCATTGTTGGTGGAGCGGTGAACTGATCCAGCCATTCTGGAGAGCAATCTGGAACTATGCCCAAAGGGCTATAAATAAGTACATACCCTTTGACCCAGCAATACCACTTCTAGGGTTGTAACCCAAAAAGATCAGAGAAGTGGGAAGAGGACCCATATGTACAAAAATATTTATAGCAGCTCTTTTTGTGGTGGCAAAGAATTGGAAAACAATGGGATACCCATCAATTGGGGAATGCCTGAACAAGTTGTGGTACATGAATGTAATGGAATACTACTGTGTATAAAAAATGAGGAGCAGACAGACTTCATAATAACCTGGAGAGACTTATATAAACTGATGCTGAGTGAGAAGAGCAGAACTAGGAGAAATTTGTACACCATCACAGACACAACGTATGTGTGATGATTAACTTCAACAGACTGGGGTCCTCTCAGCAATGTAAGATTAAAGACATCTCCAAAAGACTCATGATCAAAAGAGATATCCACATCCAGAGAAAGAAATGCAGAGTCTGAATGCAAATTGAAAGAAATTAGTTGCTGTTTCTTTTTCTTGTTTTGTTTCCTCTTTCCCACTGACCATTCCATCAGTTATAATCGTTCTTTACAACCTGATTAATGACTAATGTGAAGATATTTGTAAATCCTATATTCGAGTGCATGCCACCATGTTGGGGGGGGGGAGAGGGAGGGAGAGAAAATGTGAAACTCAAGGGACTGTGGAACTGAATGTTGTAAACCAAAAATAAATAAACCAATTTACTTTTTTAAAAAAAGAACCTATCAGTGAAAAAAATCATAGAATTATGGTAAGCTGGAATGTATACTAGAATCATAGATGGACACATGGGTTCCAGTACCAACTCTGCCACTCACTTGCTCTACTAAGCAAAGCAAAGCAAAGCACTGCCCTGGAACTAAGTGGCTACCACCTTTCTAAAATGGTGATAGTCATATTTGTCTAATCATCTTCAGAGAGAGCAAATGAGATGAGAGAAGTCAATACATTTATAATGTAATTAAAATATATACTAATTATTAAAAATCATAACTTATCATGTAAAAATGAAAATAGATATAATTAATTCAAGGAAGATCAAAATTAGTGAAAATTTAACTGATACACATGAGTATCAAGATAGCAAATAAGTGACTTTCAGCATAAATTTCAAATCTTATAACAGGAAGAAATGTGTGAAAAAAGGAAGGGATGAGGATTTATTATGTACCACCACTGTGCTAAATGCCTTAAAAATATTTCACTTTAAGGCTTAGAATAAGCCTGTGAAATAGGTGCTATTATTATCCCCATTTTACTGCTGAGGAAGCTGAAGTAGACAGAGGTTAAGTGACTTGTCCAGGGTCATACTAGACAGATTTGAACATAGGTCTCTCTGATTCCAGAGTTAGTACTTTATCCACTGGGTGACCTAGCTGCCCAAGGGTGGGAGGGCATGAGCCCAGAAAAGAGACTGGATGGTAAACAGAAAAGAAACTGATCACTGGAAGGGAAGTGGATAGAAGTGGTCCACAACTATATCAAAATTACGACACCATCAAAAGCTTTATTTTTAAAATGTGCTTAAAAAATAGCATTAAAATTCAAAGTATCCACCTTGAGAAGCAGGAAAATTACTACAATGGGAAGCGTAATGCTTATATCCTCATTACTGTATCTCTCATGAATTGGAACTTCAAAGAGCGAGCACCCCAGAAAAAAGAGGCAGTAACACAGAAACTATTTAGAAGAAGGGGAAGAGAATTCCTGAATACAAGGTTAAGAAATCCATCTTTGAAAGGAGACAGAAAAAGAAAATCATATTAACAACAAAAAAAGATTATAGAGGAAGAAAGTCTAAATTAACCCTTTAACTGAAAAAAGGAAAAGAATTAGATAATCAAATAAAAGGAAGAAAAATAAATAAGTTAAGGAACACTCTAAAATTAAGGAAAGGGTTGACAAATGAAAGAGAAAATTGAAGGAGAGTAACAAAGTTTGTAGAATAATGTTGCCTTAAAATAGATTGGGCAAAACTAATTTAAGGAACAGAGTACTTACAGAAAAGTGGAAGAGGAACAGGAAAAAAAATCTTAATTTAGAAAAGACAAAACACTAGAGTCACAAATGGAGGAAAATGTAACTTTAAATGTGAATGGATGAAATAATTCAACGAAAATAAAGAGAATGACAAAATGGAGGAGAAAATGATACCCCAAAACTTAGTGCTTAGAAGAAATACACATAGGGTGGCTAGGTGGTGCAGTGAATAGAGCACCGGTCCTGGAGTCAGCAGAAGCTGAGTTCAAATCCAGCCTCAGACACTTGATACACTCACTAGCCGTGTGACCTTGGGCAAGTCGCTTAACCCCAATTGCCCTGCCTTCTCCCCTCCAAAATGCAAAAGAGAAAAAAAAAAAAGAAGAAATACACCTAAAAAGCAGATATAAAGGAAATAAAAATGTGCAATAGGAATAAAATTTACTATGTACCAAGTAAATCCAAAAAAGCAGAATTACAATCCCATTATCAGATAAAGCAAAACCAAAAAGCCAAAATATAAGTGGAAGGGAATTCCATTATGTTGGCAACCACAGACAACAAAGCAACACCAACATTAAATGTAAATGCTCTAAATGACAAAGTATCTAAATTAATAAAGGAAAACTGAACTGAATTGCACCAACTCCCTGCTTTACAAAACCCGGTACTTTACAAATATCTTGTTTTAAGGCAATACAATAATAGTAGGAGATTTTAGCAGTCATCTGTCAGAGTTGGATAAATATAATTGAAAGATTAAAAAGAAAAAGAAAAATGTAGAATTGAAGAAGTTTCTGGAAAATCACAGCTGAAAGAGTTATTGGTCCCTTCTGAATGGAAACACTAAAAAATATACGAATTCTGGCGTACCATATGGAAGCTTAAAAAACCGGGAACAGAGAAACCGCAAAAACATGCAGGAAAGCAGAAGTAATGTAAAAAACTCTTTACAGATCATAGAATAATAAAAATAGTTATCAATTCAGGAACAATAAACAAGATACATATCTAATTGAAGACAATACTGAAACCTAAATAAAGAGCAGGTTGAAGAACAAATTATAGAAGCAAATTAAAAATTACATGAGAGACAATCATTAAGAGATAACATTTAAAAATTTTTGGGTTGAAGCTAAAGCAGCTCTCAGAGAAAAAAAATTAAACTCCCAAATATATATATTAGGAAAACAGAAATAATGATGTTTAATAATCTGGACATGCAGTTTAAAAATTACAAACTAACCAATGAATAACATCAAAATAGGTATAAAAATGCAATCTTGAAAATCAAAGAAATAAATAACTCAGAAACAAACAAACAAACAAAAAAAGGTCAGAACTGATTAAAAAACAACAACTAAAAGCTGGTTCTTTGAAAAGGTTAGTAAAATTGATAATACTTTAATCGAAATGATTAAAGAGGAAAAGGGCACAAAAATCAACTGAAAAATGAAGATGAAATCACAATAAGCACAGTAGGAAAAAGGGAATTATCAGTTCCTATACTGCAAAGTTATAGGTAATCAATTTAAAAATGTAAACTTTACTTGGTACTCTAAAAATAAGAAATATCTAAATTAGCAGAATACCAAATATCAAATTAAGATAAAGGAACTATGAAAGAAAACAAAACCCTTGGTCATGATGGATTTATAGGAGAACACTATGAAACTTTAAAAGAACAATTAGTACCAATAACCTTAAATATTCTAAAAAATTAAGATATACTGCATTTTTCAAATTCTTTTTATGAGACAAATGGTATGCTAATAAACCCAGAAACATTAAGCACTTAAACCAGGGAAGAACTATAGGCCAATATATTATTTATGAATGTTCGTTCAATATTTTAAAATTATATGCTCTCCAAGAGAATACAGCAATTTATTCGAGACATTATTCATTGTAGCCAATTGGATTTACCCAAAAGATGCCAGGGTGGTTCAACATTAGGAAAACATTCAACATAATTAATCACATTAAAAACAAAAATATCCAAAACTACTATATTTTCTCAACAGATACAAAAAGTCTTTTTGACAAAGTACAACCAATACTTATGCAAAAACCACTGCAAAATACAAGCACAGATGCATCATTTTTTGCAGAGTGAAGCAAAAAACAAATTCCCACATCGTCCGTGTTGAAAAATGTATGTCTCATTGTGTACCTTGAATCCCATTAATTTTCCATCAGGAAGAGAGTCCTTTGGAATCATACGTGGTCAATGAATTGATCAGCCGTATTAAGTTTTTCTAAAGTGGTTTTCCTTTGCAATGTTCATGTAACAAATTGTTCTCCTACTTCTTACTTTATATTTAACTTTTCACTATCACTCACTTCCCATATGTGATCTGTTTTCAAGGCCTGTTGAAGGCCTTTGCAGTATTTCTCAAATTTAACTCGCTTGTTCTACTTGCTGCAGGATCTTGTCTCCTCACACCTGAACTACTGCAATAGTCTGCCGGTTGGTCTGCCTAGCCTTAGAATAAGTTTCTCCCTACTCCAGTCCCTCCTGCATTGAGCTGCCAAAGTGATTTTTCTAAAGTCTAGGCCATCTGTGTCATTCCCCTTCTATTCCAGTGACTCCCTATCACCTCCAGGATCCAATACAAAGCTCTTAATAATATAGCTGCCACTCACTTTCCCAGTTGTCTAACATCTTACTCCTCACCATATATTCTTTGAGTCAGTAACAGTGACCTCCTTGCTGTTCCATTAACAAGACACTCCATTTCTGGGCTCCAGACATTTTCTTAGGCTGTCCCCCATGCTTGCAAGGCCTTCCCTCCTCATCTCTGTCCCTGGGCTTGCTTCAAATCCCAGCTAAAATTCCACCTTCTAAGTGAAGCCTCTGCTAATCCCTCTTAATTCTAGTACCTTTCCTCTGTTTATTATTTCTTCTTTACCCTGTATAAAGCTCATTTATCTCTCCATTAGGTTGTGAGCTCTTTAAGACCAGGGACTGTCTTTTGCCTTTCTTGATCGATCCCTGCACTTAGCATACAGCCTGGCACATAGTAGTAGACTGACTACCACAAAAAGAATCTTATCTAAAACCAAAAGCCCACATCATATGCATTGGGAACGCATTAAAAGATCTGCCAATAAATACAGGAGTTAAAACAAAGATCCTCCCTATTGCTACTATTATATGGAATAATTCTAGAAATGCTAGCAATAGAAGAAAAGGCGAAGAAATCAAAGGTATATAAAGACAGGCAAAGAAGAGAGAAAACTATTTCCCTTTGCTGGAGATACGAGGATTTGCTGAATAAATTTGAAAGCATAACCAAAGAAACTGGATCAAAAACAATAAAGTTGTGAGATATAAAACAGCCCCATTTCCCCCAATCAGATGTTTTTCTTTATAATAAAAAAAAAAATCCAAGAGTTAGTAGTAGAAAAGGAAATTGTGTTCAAAAAGACCGAGACCATAAAATATTTGGGAATCAATCTATCAAAGTATATTCAAAACTTGTATAGATTCAATTACAAAATGCTCCAGAAAGAACCACTTAGGGAGTTAGAATAATATTCTGTGCTCATGACTGGACCATATCAATATAATTAAAATGACAATACTATAAAAGTTAATTTACAGTCTTAACATAATAGCAATGAAACTATCAAAGGGATATTTTACAGAGATAGATAAAATAATAAATTTAATTTGGAGAAACAAAAGATTTAGAATATCAAGGGAAATAATGGGAAAAAAAGTAGGAAAAAAGAGGGGAAATAGCTTCCAGGTCTCAAACTATTATGAAGCAGCAACCATTAAAACTATTTGATATTGGTTAAAAATAGAGAAATCAATAGGATAGAGCAGACAAGGAATAAAAGCAAATAATGTAACTTAGTAATCTTGTGCTCAACAAACCCTGAAACATTAATTTCTTAGCAAAAATTTACATACTTGATAATAATTGTTGGGGAAATTGGGAAGTAGATAGTCAGAAATTAGGCTTAAACAAACATCTTATTCCATACTACTCAGTATATTTAAAACAGATGTGTAACCTGAATATTAAAGAAAAGAAAAGCAAATTACATACCATCTATATGTACAGGCAAGAGATGAATTCTTAGCCAAACAAGACACAGAGGAAATTACAAAAGAAACTACAGTTAATTTGGATTTTAGAAACTGAAAACCTTCTGCACAAATTCAATGTAGCTTGTAAAAAGGGAAGCAAATGGCTGAGAAAAAAATCTCTAATACCAGCATTTAGCATTGTGCCTAGTAAGTGCTTAATAAATATTTAGAGACTGACTGACTAAATCAAATTTCTCAGATAAATTCTTTGGTATTCAAGATATATAGACAACTAAAAGAAATATGTAACACCAAAAGCTATTCCCCAAAGGAAAAATAGTTAAAGGACATGAACAAGAAAATTCTCAAAAGAGAATTATAAACTATTAACAGTTACATTAAAGAATGCTGCAAATTACTAACAAGAAGGTAATAAAGTCATGCAAGTCGGTAGAAGAAAGTAATTATAGGAACTAGAACTGTGATTTCATTAATAAAGGTCAGGCAAGGGACCTTTACCTAGGATTCAAGAATCCCATGGATAGATTTCAGGGGCTCCATGAATTTTGATGGGAAAAAATACATCTTTACTTTACTATAACTGGTTCCCTTTGTAATCTTATATATTTAATTTTATGCATTTAAAAACAGTGCTCTGGACCAAGAGGACATTGTACACAGTAACAGCCACACTGTGTGATGACTTTGATGGACTTAGCCCTTCTCAGCAATGCAAGGATCTAAGACAACTCTAAAAGACTCATGATGGAAAATGCTATCCACATCCACATAACTTCAGAGTCCAAATGCAGATGGAAGCATATGACTGCCTCTCTTTTTCTTTTGTTATTTTGCTTCTTCTTTCTCATTTTCCTCCCATTAGTTATAATTCTTCTTTATATCATGATTAATGTGAAAATATGTTTAATGTGAATGTATAAGTAGAATCTATATCAGACTGCATACTCTCTGGGGTGGGGAGAAGGAGGGAGAGGAAATTTAAAACTCTAAATCTTATGTTGTGAATGTTGAAAACTAAAAATAAATTAGTAAAAAAAAATAAAAGTGTTTTGGGAAAGAGGGTTATGACATAAAACAGCTGTTAAGAATAGGGAATTCCCAGGAGAGTAAACTCTACCAATGTGGGTCAATATCTTCTATGCATCTAATAGTTTTAGAGGGTTGTCTAGAGCATGTAGAGGTTTAGTAAAGAATCAATAAATATGAGAGGTGGGATTTGAATACAGGTCTTACTGGTTCCAAGAGCCACTATCTATCTACTCTATTCCACTCAAGGCATAGAAATCTAATCTGCTCAAGGTCACATAGAGTAGTAAAGCAGGCAGTAGTATATGGATAGACTGCTAGACTCAGTCAGGGAGCCCCAAGTTCAAACCTGTCTCAGATATTTGGTGTCTATGTGACCTACCCTTTCTCAGGCTCAGTTTCCTCATTTGTAAGATGGAGATAACAACAGTACCTAACTCACAGAGCTGCTGTGAGGATCAATGAAATTATAAATAGCTAGCAAGCTAGCTAGCTAGCACTTTGCAAACCTTAAATGTCTTTATAAATGCCACCCATTATTAGTATTAGCAAAGCACAGACTGGAACCTAAGTACGAAATCCATAATGCTTTCTACTATTAAATCAAGCAATAAAAAACATTAAGTGCCTACTATGTGCAAGGCATGGAGACACTTATAAAAAGGATTAAATGATCCTAATTCACATAGGTCTTACTATCAAATAGAAGAAATAACAATTATTGTCAATAATGATAATTTTGGTGAGAATAATGTGAGTGAACAGGTTTCATTAGTTCTTAACATTTTGGCTGAATATTTTGTGATACAGTGATTCAAAAGACTAGTTCTAAGTTCAGCTTATTTTGGTACTTGCTTTTAATGGCTGTCTTATGTGAAAATGACACAGCACAAAGACATGGAGATCGAGATGCAAGAAAAATATCATGGCTACAATTATTAAATCATGATACTTATTCTGCCAAGCCGTTATGTGAAGGTTTTTTGTTTAAATTACTCAAGTTTATATTTTTGCTCATGTAAATCAACTGTTCTTATAAACTAATCAGAGAGTATTGTATTTTTATATTTCTAACAAATTGTTCAAAAACCAACAAAACTCATCATCAGGAAGATTTTTAAGCAGGTTAGAAAACGCTGTTTCAAACTTCAAATGTACATGCATGAGGATTTTTATCAGACAATATGATCATAAAGAGAAAGTCGAAAAGGACTTCAAGACATCTATTTCAACCCCAACATTTTATGAGTAAACTGAAGCACGGGAGATATTAAGTGACTTTTCCAAAGTCACACCAGATCCAAGCATCAGCGGTCAGATGGTGAAGCAAGGTCTCAGACTTCTTCAGGGTCATGCTTAACACCTCTGCTTCTGTGTCTTCTTCTGGTACTACAAAGGCCACTACTATGAGAAGGAAGCTGCTATCCTAGTATTCTACTTATATCGTCTAAAGCAGTGGTTCTAATACCGTAACCCTTTAATACAGTTCCTCATGTTGTGGTGACCCCCAACCATAGAATTATTTTTGTTACTACTTTATAACTCTAATTCTGCCACTGTTATGAATCATAATGTAAATATCCGATATGCAAGATGTATTTAAATTGAACATAACCCACAGGTTGAGAACCATTACATACTCTGTCATAATTTCCTTAACCCCCTACTCGTGCCCCTCCCCCAAGCTTACTGACTGTTTAACCAATGCATATCTTTTAATATCCTCTAAAATCTTCTCTTGTGGATCTAACTAAATTGATCAAATGCATTTTAATGGGAGAATTTGTTACTAGCCACAAACAAATGATTTATAAATTAACGTCTGGAAACACAATCCCCTTCTAAGATGATCACCGGCTGTGTTTCCTATTGAACAGTATCAGTACACGGCATTTCATTTTATCTCTGTATCTTTGTACACGTTTTCTTTCCCTGAGGAATAGGAGGGTGGGATCATGCCCCCATTTTTCCTTCTTAGGACGGATACCTACTGACCTTCAAGAGGCCTCTCCTACTCCACCCAGTTGGTAATGTTTTTATTTACTTCTCTGTGCACATGCTGTTAACCCTCAGTAGAATGTGAGGTGCTTGAGGGTAGAGACTGTTTCATTTCTGTCTGTGCATCCCACGTCTAGCCCATTTCCTGGCATGAAGTGCTTAGTAAATGCTTGCTGAAACGTTGAAAATGACTAATGGGATGACTGATAGAATCTTCTTAACATTTAGAATTAATGAAAACTAAAAGATGTTATAGATCGCTAGGTGGCTCAATGGATAGAATGCCTGGCCTGGAGTCAGGAAGACTCTTCTTCCTAAATTCAAATCTGGCTTCAGACACTTACTAGCTCTGTTATCCTGGGCAAGTTACTTAACGCTGTTTGCCTCAGTTTCCTTATCTGGCACATGAGCTGGAGAAGAAAATGGCAAACCACTCCAGTATCTTTGTCAACAACAAATTTTACTTCAAGATATTTTAGTTCAAGCATTTACTAAGATAACTATGTAAATAAAAATGAAATAAGCTAAGTAATTAAAAATAATATATGAAACAAGGAAAGTTAGAAACTCTATGAACGCTAAATAAAGTTTTCAGGTCTTTTAAGACTAATCTTTCCAAAACCAGTTTCAAAAATGCCTTCTGAATAAAATATTGATTAGAAAAAAATTCATGACAATATCATGTTCTGGGACAGAAGAAATGGGAAATATTTAACATAAGCATAAAAATACTGTACATTTATCAGGTATGGATTTTTCTAGATATGCTTTATAATTTGGCCATACACTTCATTTCTTAATAATAGAAAGTTATTAAAATTCAAAGCACTCATTGGGTCAACATCTACTTTCTAAAACTCCAACTCATACGGCTTCTTTTAAGTGACTGATGTAGCAGAAAGGTAAGGGAGGAAGAATAATACACCTATTCAGAAATATTCATGAGACATGTTGTAGAGGGTTTGAATCAGTGTAAAGGGTAGGAGAACCTGTGGCCTCCAGGCGACGTGGCCCTCTAGATCCTCAAGAGCAGTCCTTTGATTGAAGAAGAATTTGTTCTGTTAAGTCTGGATTCAGTGAAAGGGCCACAATTGAGGCCCTAGAGGGTCACATGCGGCCTTGAGGCTGCAAAATGCCCACCTCTGTAGTAGCTATAGCTTACTAAAAATTTGGTATCTTAAATTTTGTTGCTAGCTTTGTCACTGGTCACTTGTGTAACTTGATGAGAAAAAAAAATATATCAAAATTAACAATGTTTTTCTTTATGCTAACATTTTTTAACCTGAAAAGTGGGGATGACAAAAACTGTTTCAAAGGTACAATGGCAGTACCCAGATAACTATAATCCAGTATTCAAAGTTAAATTTCATGTATGAATAATAGAAGTAAAAAATATACATCTTTGATATCCTTCACATTACCTAGCAACTTTTCTAGAAAGAAAAAACATTGCTCAAGAAACATGGCTCATTCATTTCAAAATCTTCATGAGGGTATCCAAATGTTCTTGTATTGTGATTACTTTTACTTTTTACCTTTTACTTTTTTCAGATAATTAACATGAAGCTTCCTTTTTCCATGTATCCTACAAATGTCCTTCAGAACAGTTTTTAGGGAACATTTTATGTTTAGATTTCTTTATTGTTTTTTGGAGGGGGAAGGTAGGGTAATTGGGGTTAAGTGACTTGCCCAAGGTCACATGGCTAGTTTTGTGTATGTTTTTTTTTGGTGTGTTAACTGTCTGAGGCTGGATTTGAACTCAGGTCCTCCTGACTCCAGGGCTATGCTTAGATTTCTATTCAATCCATATTATTGTTCCAGCCTTCACACAACTCTTGAAATAATATTTCTAGGAAATTAACTGCAACTGTTTCTAGTTCTATTTATTTCTAATTCTAATTGGAATTATTTTTCTTGACATGAGAATTTCAGAATACCCACATTATTGACAATTTTACATACTTTCCACTTAATGGAAACACTTTTAATTTAGTTATATGTTTAATCTCACTCTTCCCCCTTCACCCTCATCTCTCTTCTTACAGATTCCTTTCGCTATTACAGTTTAAACTTCTTGAAGGCAGGAGACAATTACTATATTACGCAAAGCTAAGAAATGTTTTTGATGACAACTGACAGCTGTAATTAAACTAAGGTTAATTAACTGTCCCCATGGGAAAAGGCAAAATGACTTCCAAAGAAATGCCTTTTTTAAATGGGTTTTTTGAAATACAGAACAATTTTAAGATGAGTCCAGACTGCCAATACTAGTAGGTATCATTTTTTTTTTTGCTATTCAAATAGTTATTACAGTTTCTTCATTTTTTTTAAAGTTAAAAACAAAGTATTTTAAGCAGTGGTTATGTTCAAAGGTTTGCCTACACAAACATCTCTGACCCATAATACAGCTGAACAATAGCAAAAGTAACATTAAAGAACTTACTCATCAACTTAAACATTATTGAAGTAAAAATGACATAATTGAAATTATGTTGAATTTGGATTTAGAAGATCTGGAATCAAATCTTGCTTCAGTCACTTGCTATTTGTGTGATCTTGAGGAAGTCATTAAAGCTCTGTGACCCTCCGTTTTCTCACTGGTCAGATTTAGAGTTTGAATCATACTATTATTGGTACAGTATTTCCTAACTCTAATCTATGTTCTTATGACAGATACAACCAACAGATAATCTTCTTGCCATGTAAAGAAACATGGGAGCCAAAGGCAAAGCAACTTTTGATTATGTATTTTATGTAGATCTTATATAAATTATCTAAATTCTGTTCATTCTATACTTGTGAACATTCACATATTCAATTTTGCCAAAGGGGGAAATTTCATCCTAGCATTATTTCCCCCCTTGATTGGTTAAGATCTACTATTACAACCTCATTCTGCAGACTACCCTGAAAACAATCTTCCTCAAAGCATGGGACAAACTATGTCAACAAATGGGTATAGTGCAATGTTCATTCATGTATCTGTATTCATGTTGCTACCCCCATAGAATGTAAGCTCCTCGACAGCTGGGTTGGTTTCATTTCTATTTTTATCTTAGGACCTAGCACAATATCTGGCATATAGTAGGTACTCAAAAAATGCATATTCAAAGAATGAATAACTAGTTAGGTGCTGGTACAGCCTCCATAAAAGTTATAAGAACTTAGGTTTATAAGGGCCAGGTGAAGTTGTTGAAAGAGAGGTTACTGGTCTGTGTGACACAATCTCAATACCAGCCAATCAGAAGCTGACCGCATCTCCAGAAATAGGACGTCTGGAATGCAGAATGACTGTACAAAATATTCAGTCCTCACCTGGAAAGATGAGCAGCACCCACCTTGTAGTATCTTTTCAACACAGTCAGTATTAACTTTTCATTACTATCTATATGTTTCCAATTACTTGTAGAGGGAGGCAGCTGGAAGCATACTGGATAAACTGCTGAACTCAGTGTCAGTAAGACATGAATTTGGTTTCATTCATTTAAATAGCTGTGTGGCAGTCTGGTGATGCCTCCAAACCTTCTTCAGAATAACAATATTAACTGTATAAAATAAAATATGTGGTATTGTAAAGAAAAAAATTTTATTGAAATAGTTGTTAAAATAATTGCATGGGCCCCCCCGTAAGAACCCTTATTATAAATGCTAGTTATCATAATGATGATGATTATGTTTGCTGTATTGATACAGCCTGTGTTGTTGATAACTTTTCAATAATATGTGAGTTTACATGTATTAATATAGTGTTTGCATAGCTAAGAAAAACCTTTTGGGATTCCATAGCAAGCCTACTCATCACTTTCAAGATAAAAAACCTAAATAAGAGTTAATGAACTGAAGCAGAATGAAACAAACTCATTTACTAAACAGCACAGTTGACCACTAAGTGCAGTATTACTGCATAAGACCATAAGAAAGCAGATGAAAAAATGACTCCACATAAAGTTAGTATAAAATTCAACTGAACCAAATAATCTCAAGAACATCTGCAAATGAAGTCCAGGAGAAGTGAGGTTTAGCAGAAAGGGCATTTAATCTTGTTAAGTCTCAGTTCCCTTGTCTTTATAATGAAAAGAACGCTACTTCTAGATTCCAGAGTTTTTGGAAGAAGGCATTTTCATAAGAAGCTTCAAAGTGGATTACTGTGTGGTACAAAATCAGAAGGAGGCCTAAAAGTGAGTACTTACCTTTCATTGGGTCTGATTACTGTTTCAGACACTCTTAAATTCCTTTGCCACTTATAGTATAATCCAAGTATGGTGGTTCCTCTCATTAATGAGAAGAGACTGCTTTAATATAACAGCAGATCTGTTCCATTTTACATCTTTTAGCAGTCTGCAAGTATTTATTAAGGATTGAAATTACAATAATAATTATTTTAGGTGCCTGGGATTTGAGTTTCTCAAAGAATCAAAGGGAAGATTTTAAAAGAAGAACAAAAATCATGGTTGGTGTTGACTACTGAAAAAAATAGTGACGTTAGTAACTACTGACCAGTATCATAAAAACTTATATAATAGCAATACATCCATGAGTGTAATCGGAAATATTGCTAATTTCTCATCTTTACTGAATCCTTTTAAAACAAATTTTTTTCAATACAGTGTTTTCATATCACCTAAATGTGCCCCTGAATGTTTCCCTTTTTCAGAGAATCATTAAAGTGTACGCATATATAGTTAATATGCCCCTCACACAATCACTTTTGGCCCATAAGGAAAAAATAGACAAAATGAAACAAAATAACAAACCCCCAAAATATACGTAGGTGCATAGGAATGGACAGGGGAAAAAAACTGTTTATGTCCCCAAATGTCTTTTTTGTTTTTTTCATTTTAAATTCATCTCTCTGATGGAGGTAAATGGCATGTTTCGTCTTCAATGAAAGGGTTGGTATAAAAGGCATGTGTTCCATGGTGCTGGGGGAAGTTTAAGGGTAAAAATGCAACTGAGGTGTAGTGTTGAAATACAGCAAGTTAGGATTCTTTCACTAGGGCTTTCCAGGCCATGTGCTAGTGGGTGCTGGCATGGTGACATGAGGTTGTCAGCTTTCCTGGTAAAATATCTCTTCTAGTACTAGTTACATCTGGCTATATTTTGGGGGCAATTCTAGCTTGGATGAAGTACTTTACTGGTGTTTTTCTATATCCTTATTTGATCTAGATTTTTGAGATCATTGCTGGGCATTTTTGGCGGGGGTGGGGGGGAGAAAAGGGATAGAAACTCCCAATGCCAGTCTTCTGTATTTTATTCTTTTTTTTGGAGGCAGTTAAGGTTGAATGACTTGCCCTGGGTCACCCAACTAGTAAGTGTCTCAGGTCAAATTTGAACTCAGTTCCTCCTGACTTCAGTGCTGGTGTGGTATCTACTGCACCACCTACCTGCCTCAAGGCCAGTCTTCTAAGCATTTCTCCAGGCTGCCTGTCATTAAGTACATGTGGGGATAGGGATAATTCAGAAAATGAAATGGGTTGGTTACATAGTGAGAACAAGAAATAAAATGTGGACAACTTGAGTGACTTATTGGTACCCCCAAAATCCTAAAAGGAAAAGAAAGTCTTCGAGTCATTTAATACATCTTTCTGTGGAGGATTTATAAGAGAGTGTGAACTAGAGTTGCATACGATGTGAAGTTATAGAGAAATTATGATATACACCAATATTTTCTACAACTGTAAAAAAAATATAAAACAATATAACGTTCTCTTTAACTTACTATCCTCCCTTAACTATCATACTGTGTTTGTCTTAATTTCCCAAACTGTTAGAAAAAGTCATGTATACCAACTTCCTATTCACTATTCAACTACTTGTAATCTGCTTTCTGACCTTGTTCTTCACTTCAAACCAATCATCCTTTATATAAGTATCCTTAGTACTTAGCACAGTGTCTGAAACATTATAAATGGTTAATAGAAATTCTGTCTCTTAATTGCTAAGTCCCTAGCACCTAAGATACAGGTAACAATACTGACTATCTTTCACCCCTGGATATTCTCTCTCTCTTGGTTAATATGACTGCTTTCTCTTGGTTCTCTTCCCAAACGTCTTAACTGCTCCTTGTTGGTATCCTGTACTGTATCATCAACTTTGTCTAGCATTCCAAAAAAGGGGTGTGCCATAAATATTCTGGGTCCCCTTCCTTATATTCTTTGTCTCCAAATGCTTTTATTAACTTAAGCATCATCTATATGCAGATGGTTCTCAAATCTACATAAATGGTTCTCTTTACTACCACATCACCAATAGCCTGTTGAGTACCTCTAAGTAAATATTTCAGAGGCGATCTCAAACTTAATATATACCAAATAAAACTTGTCTTTCCCCCCAAATCTAATCTTTTCTCTAACTTTTTTAAATGAGGGAACCATAACCCTTCAAGACATTCAAATAACCATGGAATCTTTCTTGACACTATACTCTATGTTCCCATTGCCTCCTATCAAAATATTTGCCAAGTCTTGTTATTTCTGTCTCTGAATCTTTTTTCTTCATTCATATAGCCAAAAAGTAGTTCAAAGCAGTTATCACCTCTTGCCTGCCCCACTGTAATGGCCTGCTAATTGTTCCCCTTGCCTCTAGTTTCTCCTGTTCTCCAATCCACCTTCCACATAACTTGTAAACAATTATTCTTAAAGAACTGTTGAAGAACTTTTTAATGATTTCTCAGTTTTTTTGTGATAAAATACAAATATGTTATTTGAAGATTATTCTAACTTGGCTTTAATCAGTCTTTCTAGACTTTTTCATTTCCTCATGCACTCCATGAACTACTTGGATTTTGTTTCTATATGATACTGCATTTCCTACTTGATTATTTTGCATGTATAGTCTTCCATGCCTGGGATACTCTACTATTTTTCCCTTTGCTCTCTTAAAATCCTACTTTTGCCCTCTTACGATCCTACCGTTGAGGCTCAGCTCAAGTCCCAGCTCCTACATGAGACTTTTCCTGATCCTCTGTAGTAGTGTGCCTCCTCCCTTTTGTACCCATGTCTGCGTTCACACTGCTCCCCCTCAGTTTTCCCATCTCCGAACCCCTTGGCCTAGACAAATGTAATTGAGAATTCAGGTTGTTTTATTTATCTCTTTATATATGTAATGTAATATAGTTAGTTGTTAAAGCACCTTCTATTAATCCAAAAGACCTGGGTTCAAACCTTCTTTCTGACATTCAGCAGCTATGTTATAACAAACAAAACATTTAAGTTCTCAGTGTCACCAGCATTTCAAACTGTAAGTTACAGAGTTGTTGCAAAGTAGAGGGAGTTTCTGCATAGCTACTGAATTATCATGCTACAAATGAGAACATTTCTTTCTCAATGGCTACCATCTTGGAGTAAAAGCTAAGTAGTACTATCTCTCGGATGAAAGGTATTAACAGTTTAGTGGCTGCTGATATTGTCTAGTTACTGTTAAAGGAAAAATAAAGCCACTGACCCAAATGGGAAAAAAAAAAGCTCTAGCACCTAGCAAGTTTAGGATGGAAAAAATTCCAGGGGACTGGTAGTATTTTAAAAAGCAGCAATACCACTCACATGTGTAAGTGAAGTCAGACATTCATAAATCTGGAATTGCCCTTAATATTATTTTTATAAGTACTAGAAGTATTTAATATTTAACAAAAACGAAGATTTTTTTCAGTTTTGACTTGGAAAAATATACAATTTAGCCAATATAATTTAAGATTTTGCTGTATACAAAAATACATTTTTAATAAAAAATTAATTTAGAATGGGGAGCATGAATATAATGTGAATTATTAACAAAGTATTAATAAAGCTGAAAAACAAAAAAATTAATGAAAATATGATGAGCTATCTGTTGTATTTTCTAAAATCATAGAATTTGTATGTTGAATGAAGAAATGTCTTTATGTTCATAGGAAAATATAAATATACAATAAGGATACTTATAATAACACTAATACCATACATAAAACATATACCAAATAGTGATTTATTCCAGGTAACTTTGAGATCTGGTGCACAGTACAGTGAAAAGAACTGGATTCAGAGGAGGTGGATTCTGATGCTTACTACCTTAATTACTTTGGGTAATCCACTTAGCCTCCCTTGGACTTAGTTTCCTTATTTGGAAAGAGAATGGGTTGATCTAGATCTTCTGTGAAGTCTCTCCTTAGAGATGAGTTATCCTGTAATGGATGCCATTACTGATCTTATACATAATTAAATTCCATTTGCCTATTCTTTATATATTTAAAATAATTCTCGTTACCTTAAATGAATATTAGCTGAGCTAAGCTTAAATTCTGAATTAATTTCATGTTATAAAACAATCTATAGATATCCTTTTTATAGAATATATAGTAATATTTCATTCATCTGATACTCTCAAGGACTGTGGTATTCCACATCAATTAACTTTTCACATAACTAAGGCATATGCTTTAAGTAAAAAAAATGTAATTAAGCTATTTTGAGTAAAACATCTTTAAAATATCCAAGATACTTCCTTGGTTTATTAGATACTATAATTTGAACATTTTCTTGAGAATTTTGGGACAATCATAGTAATTTCTAATACAATAAAGGCCTCAGAAGTTACTAAAGTGTGCAAAGTTGCTTGCTTGCACACTCAGTGTTTCCAAGATGTTAAAATTTTGAGTTTTTGTGTTCTTTTGTATAGTTTTCCTGTTGACAGGAAGAAATAATGGGTTCCCAGGTATGGTTTTGCTGCTCTTGTGAGTGTATCTATCTTTTTTCAAATGTTCCACCCCAAATGAAAACTGCTTCTTCTAATAATCTGAGGCATCTAGAACTTAGAGAACCGAATTTGTTACAAACTTTTCCCAGATGATCAAAATACTAGTTATCCAAAACAAACTGCTAGCATTGTTGGTTTCTGAAGCAACAGGTTGAATTATATATATATATATATATGTATATATATATATATATATGTATATACATACATGTATTTGAAAATTGTCAAGCATTTTTTTCTCACTCCCACCTCATCTCCAGTTAAAAAAAAAACTTGCAAAAAAGCATAGTAAATCAAAACAAATTTTCATATTGTCCATGTGAAAAAATGTGTGTTCATTTTCATATTAGTACAACACCTTTCTGTCAGTAGGTAGGTTTCATTCTTCATTATGGATCCTCTAGAATCATGGTTAATTGTGTTGATCACAGTTCTTAAGTCTTTCTTTGATATCATCAGGGTATAGCCCTGGGTATTGCTAGGTCATAGAGTATGCACAATTTAGTAACTGGGACATTGTTCCAAAGTGGTTTCTTGTATGACTGAACCAATTAAAGCCTCCATTAATAATGTATCAATTTTTTTCACAATCCCTCCAACACTTGAAATTTTCTTCTTCAGTCAACTTTTCCAATCTGGAAGGGTGGAACATGAGAGTTGCTTCAATATTTGTTTTTCTAATTATTACTGATTTGGCACATTTTTCATAGTTACTAACAGATAGCATTTCTTTCTTAGGAACATACCTGTTCATACCTTTAGACAATTTAATAATGGGTGAATGATTCTTATTCTTATGGAACCATTAGAGTTAGGAGCTAGGGGGCACAATGGTTCTGTAGTCAGGAAGACTCATCTTCGTGAATTCAAATTTGGCCTCATATACTTATTGGCTGTGTGACTGAGCAAGTCACTTAACACTGCCTCAGTTTTCTCATCTGTAAAATGAGCTAGAGAAGGAAATGGCAAACTACTTTAACATCTTTGCCAGGAAAACCCCAAATGAGGTCATGAAGAGCCAGACAACTGAAAACAACCATACAATAGAGTTACCATTATCTGCAAAGCAAAAAACCTTAGAAACTTTCCCAATAAGAATGCAAAGATATCCATTTTAGTCACTGTTAGTTGACCTAATGTTAGAAATACAAGGCAGAACACCAGGATAAGAAGTAATGTTATCTCCTTTTGCATATATACTATGATTATTTTTTAAAAGAATCTAAGAAGCATGAGGGGTTAATTGAAATAATAACAGTTATCATAAATAACAGGTTAAAAATAAATTGTCAGAGGTTATCAGTCTTTTTAGTATTTGCTATTAGTTTAGTATCAGTATTAGTTTAATTCTTTAGTATAAGAATTTTAGTAACAGAATCCTAACAAAGTCTAAGAAGCATAATCAGAAAAAGACTTTCTGTTGAAAATAACTATAAAGATGCATCTATTTAGTTAAACACAAAAACAGGACACATACAGATGCAGC